>LQNS02007216.1:12491289-12526216 GCA_001587735.2 Parhyale hawaiensis
CAACCCCATCGAGCTCGCAATATTAGAGTCTCTCCACATACATAACACCAAACCTAGCCTCAATATCATGACCACGGCTGTACCGCTCTATACTGTATATACCTAAACTGAATTCTGCCGACTGTACAGAAGCTGAGGTCCGGCCCCTACGCACGGCTCCGTCCATTTGCCTTTTAGACTTTAGCCCAACAACACCTCCGCTCCCCTTACTGAGCTACAATAAAGAAATTTTTATACATTGATCGTAACCTAGATTTTTTTTTTCTGAGGATGGGATTTTTCATCTCGAAACGTTAAATTTTAATTCCGTCGACTGTTATTTAATATTAAACTATTTATTTAAGTTTCACTAAATAATGTCGTGCTGTTCGCATAAAAGAAATATTGTGTTTATATGAATGGTAAATAATGGTTTAAAGTCTGGTGTTGCTACTTTGCTGTACCCGGTGTTCAGGGCAGGTGCAACCCTAACCAGGAGACTGGTGGAGATTACCCTAATATTTTCGTGCAACTTATCACATGTTTCTCTTCAGCAAAATAGGACACCGGTTGAACTGGGTCATTTTCTCAAAATACCTCAACGTGAACAAGTTATCTGACGTAAGAATGGGTTTTAAACTTGTGAAACTATACGAGTAAATATAATACTAATTGGGCAATAACGACTCGTACTTTGTCTAAGAAAATTCAGAGGTTCTATGTTTTATTTCACTGATTTTGTAACGTACAAGGAACTTAGTACTTCTGCTCATTTGCTAGCACTAGAAACTGCTGGACACTTTTTCGATAGCTAGTAACCGCTTACTACCAGAGACGACATGTTATAAACTCGTACCTTCAACATCAGTAAGTAAAGATTGCCGCAACTGCCCGTCAGTCTTCAGTGCCAGTTTGATGTCACTTGGACCTGATCTTTCAAGTTCCCAATAAAATACCTGCAAATAGTGAAAAGAATAAACTCATAAGGATCATATGCACGCAGAAATTTAGGACATGTTCATTGCACATTAATTTCTTCCAGAAAAGTTGACAGATAATTTTTCATTCAAATTTTGATTGATAAAATCAGCACAATTGACCTGGATTTGATAAACGTTGTCACTAGGCAATCAATGAAAAGTATGTTCGTCAAACCTAACTAGATCGACTTTTTTCACCTTTGCATTGATATGAGATTATTGTCCCTCGGCCTGATTGCGACGTTATTTTTCCCTCGTAAAAGTATATCGTTACACTCTCACACTGTATCATTTTCATGTGACTTTACGTACCTTCTCTAGGGGAGAAGAGCCTTCGGCCCAGAAAATCTCCAATTCTTTATCCCTGTTTTCATTCTTGTATACAACTTCAAGTGAACGTGACTGTTGTCCGTTGAGGGTTTTTATTTTCACTGTTTTTTCATCATTTCGAGCTATAAACTCCACCTCAGCATCGAACTTGGTAGGGTTTTCCGTTCCGAGAACATCAAATTTTACTTCGTAACCAGACTTGTCTTCTTTTCCATGTACTGAAATTTGTAGTCCATTCATCGACGGGCTTTCTTTTCGGACAGTAATTTTCGCATAAGATGCGGCTACCAGTGGGTAGTCATTATCTTGCCACAAATTGGACAGGTTGTACTCTGTGCAGGCTTCCAAGCCCACTCCTATCTCAACACACCGGTCTCTCACAGTCAACCTGGGATCCCTGGTGGTGCTCGGAGGCAAAACCCTTTCCGGCTGTTGAGGGACTTGAATCATGAGGAAGCCACGGTTCTCGAAGTAGAAAATTTCAGGATCACCCTCCGGAAAATCGAGCTTAAATGAAATTGAACTAGGAATATCTACATTGACACTGACAGCAAGATCACTGATAGAATGCACTGTAGTGTTGAGCTTTAGGCCAATGGAAGGTCCAAATTTGTATCCAACGAACAAGTTAGTGATGGAAGAAAAGACAGGACTGTATTCGAAGGTGGTTCCCAGTTCCTTCATGCTGGCCTTACTATTAAGGCTCGCAACAGCTGCAAAGTCTATTGATATGAAGAGGGGAATGCCTTGCACGGTTGATATTTCTATATCCTTGCGGACCTCAATGGCTTGGAAACTATGAATAATTCTTTCGTCGATCATTTGCTGATATAGCTCACCCAGAACCTCATAAAGCTTGGCCAGTATGTCAGCTTTAAAATCCTCGTCACTGAATAAAGACAAGAAGAAGCTCTCTTGACCTAATATCCTTATAAACATGTCCGTTTGGCCTCGAGATGACTGATCAACTTGAGCTTGAAGTGCAGTCTGCAGGATGTTTCCAACAATGTTATCTGCAATAAATGCGTTTGACTTCATCGCACTTGCAAGCAAAGCGGGTAGGTTTTCCACTCGTATGCCCCATTCCACAAGATTAAAAATTTCTTTGAACATATCCAATGTGATGTTCGTGCGGAACTCTTGAAGAAGTTTTTCTTTTTCTTCGTAAATTAAATCAAAATGAAGCTCGGAACCAAAAGTACCAGACTCTGTGAACTTTGACATTTCAGTGCTGAGAGAAGTGTTCCAGGCCGAGTGAGGATAGTCTTGGGAGATTTCGTACGACGCGAGTCTGTCTCGGATGTCGACTTTATAAGGGGCCTGCGACTGCTGCAGATTTAGCAGATCCGACAGAATATACGCTCGAGCTGCAAGAAAAAAGCGTGAATTTATTGTGGATGCCAGATAGGTTGAATATTTTTGTCGTAATTGTCAAGTCATTGTTACCAAAGGTGACAAAAGTTACGGCTGTTTTAAGATTTACTGTTTTTCCTAAAGGCTTTGCAAACGTGGGAGATGTTCCCTGAGAATTATTTGTGTAGTTCACTGGGTTAAATGAATAGGAATAGGTGGTGCACCAGTGCTGGCAATCAAAACGTGTAAAAATAAAAATGTAACGACCTCCATTTTTAACAGAATAATCGAAAACACTGATAAAAAAATGTGTCCACTCACACAAAAGATTAAGCATCACTTCCTTACCAAACGATAGATATTTATAAGCACAATCCATTAAACTATGTCAGCGTATGACAAGAAAATAAAAGTACTGATGCACCAGTACCTATTTGCGCTACTGCATATTCAACGATTCTTTAACTATAGTCTGACCATTTTATCAAAGCAGTTCGGTCGTGGGCAAATTCCTCTAGTGCGGTACCTATTCTGTGGGTATTTCTGAAATTGCTCTATATACAGGTAGGCTAGTGGGCGGGGCTAAAATATGAGCCGAACAAAATCTCAGAAATACCCATAGAATTGGCAACGCTAAAGACGAATTTGACCACGGTAGAACTGCCTTGATATATTGGTCAGACTATAACAACAGAGAAGCACTCTGAAAGCGCATACCTCCGCCAAACAGAGCAATGTTAACGAAAAAAAATCAAACTGATCCTGATTCGATTCAGGATATCTTTTTATTATCACAGAAACTGGGTCATTTTTTCGTCGTAACATTAGCACATTCCCTGCAAACTTTATGAAAATCCATTAATATAATTCTTAGTTTCATTCTGACAGACAAAAAGACAAACATGGAGGCAAACACACAAATCGATCACCACAATTTTGGTATTTGCTCCTTGAAACTTTCCTAAAAGTTACTGCAAATTTCATGAAAGTGCGTTCATAACTCTGTTAGTTTTGATGTTGACAAACGTTAAAACAAACATACAGTCTATCAGACAACCGGCAAAACAGAGCATTACAAAAATAGGTTCATTTGCTGTTAGGAACATTTCCGACGCTTCTTACAAATTTTATGAAAATTGATCAATCACTATCTGAGTAATGTTGCCAAGTAAAAATAGGTAGACAAAGAAACAAACAAGCAAACGGTTGAATGGATATAACCCAAAACTTGATCGTCTGTACCTTCTAAGCTGTCTAACAAGCCCCTTTAAATTGCACAAAGATGCTTTCATAATATTCTGAGCAATCATGGTGATAGATAAACAAACAGAAAAACTCTGACAAAACATAATCGTCCTGGTGGGTGGACGTAGATATGATTTGAACAGCCATTCTCAGCCTGCCTAGCTGCGGCTCTTCTGCCTTCACTTTGCGCCAACTGTAGTGATAAGTCTTATTCAATTTTAATATTAAGGGTTTTTCTTCAGCTTTATCAATTCATGACAGCAGAGATTTTAGATTGTGTATCGTATGTCTACCGTAAGAGCGGCCCACCTTGATCATCATAGGTGCCTGACGTGATGGCAGGTATGAACTGCTCCAAAGTGTCCTCATCCGAGCACTCGATCGCAGCCTTGTAGGCGAATATTCTGAGTTCGACGTCCTCGCTGGTGTTTGTAGCAAAACTCAGCATTTCTCGTGCCTCCTAAGAGAATGTATTTGAAAAGATACATATACAATGTGAACATGAACGACAGAAGACAATAGTAGCATGATTTATTTTTTATGTATTATTTTTTATTCACATCAAGATAGTACAAACGAAAGATACCTAGAGCTGGATAAAGGGTGTTCACACGTAAACGCAACGTGAAACCGCACCTTTGGACCATTCTATGAAAGAGTATACGGGCTGAGAGAAAAATCAGCAACTTGGGCACGAGAAGGGACTTTGTTAGTGAGGTGTACGCTGTGTATCTGTGCTGATGTAAGTAGAACCCAGGAAGCAAAGAACGTAACGGGAGAGGACTCAGGAGACACTACCATCGAAAAGTGACGTCATCAATGATGTCACATCGACGAACGCTACGGCTGAGCAACCTATTATTATTTTAATTGATTTCCATAGAAAACTCGTGAATCATAAATTTCACCTCTTAAGCACAGAAACAAATGGACAGAATACATACTAATTGAACAACAAACAATTACCAATAGGAAATTGCAGTGGATGCTTATGGAGACTTTCGCAGCACTACCGGTAAGATCTGGACGTTATGGCGCCCTGATTTAACTTCTTCTCTGAATCGAAGCCTTATTCACACCGGTTATGCTACCTTACATCATCACATTCATTTAAATCGAATTTACGACATTATTATTCTAGTTCCTTCATATGTAGAAGGCTCAGAATTCTACTACGCACAAAAAGGTGTCGATAGATTGCTTCGAAACAACATATCCAGGTAATCTCTACCGAGTAAATGATTAGAGATTGCTTTACTGGCAACCACCTAACAAACTGTGACATCTACAACAGCTTATTATTTGACCTTTGATAGCCAGGGACGGTAAGTTGATATTTACAAACTTGTTGATCGCAATCACATCACCGGTCTTTCGTACTTCCCTGCTATTACAGTAGCACGTGACTTGTTACGACGGGGTAACAGCTGGGCTGTAACGCCGTACAAACGGGTTAAGGCTGCACTGACAAGACACATTTCCAGACAAAATTAATACTAGGGCGCGTGTTTATTTGAATCTGACTTTTTTTGTATTTTCTAGCTGTATACAATATTTAAACGATACAATATATTCTGCAAATAATATTGCAGATATTTAAACAGAGTTACTAAAATATTCCGCGATATTTTTTGCGTAGCCTGCGTACCTGAGTAAAATAAGATTATTTTTTGAAAGCTCGTAAGCCAATGACCATAATGCGACTCTTCTTGAGAACAAAACTTAACACCTTAGGGAAGTATTTTGCTTGTATCCTCTTACCAAAAACCTCATTATTACGGGAATGGGATGTTAGCAAAGGATTTTCCAAAACCTGACCACCAAGATCAAAAGATCAGTCAATTTTTTTCTAAATCTTCTAGAATAACTATCAACATCAGCTAGTAAAGACTAAACGACTTAGCAACTATACAGCAGAAAACATTTTTGGTCCTTTTATTGCTCAGGTAAAAAATGAAAAGAAGCATGAACTTACTTCGATTAAGCAGGGGCTGTGCTGCAGAACTTCAGCTGCGACTGCCCGGACTCTGTCAGATACGCCGGAATTCTTGAAGCTTTCCCTGACGGTGTCACGCAGGTCGTCCGTCATGTTCTTGATGTTCCCAATCGCCTTCAGCAACACAAGGGCGACTTGCTCTTGTTTGCGGTCACTGGACGATTTCAACGCAGAATCTTTTACCCGCTGTGTTAAAGTTTCCATAATTGGCTGAGTATTTTCATCCAAGCTGCATCTTCCGCTCTCAGATCGACCTTCGGTAGAACAATAAGTACCTACCACAGTGCCAGCTGCTAGTGTAACAATCGCTGGTAGATCATCCTGCTCAAATAATTGCTTGATCGCCCTAACGCCGTGTCCGCAAACCCAAGGGAAAGTCTGCAGTCGCAAGACGTACTGAAGCATACGCTTCCTCTGCATCAGTTGCTCAACCATAACTTTGATAGCTCCGTTGTTGGTTGTAGAGGCCAAGGCATCTAAATAAAGGCTTTCTAGATCATCAGATTTCTGGCAGTACTGCTTGTTCCTCACTTTTGACAATATTTCCTCTACCGATTCCTCTGGAGCCGAATTCAGCGCTTGAACAAGATCAGAATATGTTTGGGCAGTTGTTACGGTCACGTTTCCGTGCTCCATAACAGCGCACAAGTCTTTGAGCTTTCGTTCAACTTCTTCAACTGCGGAGCTGTTACTCGGAGTAAGTTTAAAATCATACACCAAGGACGTCTTCCTGAGTTGCTGCGGGGGTCTCTGTATGGGTTCGGCAAGGATATTTTTGAGAGAAAGTTCCGACGTTTGCTGGGCTACCACGGACCTGGTGGCACCCAACATGGGAGTCACTTCGCTGTCATCGACGCATTTCACTGATTTTATGATTCCAGCCTCAATTTCCTGCACACACTTTGACCGAGACTCTCTCATGGGCACAGGAGACTTGAGAGGGACGGCAGAGAAAGCAGTTTCACTGGGACTACCATACCGCTTAGAACAGAGTCGGTGATCTTTGGTTCGTTCGACGTAAAGGCGGTCTGACTCCTCCTTGACGCTGTAGACTGTGGGACACTCGCCTAAGACGTCCGTCTGAAAATAGAGCAATGTGAAGTATTGTTATCTTCTTAGTCATAAAGCTCAAAAGTTTAATCCACCTGGCTACTCTGTCTTACCTTTCTGCTAATAGTCAATATCTCTTGCAAAGCAAGAATAGAATAATGAACAGTGATAGCAATAATCTCTCATCAAAACCTGAGAATCTATATTACGCTTCTGCTTGAGGGCACGTCCGTCCATATATCTGTACGTTACGCTTTCAGTATTAGCTTGGGAGAAACGTTGCACTTAAATAAGAAACCGTGATTTCAGTCGCTTTTCTCTGGAGGTAAGATACGCGCGAATTTTTCTCAAGTGACGTACGCTCTTTTTTGTCATTCAAATTTCAGCACTGTTTGCTTGGAAATAAATTTGTGTTACTGAATGAACCTTATTCATAATTTTCCTTTGTTCAACTTAAGGCTCCATCCGTCTATATCAGAAGCTTTAATAGGGAGGAGGGAGCCCTGCCGCTTTAGCAATGCCCAGCCATTGTTCCAACCATTCCAGCGTGGCTGTGACACGTTCATGAAAGAGAGTGCCTCTGGCACCCGGCGATTGTAAGGAACGAACACACATTGATTTCATTGGTGAAAGTGAAGAAGGAAAACAAACAAACTAACGCACTACTATGCGATTGGTGCATACGGCGACTGACAGCAGCCACACCAGAAACTTGAGCTTCACGGACGAGACCCCTGGCTCCCTCCTTTCTATTAAACCTCGTCGGTCCATGCAGCTGCACGTTACGCTTTTCAGTATATCGGTAGCGGAAGCTTCAAATTAGAAGAAGCTCTAATTTTCACTGGAAGGAAGTTCAATAATAGCTGTCTCCATTTCGCTCTAGAAGAAATTTTCAGTCAGCTCCGAAGCAAAGACATGAAGTTCATTTTACACGTATCGTACATACCGAACCCATTTTATATTTTAAAATCTTCACGTCGCATAACAATCCAAATATGGGAATATTCGTAGCCAGAACACGGTGGAAAACGATCTGTTGTTAACTTTTTCATTTTAACGCAATTTTGAAGGGAACGCGCTATGTTTAAAGAAATTATGTAAACTGACAGGAAAAGTGCTTTCGGTGGCATGAGTCAATTATTGAAGAAATGAACTGATTGTTGTATTTTGTGGGAAAGTGTAGAGCATTGGCCCTGCGGTACAACTGAAATCATCAAATACAGCAATGAAAAATGAAAATGGTAAAACAGTGAAGTTCTAGATATTGCTATCCTCAGAAGATGAGAAAAAGAGGTTAGCGAAGGCGTGTAAATATAGAAGAAAAGCAACTAGAAAAGCACCTCCCAGGAGTGAGATTTCTATGTTTGTTTTTATGCTGTCTTTATGCCTAACATTATATACAAGAGCTAAAACTTTGCTGGTTAAACATCTGCGAGATCTACCGGTTATATAGTGTCTGGATATGTTGTGGAGGGTGACTTAGGATGGACTTCCGACGAGACATGTACGGGCTAATTTAAGCCCACCGCGTGCGAGTCGGAACACGGAAGCGCTTCATGTTCTCGGAACAAATGACTCTGTGGGCGTGATAGCGGTTGAATCTATTAAAGCACATCAATTACAAATATGCACAGTTGTGAATTAAAACTCAAAAAATCAAAGAGAGCATCTAAGCTGAGCAAATGACCCTCGCTATAGCGGAAAAGCTGTAGTGGCTCGGAGTTTAAGCAGTTTTTGAATATGTTGGAGCTGCAGATACAGCAGCGTAATGGGAAGAACAAGAAGAAACATTTCCATGTTTCAACTCTCGTTTGCAGCAGACTTGAGGTTAGACTCAGTTCGTAAGGATTCTGGGGCAGGCGCTATTTATGGGGTAGGTTAAGTTAAATTGAGGAGCTGCATTAGGTTGAACTAAGGCGAGTTATAATAGCGTAGGTTAGGATTGCTTCATTTCAAAAGTGAGAATTTTAACTAACCGTAGAATTTCCACTGTTCCCGATTTGAAATAATTATTTCTAATATTATGACATGAAAAAAAGTTGCCTAGCTCTAAAACAAATTTATTTGACCTCCGTGATATGATGCAATATAGTTTTAAGGACTCGAAACTAAATGAACTGATTACACTGTCATGGAGCGGAATTAAACGAATGGAATTAAACAACGGGCCGTTATAGCCATGAATAAATTGTTACCTATCGTGGTAGGTAATGCAAGTCTGCTTTAGTTTGGTAGCTGGCCTATAACACAGCGGGACGACATGGTAAACCACAGTAAAGTTCTGCTATTTCATTGGAAGTCAGTAAGTTTGCTTCTCATCAGAAGGTTTTATGCATATTTCTCGAAGGTAAGCTAGCTTTTGAAGCTGCACGCAACTAGGAATGGGGAAGTTATTCAGTCATGTCGTTAAGCCGTTGCAAATAAAATTATATCGACTGGGAATATGTATAGTTTGATATGATCCGCTTTGTAAGAATTTTCTAGTTTGTATAAAAATGTAAAGCCATGTTTTTTGTCACCTTGCTGTCTAGCTAAGTTTGTTGCAACTTTCACACTTATTTAACTATTATGAGTAAAATCCTTAGATTTTCTTCAGAATTTTTGCAACCCGATAGAGCTACATAGTGTCTCAAACTATAAATACTGTAGTACTGTACAGTAGTATTTCTGAATCATGTGTGCACATACATAGGTCAAGTACGTTATAAAAATATCTATGAATTCATAAACACCCTTCAACGACATTATCTAAGTTTTTGAAATGCCTGATTTTTAAACGCTTTAACCCATTACCGGGATGAGGCCATGCATGGTTACTTCAATAACACTCGTTCTTCGAAAGCATTTTCTGCTTGTATTCAGCTTCGTGTTTAAAGTCAGTTCTCAGATGACTTGGATAAGCATTTATCCAACCAAGAACTGTCGGGGTTGGAGTACGTCAAACAATGAAACGCATAAAATCATATCTTCTTATACTCATTAGATCTGCTAAGTCAGAAAACCAAACTCTGACAGCAAAGACACGCTGCAGAAACTCTTACTATTCATTAGTAGAATTTCGATTTAACAATTAAGGCTCCGTCGCTCTATGAGTAATTGACGTCGCGGTAAATAATATATATCTGAGGATATGTAGACAAGGAATGTATAAAAATCGTTTTGTTCAAAGATAAGAGCTAAGTTATAAACTCGATGCCTTCAATAAGCGAAGAGTTAGACGACGAAGCCTTCATGAGGAACCTTATTAGATTTACTAACCACTAATTTAGAAGACGGCGCATTCGGGGCAAAGTACATCAACTTCTTATTCTGGCACATATATTAAGCTGCGGTGTGGAAGACAATATATCTTCTCTTCACAGCGCAGATCAACCAATTTCATTACGTTCACGAGCAATGATGAGCATCAATTTTACGAAACTTAATCGTTCTGAAGCAATCACAATTTCACTGGATTTCAGCACACTTCATTCGATCACCTTTATGCTTGAGCATGCAACCGAGGAATCAAATGAACTTACTTCTATAAGTTCGATGCCATCGTTAAGAGTAGAGTTGGAGGGCAGGTTGAACTGTAGGGCCGACAGGAGACCCTTCTTGATATTGACAGCAACGGTGGAGTCCCTCTTGTCAGCACAGACCTCTTCCACAGTCCCGTCGTACAGCACCGCCTGTAGTGGATATGCTGTCAGCTGCTCCGTAAACTCTGCATTTTCTGTAAGTAACAGCGATGATCAGGCTTAAAACCTACTGACGCGCTCTGAGAGCTCATACCTCCGCCAACCAATGCAATGCTAATGAAAAATTGAAATTTGTCGTGAATCTAGGCCTTCGTATTGATCATCACCAATTTTTTTGTCATTTGTCTCTCTAATCATTTCTAACAGTGCTTATGAATTCTATGAGGACCCGTTCATAGTTTTCAAGTAATGTTCAGACAAACAACATAGAGTCAAACATCCACATGAGCTAACAGATCATCACAATATTTGCTAACTTGTACGTCTTAAGATGCTTAACGGTTCCTGCAAATTTCATGAAGATCCGTGCACAAGATTTTGGGTTATGTTACCGACAAACACACACAAAAAAAAATAGAAAGATAAACGGACTCACTGATCATCACAAAAATTTAGTCATTAGCTCCTCGTAAGATTTCTAACATATCTTGCAAGTTTCATGCAGATGCGTGAGTAACTTTTGAGTAATTATACTCTGATAAAAAAAAAAAACAGGTAGACAAACAATTGAAGGGTGGAGCGAATCTTTTCTAAAATTATCGTCTATTCTTCCTAACAACCCATGCAAATTCATGAGGATCAGTATATGACTTTTTGCGTAATATTTGTGATAGATTAACAAACGCTGACAAAACATAATCTAACCTCTTTGCGGAGATAATTACGAATGACTATGTGGGACACAGTCATAGCAACCCCTAACAATTTACACGTCACATTAAGCATTATTTGAAAAAAAATTATTTGAAAAGTGATCGAGTTGTCTATTTAGACTGAAGGGTTAAACACACTCCAACGGCTACTGAAACATTAGCACTTTGAGGGTCAATTAATAAGCGGAAATCCCATGAATTTTACCTAAACAATTAAGTTACGAGAGCTACCAAATTTGTGCCATTAACTGTTGGAACTATTCTAGTTTGATTTAAAAAGTGAACACATTGATTTATTCAACACATGTCATCGAAGGGTTAATCTGCTTAGAAAGGAAAAATTAAAGCACTTCAAGTAGATAGCAACAACATAAAGCTACTGACCATTTGTCTGCACTCGACTGAGATACTTGATTATGCTGAACGTGAATGCTTACTGTACTGAGGAATGACGAAATATGAGCTCCCATTAAACTACAAAGATCGGATTTTGATCCCGACTGCTGAAGGATCCTTAGGTTTAATATTACATTTTTTCTGCTTAGAAATTCGAGTGCACTTTGTTCTTCAGGATAAATGATCTTTTTAATCTAATTTAGAGGTAGTGGTACAGTCTAGTTAAAAATTGACGCTCTTTACGTGATCATAAATTAGTAACTATTTTTTTATTCACTGTGTAGCGCCCAGATAGGTATACCATTGGGAAATACACCTGGAACTATCAATTTACTTTTTTCTTCAATGAGAGGATTCAATATTTTGACACAAATGGCACAATTCAGTTGACAATTGATGACTTTTTTATGCTTCAGAGACATGAACTCAGCTAGGTCTGCAGTGATAAGGCTTGTATATCTTGGTATCATCGATACAGTTTCCCTAAAATATGAACACTTATTCCAAGATTTTAAATATAAATTTACCTTGCCCTTCAATCAGTGGATTTGTGATCTTGACAATAACGGAGCACGGAGTCAAGAAACTAAGCACAGCCGTAGCCGACCACTTCAGTTGAACTTCTTTATTGTCCACATTGCTGACCCTGACGGCTGACTCGCTCTGCACCTCGTACTCGTACGACTTGTGGCTCTCGTACCTCAGCTTCGAGTACTCGCTGAGCAGACACTCACGATAGCAGTACTGCTCTGGTGAGCTCGGGACGACTTTGGGAAAGAAAGTCAACACATGCAGTAAGACTAAAGGTGATGTGGTGCACTTCTGTGCAGAGCAGTCAACATTGGCATTGAGACTAATGATACAAAATGGTTAGCGATTCTGCGGTACTTCGAGATCAAAGACACTGAAGCTCAGGGATACCATGACACTGAGATCGTCAATATGCGTAACTAAAGAACACTGTGACCCTGAATTTATATACTGTGACCATAAAAGAAGAGACTGTGACTCACAGGGATGTTATCACTCATACGACAATAATTATGAAAATCAAGGATAATTGTGTACAAATTATTAAAACAGTGGCAACACGAATTACACTTTTAAATTGACAACACTAACCTATGCCATCTATGCTAAATTATATCCACAATCACTAGAAAGGATTTCAGACTATAAGGACAAACACTATTCAAAGGAGCAGTCAGGCGTTCAGCAAGCAGTGAGCTTTGTCGTGAGGGTTGCAGACCTGCCTGAAATGCAAAATCCCTCCAGTGTCTTTGGCAAACAGTTTGAGATGTTTCTACAGATTTTGATAAATTCGGCACGACTGCAGTGCGACCCAATGACCAAGAAAAGATCTGTTTGTATGCCTACAGTTCACAGGGCAGTGAAAGATCTTGGTATATGATGTATTAGGTCCAAGGTCGAGTTAAGCAAGTGTAGCACATGCATGGACTGTCGGCAGCATTAATTTGTCCGTTGCTAGCATCATTTTTGTTCTTACTAAAATTGTCCTAGCCGTAACCCCGATCATAACACTACTTTAAATTTTATCATGTTTAACCAGTTTCTATATATTTATATTTTTTTTAAATCTGAGTATGAAGAAGTAGGTGCCGACATCCACGCCTCCAGTAACTCCTCGGACGTGACGAACTGACACGCCTCCCTGCACATCAAACATCTTGGCCCCCAAAGTCTCCTGTTCCTGACGACTCTCTTCAATCTCTCCCTGGCGCATGCTAACCTGCCGAGCGTCTGGAAAGCAGCCAACATTATTTCCATCCCTAAACCCGGCAAACCACTCTACGACAGTAAATCTTACCGTCCGATATCCCTGCTCTGTCCGCCGGTGAAAATCCTGGAATGCCTGCTCCTTCCGCTTCTTACAGACTCCTTGAAAGTGTCTGACCCCCAACACGAGTTCTGTTCTATGCGATCGACCACTTCAGCCCTCCTTGCCCTAGTCCAACACATTGTACAAGAGTTCAACCAACATCAGCCCCCCCCCAACCGGTCAATAGCGTTAACAGTGGACTTCTCCAAGGCCTTTGATACGGTCTCCCACCACCACCACCTACTAACTAAGAACACGCGATCAGGCTTACCTCACAACCTCATTAAGTGGATCTCTGCCTACCTACGAGGGCGCCGCGCCTCCTGCTTATGGGCTAGTAATAGGTTGCTTTTCCGTCCCACGCACGCAGGAGTCCCCCATGGTTCGGTGATCTCGCCGCTCCTCTTTAACTACTGTGTCAACGACTTCCCCCAGCTTGGTGACGTCACCTCATCTTACGCAGACGACTTTACTGTCCTATCCGCGGCTACTCGCGTTCTGGAGGCAGCGACGAGCCTATCACGCCATGCCTCGACAATTGAGAGGTGGGCTGGAGAAAGAGCCTTAGCCGTCCCTCACTCCAAGACCCATTCCACAGTGTTTACGTCAGACTTTCACCAATCCAAGTCGGACCCAGCAATCAAGATGGGTGCGTCGGACCTCACCCTAGAGCGCAACCCAAAAATTTTGGGCGTGGTGTTTGACCCACATATTGCTTTTGCTGTTCAAGTAACGCATGTTCGCGACGGATGCTGCTCCCGCCTGCGGATTTGTACTGCCTTAGGTAGGGAGAACATAAAGAGACTTTACTATTGACGAATGATCAGTAATCGGCCCTCATCAGAAGCGGCATACACTACGCCGCCCTCTCCCAGCTACGCTCTGGCCACTGCTCGGTCTTAGCGGATTATATGATCCAAGTGGGACGGATCGCTGATCCCTCCTGTCAGCTATGCGGACTGAACGAACAATCTGTTCGTCACCTATTCTCGTGCTCTAGTCACGGTACCAAGACCTAATAGCGCAAATCTGACATTAGCTCAAAAGTACACTGAGTCAGGACACTCAAAGTCAGGACCAGGAAATGGTTTTGGAGTCTAAAAAACAGGTTTGAAAACTACAACCACTCTTTAATAGAAGCCATCCGTACTTGTCCCGGCTGCAAGCGATCTAATTTGTATCTACGATGGCAGCGCATACTGCTGCCTGATAGAGGCCATGCAATGGGGCGTAATGAGGTCTAGTATGTAAGACCACTGCGGCATGTGTTTTGTGTGTAACCTAGATATAAGATACAGTCTCTTGTGTACTATGAAAGATTTCAATTGTGTAATATTTCCACGAGTACTTAACAAAGATTATTATTATTCTCTCCCTTACTCTTACAAGTTTTTCACGTTTTTCTCAAAATTATTAACGTGATATACGAAACTTAATTACCGCTTAAGAACCTGTCATGTGAACCGTCTCTCGAGGCTGTTTATCAGCCGCTGGTTTGGTATCATTTGCTTTTTTTGACGCGAGAAGCTTCACGATCTCGCCGCCAATGACTTTTAGCCCAAGGAGGTTACTATGGTTACTCGGAGACACTCAAAGTGCGACACCTGGAGGATGGACCTAATTCTCAGTAAATAGCAAATGATGTTCGAACTTTCGGCACAAAGTTTGCCAAGAAGGAGTTCCATGCCTGAGGAAAATTCTCTCTTCGGTCAAAAAAAAAAAAAAAAATGTAGGCGGGCTAAAATGGAGGAAAACCCAAATAATGTTGAATGATTCAGGGCAGTCTTAATCGAAGACCCGGTGCGTCTGCAGGTTTCCATTTTCCTTCCTCTTATCTCTTCTATTGTATTTCTATTGTATTAGCTACGCCATATTATGTACCATGACCATTTGTAACTTGTATACGAATTCCCACAAATTGTTTCACTTTTGTTTCTACGACTGTCACTGTGATCCCAAAATACCAAGAGATAGAAAAACAGGACTAAGTCGTTAATCGCTCCTTTTTCGGTAAATTTAAAATGCTCTACTTGAAGCGAAAAGTACCCTATATTAGAAAAGAAGAAACGTCAAACATATTTTGTACATGTACATGGCGCCCAGTATTTGTTTTTAGTTGTGATTATGGCCTAATTCATCTAAAAAAATCATTCTCGATGTTACTCAATCGCCTCCTTTGGCTTCGCAGTCCCGAGAATTGTCCAGCTGCGTAAAGTACAGCCAACTTGACGGCACCCCTACTGGAAAACCCATACGCATTGGTACGTGCAGCAGGCATTGGCCAACTAGCCCAAGTGGAGCTTACGGCTACCGTCGACCACAGATCGCCAACAGCGTGGTGCCTTCCACGGGAAGCTCTTAACTACCTGTTCCGTCGACCTCATTGCTGGCAAAGGTCAGGGTCGCCACGGCAGCTTTGTAGATATCAATTGCTGAGTAAACACGTCAAGCACCACATGAGCTCGCTTGCCTGGCTTGGAAATCGATCTTGTGACCTTTGGTGTCATAGCATCTTTAGCCTGCACTACTACTGGAGAGTCGACTTCGCTCTTATTAGGCACCACTGGTCTGTTGTCTTGTTATCAGCGTCATAATAAGCGTGAACTTCACAGCCTCTGGTTTCAGTGTAATAATTTACCTGCCTCCTATAGCCTTCGATCTCAAATTCAAAATATCCCTGGCCCTCACAGTCTTTGTCCTTAGCGTCATAATAACCCTGAGCGTCGTAATCTTCAATCTTCGAGTCATAGGGCGCATTTTTGAGCTGTATAGTATTTGATTTCAGTGTCAAGATATTTCTAAGCTATTCAGTAATTAATTTTAGTGTCAGAGTTTCCGTGAGCTTCACTGTCTCTGATTTTACTGTCCTAAAATTTGTACAATATTCCATCTCCGATGTCACCAACTTAATACCGTATTATCATCCCTCAGCGTTGCAGTCTTCGGGACAGTGCCACAAAATCCCTGAGCTTCACAGTCTTTGGTTGCAATACCATAATATCCGCTAAGTTTCATTTGCTATGTTTTCAGTTTTATTACAGCACTTATTACAGTGCCATCACCACCCGAGTTTCTTCGTCAATGATGGGAACGCCGTGACATCTATTAGCTTCTTTTCCTCGAAACAGAAGAGCTCAAGCGTGAAGTTTTAATAATAATAATAATTTAACAGGGCCTTTCTGGTGCTGCTTTTGCTCCGTATTGTGCTTTAGCTTAATTATTTGTCCTTCACTTCAGCGCCGTGATATGCCTTACGCTCTTGTTGAATACTTCTGAATCATCTTTTGCGTTTGCTATAAAGTATCTTCCCAAGTAACATCTATTATCTGCCTTGGATATTGGATCAATGCAGTTCAGCATTGTTCGAATATGACTCGGTATCAATTTCAACACCCAATAGCTGCACTACGCAAAAAAATGCTAAATATATTGTAAATATAAAACTTACCTTTTCATCCAAATCGTCTACGACTTTCATCCAAATCGTCTGGCACATTCACACAGGATCTGCTACAAGCGTCAGTACGTGCACCCACACCGTCCACCACACCTATCCACCCCCTCTTGTCCAGTCTGCAACGCTGTTTACCACACTGGGCAGCTCTTATTGTCAATAACAGTCTTCCCCACACTCCAGTACCGCTCCCGCACTAACTAAAGTCGGCACAAGTTATCCTACTTTTATTCAAGTTTCTCACCCACAACCACTTACTTGCTGTAATTGTAATATAGAGACGCCGCACCCTCCATACAAGCGCCAGGTGCTATATACGCTCACTTGCACCTCACCATCTACTGACCAACAGGCATTATTTTACATCGACTAACAAACGACTTTCATGATTTTTATGTGTTCACTACGTAAATTGCGTCAATTTAAGACAATTTACATGAATAATGTTTTCGTCGCAAATGCTTAGTTTTTGAAATGTGTGGAATTAGTTTCCATTGTTTTTCTGTGGGAGAAAATACCGGGCGATCCCATACAAGCGAAATTAGGGTTGGGTTAGGTAAGGTTAGGTAATGTTTGGTTAGGATAGGTAAGGTTAGGTAAGGTTACGGTTAGGTTAAGTATGGTTAGGTTAGGCCAGGTTAAGTTTGGTTAGGTTCCTTTTAGGTCGCTAGCAAGCCTGTAATGACATCGGCTATTTCTCCCATAGGATAACAATGAGAACTACAATGTCTAATATCTCAAATACTACGCATTTGCAACGGAAACGTTATAAGTCTAAATTGTCTTAAATTCACCCAATTAACATACTGACTGCAACATAAACCCAAGAAAACGTGTGTAAGTTAAAGTAAAAATTTACCGACCAACACCGTTGTAATCCCAAATATCAGCTGCCGCACACACCAACATCACAAGACACATGGTCATCAAGAGCGCACCCCTTCAAAAACACCATCACTCCTACTTCGGTGTCTAACACCATTTACTGCACTCACCAACCCACGCGACAGCTACCACACTCACCAACAGCACCTTACTCACTCATCAGTACAATTTTCCTAACTCATCATTTGTAAGAACATATCGTACACTCACAAGAATCATCTCGCCCTCTTCCAAATACCATTTACTTTACTCACAAGGAGATCATCAGCTAGCTCACTTGCAGTACCTTTTAGAACATTCACCATCACTAGAGTCAGTTGGTACTCTCACAAACAGCAAGTCATGCAGACAATATTACTTACTATAGTCACTAGTACGAGCAGCCAACGGACTCACCAACAGTTATTAACCCACTCGTCTACACTATTAGCCACACTGACTATCACACGCGTCAGTAACTGTTGATACTCTCACAATCATCATATGATCCATTCGTAAACGCCATTTGCTACAGTAACCACTCACCAACAGCATTCACCATACTCACCAGCGACACTCACCAACAGCATCTTCCGCTGTCTCTAGCATAAGCATCATTTAGTACTCTCACCGACGACATTCACGACACTCACTAGCAGCACTCACTAACAGATCTGCCTAACTCACTAGCAAGACTCACCAACAGCATCTGCCGCACTTACTAGCATAGGCACCAGTTGCTACACTCAGCAACACAAAGAACATATCACACACTCACTAGCAGAAGCATCATCTAGTATTACCTAACAACATCCACCATAATCACCGCAACACTCACCAGCAGCATTCGCTGAACTCACTAGCATAAACATCATCAAGTACACTCACCAACAGCGTCCGTAACACTCACTAGCATCTGACTCATCTAGTACACCCACCAAGAGCATTCATAAGCATCATCTAGCACTTTCACCAACAACATCCGCCGCACCCAGAAGCAATACTCACCAACCAACCAACAACCACAAGTTGTTACACTCACAGGCACAAATAACATTTGACGCACTCATTAGCATACATATCGGTAGACTCATTCGCCTACTCCCTATATCACTATCGCTAACACCAGCTGCCGCACCTACGAGTGCAAGTATCACTTAACACACTTACAAGCACAATCTGCCACGTGTACCAATATCATTTGTCACGCTCTACGTATTTGTGAATGCCACGCTTTATGTGCTTGCTTGTATTTAGCATTATTTATGTCTCCTCGCTTTCTGTACAATGTAGGGTGATTTTACGCGTACCTCACCCTCAGAGTTGATGGAGCCAAGAGAGTCCATGCATTCAAAAATCGTCAAGACAAACACTGGGAGTAGCACCCACCATAACCTTGAACTACTCCTCCAAATTTCATGAACTCCAAATGCTTAACTTCCTAACAGGCTGCTTCGCTCCATCATCGTTCATATCTCATATAATACCGGGATATGCTATGCATTCCCTCGCACAACTTCATCCAAGGAAGAGCACCTCGCACATCGTTCATTCCACCACATCTATGCTACCCACTTTAAAATATGTCTTGGAACCGCGTGCAAGTTTCATATCTTCACAGCAAGCTCTGTGGCCCCGGCTCATACCCGAAAAATCAGCCCCTTTGGTTGATGCTTTCTCTAAGACACCTGATATTTATTTGTATTATAATTTTTTTTTTTAGACCTAAGTGCAACAACTCAAAGAGGGCCGGAGCTTGAGTCTCGGCTCTCCTCTGGGAATAGTCCGTCTCCTGCCAGTAATCTACTCCCATCTAAGTATTATAATTATAATGCAAGGATCAGTTGTTAAACTCGCAGCACAAGTGTATAAAATACCTACCAGGGATCTTTTCCTACTAATTTTTTTTTTTTGTTTCATGTATTTTATTTTTTATCTTTATTTTTTTTATTTATTCGTGAATATTTTTTCTTGTCCCTTTTAAGATTATTAGTAGCGTGACACCGAGGGCCTTCTCTCAATATATTACTGCTCAACAACGAGTAAAGGAAGGAGAAAGAAAACTCACGTAATAAAAATGACATGACAAGAAACGCGTAACAGTTCTCTACGACAAATGTCTCAACTCATGATTTACAACAACTTAACCCTATTTCTGAATTATAACGACAAGACGTTTAAATCTCCTTTAGACACAAAATAAACATTCATCATTTTTTTATACGTCCCTGACAGCGATTGCTTGGTTTCAGTAGTCTATCTACACAATATATCTACCATCCATTCATATTATTACTCGGTCGTTCTAGTAAAACTCATCTTGAGTCAAAGGGTCACATCCTATCATTGAAATATTATTTGCCTTCCCACCACGGAGTAAGTAACCGGTATATGTCAGCTATATAGAAAGTTTCTTCAAATTTTCTGGTAGGATCTAAGGGTTTCTTCGTAAAATCTTGTTTCTCCGTCTCTTCAACCTTCTTTGTCTGGATAAAAACTTGGGAGAAACACAGAACTCAACCAAGAATGGGTAAGATAGGGGAATTAATCCCCGCAGAGCTGCAACTTACACGAGAAGAGTTAGAAGGGTGTAGGGTGTGCGGTGTTGGCCTTCAGAAGCCGTGTTCTCCGTCCACAGCTGCCTCTTCTATACCCTCACCCAGCAGTCCGCCGCCGCTGTACCGGCCGGCCGTCCCTTGTTTGCCGGGGAGCTCTAATCGTAACGTGTTATCCAACCCGAATCTCGAAATTCCTCGTTTCAATTGGTTCACGGCTTCACGTGATTGCTCCTACAGCTCTGACGTCAGCGGTGTCTCTATGTCTCTCAGGCGCTATTTTCCAAGCGCTCTGTTTCTCGTCCACCGATTATTTGCAATACAAATACTGAATAACTATCTAAATCACACGTAAAACCTCGTAACAGCTCTCAATTACCTACACCAACTCCATCTCAGTTATCTTGTTCAGCGCTGCCCGTAGTATTGCCTAATATGCGCACAACAACAATACCAAAAGTATTCACATGTTAATAATGAATAGCAGGGAAAAATCTAAGTCACTGCCCGTATTTAAATACTATACATTTGATAGAATTCCTAGCTACATTGGCCTTATTAATGGATAATCTTAGTTTAGAAGCATGACCTAATACTAATTTGATATCCATCGAATATATAACGTCTACTTTTTTTCAGACATGCTTCAGTAACTTGTATTAAAAGAAAATTGCATGAACCGTTCAGCAAGTATTTTTAAGAATTTTAATAAACACTGGAATACTTTGCATGCACAACACTGCGTTCTGTCAGCAAGAGCTATTCTCTCATAGTTGTAACTCGTAAGTGCATGTTCTTTATTATTCAGTCATTTCGTTTGTCTAGCTTTAATACAGAATACTTTCATTTCGGTAGAAATTTCGATGTTGAAATTTTCCGGCCAGTAACTTCTACGTGTTTATTTATAGCAAGAACATCTTCCAAGTTTTTTACTGGAACAAAATTTTTCGCGTTTTCTATAAGAGAGTATCAATGTTTAGGTAATGCTGCATTATTCCTAGTGCACTGAACCGTCAAGGTTTTTATGTCACCATAGTAGATTAATGAATATCATTCTTCGTGAAATATTTCTTAACCAATAAATCAGCATTCATTTCTTACAGTTATAGCTTAAACCTTATCTTTCATTCATACGAATATAGCTTTTCTGACATAAAGCACACTATTTTCGAAGAAAACCATTTCTATTCAATCTTACGTAATGGGAAAACCATTATTCCCCTACGGGCATGACATGGACTGCTCAAGTCAAGTGCCTTTCCCCACACCCGAGCGCTTGGAGAGGAGTGAGGGCGGTTGGTCATGCTCAGGAAAAAAAAA
This sequence comes from Parhyale hawaiensis, assembly GCA_001587735.2. Lineage (NCBI taxonomy): Eukaryota > Metazoa > Arthropoda > Malacostraca > Amphipoda > Hyalidae > Parhyale > Parhyale hawaiensis. The sequence continues at coordinate 12,513,045 of LQNS02007216.1, forward strand.
GAAAGAAGGGAAAATTTTGAAACCTGAAGTTGTGGGCTGTGCTCAGTTCCAAGTAGATGATGCAATAGAGAAACAATACGAATACTGGACCAGCGCATAAGACCTTGATTTCATACATCTGACAGAGTACAGTAGTTACGGGGAACGACTGCAGTCATTACCCGTATAGCTCTACATTCACAGGTCCGTCACTACAGCGCTCAGACGGTGCGTATAGGCCCGTGCGTCATCCCCAACATTCTTTACAGTTGGAGCGAGAGTTGGCCGGTGCGAAAAGACAGAAAAAGAGAGAAAACATTATTCAAACTATAACTGCGGTGTTAGTGATTGATAGAAGCTACGGGATGATGTTAAAGAGAGAGATAGAATGTAAATGACGCATAAAATATCAATTTTATACAAAAGCACCAAATGACCCACCCAGCAACACTCACCCCCACACTCACCAGCACCAGCTGTCGCGACGAGCACCAGCCACACCAGCTGTCTCATGACCGCTTCAGTCCTCGCACACAAATGGCGATTGTCTGCACTCAAGTATCTTATATAACTTCTGTCTGGCACCTGTCTCCACGTAACCCTATCCGAGCCAGCTGTGAGCGTGGCTCCACCAGATGTGCCACTGACCTGCAGGGAGGGCTGTTCACACTGCACTTGGGGCCCACCTCTACCGGTGGGTCCGTGACGCCCCACTCGAATTGTCTTACATAGATAATATGTTGTCATTCCTGGTCCTAAGATATATTTATCGTAGCATATAGTAAACACTATATCTTTAAAAAAGGTGTACATGTATTACTTAATTCAGATCGAGTCGAAATGCAGCCACTTCGTTTATACGGACAATCTAATCCAATGTTCAGCGGATAGATCTCTGTATAGTGTCCAATGCGCTACTCCTTTCAGCAATCGAATTAAGGGAGGCGTGTCCATTTTTAATTAACTTTTCATTATTGCAGCTACGGTTCTGAAACTTTGCGTACGTATGTAAAACGTATTTTTACGACTTTTTTGTTCGTGGCCTTTTTTGATTAACGTATAAAAACGGATTTTTGAGTTTTTTATTTAATCGAATCTACTCCAATTTTTGAAGTTAGAGCAATGCGGTTTTCAAAATTGGAATCAGTACGTTTTGCTCTACAATTCGTTGCGAATACATTTTTAAAATTCGAATTAGTTTTTTATTTGTTGTGTAATATCGAAAATTGCATTTTTTCGAAAAAAAAAGTCAGCGGGGGAAACAATGAAACTTTCAATTTAAAAAATCTATACGCAACGAATTTCAGAGCAAAGCGTGCTGATTCCAATGTTAAAAACCGCATTGCTCTAGCTTCAATATTAGAGCAGTTGATTCGGAGAAAATTCAGTTAACTTGTTACGTTTCAGGACAGCAGGGAGGAAGTGGATCCGTTTACTTTGAATAACTCGTTTTCTGTGGGAAAATAGGAAAACTTATATTATTTAACCCACTTTTTTTCGTTTCTGTTTGTCTGTACTAAGTTTCATTCAAACTGGCATATAAATTAAAATTTGTTTTTAATATATTACTAGAGGCCCCTGTCATCATAAATGACGGCACAGACTTATACTTCGCGAAAATTCCCCGTTGTCTCCTGTGCCTTTTACTTCTAAACGGTGCACTTTTTGATCAGGAAATTCAATATTCTGCCTGGAAACCTGTCATCTTCCGTAGAACCTTTGAACATGTCCGAACAGAGTGATGTAGGCGAGCTGAGATTCCTCAGCTGGAGTTCCCTTTAGTTTCTTAATATCTTATTGCCAATGAGCGTGAAAATTGGCCCTTAAAAAATCCCCTGTTGTTGAAAGGCCCCGCTAAGCCCTGAAGTTTACACCGGTTCGCTACACCCTCGAATTTCTTCCTATCTCATTCCCATTCATCGGATCGCTACGCCCTCAAATTTCTTTCTACCTTATTCTCATTACTCGCATCGCTACGCCCATGAAATTCTTCCTATCTTATTCCCATAGAACGTGACGGAGAGACGGACCAACATTGGAGCAGGCTTGGGACCAACAACTGTGGTTTATTATATAGTGGATTAATATTTTTCTTGTCAAGGAATACCCGCTAAAGGATTCAAAATTAATTCTTATTTTTGCACCGATTTGGAAGAAACTTGGTACAAATGTGTAAAATTATAAATAAATGTGGGTTACACTCATATACTGTTTTTTTTTTATTTTCCCCATAGAAGACGAGTTATTGAAGAAAAATTTGTTTCATTTTCTTCCAATAACTCGTTTTCTAAAGCGAATATGGGAAAACGTGAGGGGTTTAACTCACATTATTTTTTAATTTTATATATCTGCACCAAGTTTATTGAAATCGGGGCGTAAATGAAATAATTTTTTAAGTTACCCATCAAATAAAATTTGAAAGATGTATATTTTTTGAAAGCTTCTTCGGGATCTACATAAAATCGGAAAAAAACGTGAGTTAGACTTATATACTTTTCCCATTTCCACCATAAAAACGAGTTATGGGAAGAAAACGGAAAAATCAGGTCTCACGAAGATCGGCCCAATAATAGTAAGTTCTTGAAATCAAAATCTGATTTTTTTTAACCTCCCCCCTCTTTCCTGGGGCAGCGCCCCGTTCTACCCACTTAGGGTTGCACTAGCTGCCCAAAATCTCGGGTATGTGTCCGTCTGATGTATAGCTACAGTTTAGTAAAAAAACAAAATATTGAAAATTAACACGATTTCCACCGACACGGTCCCCTTAAAGACTTAAACTATCGTATCTCCTTATTCCAATCTGATCTAACCTAATTTCATTAAGCAATCAGCAGACCCTACGTTTGTTAATTCGAGAGCATTCAGTGGACATGATCTCGGGGTGATCTGGTATTAGGCTGACAAGATTTTCATGGATTGAGTAATGTAGCCACCTCTTAAACTATTCAATTATAGAAGAGCTTCATTTTTTATTCCTGTGAAACACCTGCCTCCTCCGCAAAGAACGTTCTAATAAGTTATAGGCTTAAAATGAAATTATATCAGTTTCGTAATATTTCATTCAACAGTTGCCATCTCTGTAGAGCTCTCCAGAGCCTAGAGAATCGCCCAGTGGCTGAATCTGATCTCACTGGAGAGTCACGGAGTTGGCCTAAAGAAAATAAATAATTGCGTTTTTATTGTAACCTACCAGGGAGACCAGACCTGTAGTTAACCTGTGTCAACTGATAATTAGAGGCTATTAATGCAAAATTCCATAAGATAGTTCGGTCATGTTTCCCCGAGCTAATAATTTATAAATTGTCAAACTTGGATCCAATGATCTAACAATGCATAGGACAGCTTCTAGCCCAATGGATGTGTAACTTTATTTGAATTTTTCATTTGGCAAAAAGCACATTAAGAAGAGCAGGGAGGAAATAACAATTGAAGACATTCTACTGCAGCTATATATCGAATACCTTTTTAAAATGTTACAAACAATTATTCAGTTGCCTTCAACTTCCTCCGAAAAATTTAGACACACTTTCATATAAAACGGCAAGCTTCAGTTTACTTCGTCAATGGCAATTAACATTTTGAACATTTTTTTTTTTTTCATGAATGGCAATCTTTAGTTGCTTTCGACAATTGGTACAAGTTCGATGGTTAGTCAACATTAAGCCCTCGAAGCTTAACTTGTCCGGAATTTCATACAGAAACCTTGGATATGTTCTATTGAAACTTATTACAAATATTAGAAGCAATGTGGTTAAGAGAAGCCTACTCAAAACTCCATTTGAAGAAGCAAGATTGAGTTTCTGGTAGTATCAGGGATAACCGATTGGAGGCCACCAGTGCCTAAAACTCAAGTCCCTGGGTAGAAGCCAGTGCACCTGCCTGACGTTTCGAACAAGTCAAGCCCCGGGGCTTAATTTAGGTGCACTGTTGAACATGCCCTAACTTTGTTTATGAGACTCATCACAAATTTCTAATTTATTTCACCCAGTATATCTTCGACAATCTGTAAATCAAAGTGGTAATCTTCAAAACAGCACCGTAAAATATGCTTCAGAATCAGTAGTCTATTGCTATAAAATCTAAAAACTTTAAAAATTACTCCAGCAGACTGAATTCTACAAGAGCTGTTACATCTAAAATGTGCTTAAAGAATTCCATGATTTTTTTTATTATTAATTCTTTGTTCAACAGTCAGGGAGCAGTAGTGTTGAAAAAATTGTAGCTAACCACCGGAATTCAGCAACTGTTGCCAGTTTGTTGAAAATCGAATAAATTGTTTCAAAAAATTAGCCATAGACCACACGATACCTCGACTCCCACTCAAATTTGCAAGTGAAGCTAATTGTAAGTCGATTGAACTTCAATAAAATCGTTTCCATGTAACAGAACAACCTAAAACAAAATGTGAACGATTCTCGGTGACGCAAGAAATGTGTTTATCAGCAGGAAATATAAATTCGTTGCTTATACCAACAGTGGACGACGATAATTGAAGCTTAGGACAGTAAAAATAAATTTTGCAATTGCAGTAAAATAATTTTTGGAATTGCAGTGGGTCAGCGCTCACGCATGCGTGTTTCTTTCCAATAGAAACATGTCTCGCGTCTCCAAGAACAGTTTTTTTTTTTTTGCTTCAGGTCGTTACATGGAATGGAACAAGTTTATTGAGGATTTACCAATTTGCCATCAGCCTCATTTGCGAGGAGTTGACTGCCAAGGTATCGTGTGGTCCGTGGTTTAACTTTTGTTGACATTGACAACAAGTTTAGACAACTGATGAAAGCAATTAAAGGTATCGTCGGATGTTGAAACGTTGTGAAGAAAGCGGTATTGTTAAGGCTGATAGAGTAACTTTATTTGAAGAATCCTATTAGCGAATAAAAGAATACCTTGGTTTTGATGATTTGAATGTTGAAAAGAGCCTTATTCAATCATGTAGGAAAAAGGTAAACATTACTGGCTGTAAGCGTAAAATATTGTTTCCGGCCTTACCTGCTAGCAGAATGATGAAAACTTACTGTCATGAATTTAAGCTAAATTTAGAGTTGTAAATTTCACCGAGGTTTATAATTGCTGTCGGTGATACACTACACTGGTGTATTTGCCAAGAAATAACTAACATCAATGGGTATAAAGTTGAAGGATTTTCGTCGCTGAAGTTTCACCTTCTAAAATTAACCTGATACAGCTTGGGTCATCGAAATGAAAGAGAAGTGACTATAAAGTTTAGTGCATGCCTCTTAACTCAGGGAAAACCGGAGGATCAAGGCTTGATTGCAGAGCTGTATTTTGAACATCGTTATTCGCAAGCTGAAATTTGATGTCTTTTCTACTATCAAGTACAGGTGCACAACGTGAATAAACTTATTAAGCAAAGATCCTCAGTTTCAGAGACTCGCTAACTTATTCAAGTTTCTGAAGCGACTCCTTCAGTACTACGGTAACAGCAGGGTTGAGAGTCTACATGGCTATTGACCTTACTACGCAGCCGTGGCGCCCAGGTGGCACCATTACTAGTGATCGGCCTTTAACTGGTATAAGCCAATTTCTAGTACACTCTTTATAACAAATAGCTATACGTAGTCTAGCGCCCAGTGGGCCTGATCCGATTTTGACCATAGTATCGTGGGTACTTATGCACTAGTGGTCACACGCTGCTTTATAATTGTAAAGCAAAGTGAGTGGTACGAAAGTGAACAGTTAAGGTATCAGCAACTATGCAGCGGGTATTGGGCAATTTTGGCAAATACGTATTGGTATTTAGTTACGCGGCAATGCTGCAAGCGGTGATTTACCATATTGCAGGGCTAGAGGGTAAATATTTTTCTCCAAAAGTTAGTATCAAAATTTAACCAATATTTACGGTTATAAAATGAGTATGTAATCAAGCCATCTGGGTGCCTTACATACAGTACGTTTGGTGTTCGTACAAATGCGTGCACACTGAACTACAACACTGACGTTGCGCTAACAGTTGAATTTTAATATATCCTTCACCATCCGTTTTTCTCTCAAACACAGACTAAAAGGTAACTATTCAGAAATTCTCCTTGTCGCAGCTCCAAAACATATAATAAATATAAAATTTTAGGGTTAAAGCGGTAGCTCCAACTATAGTGATTCCCTGCGCCGGCTTAAAGGAGGCACGCTGCTAAATGTTGTCTGTAAGGAAGAAAAGACATGTGACACCTAACAGAAGTTCAGGTGGAAAGTGGAAAACAATTGAATTTGGTCGCTGGACGGTACGTAAATCACTCAATCTCAAAAGTCAACTTCAATGAGGGTCTTTGCCTCCATCTCAAAGTCTGGGTGAAATCCATCTGTGTTGATGTTGACCTCCAGAGTAAAAACGAAGAGAAAACATAAGATGTGAGCATTTTAAAAGCTAAACAGCTCACTATAACCCTACCGGTTGTTTCTGCAAGTAACCAAGAACATTCGAATAGAACTCTGTTTCCCCTCATGCAAGGACAGCCCGAAGTCCTACAGTCGCGCATCATCTCCTTAGAATACACACCTTATTCGTCCAACATGGCTCTTCAGGACTTGCGAGTCTTGGGCCGTGTTAGAAGAAGGTTGCTTTCCGTATGACGGTGCCATACGCAGATAATAGATCCAATTTGCTAGTTTTGACTACCAAAGCGATATCTGAAAAACAGCAGACTCAAGCTTTTGCAGAAAATTTCAGGGTATAGCATGCAGCAATTTTTCATGATTACCAGGTCAAATCAAGGCCCCTCAGAATACAAGGCCCTTTTCGCGTCGTGACTTCAGAGCTGTGACGTCACGACGTTTGGTTCATCGGACCGAAAGAGCTCAATTTTGCTGGTCCAATAACTACTGTAATTTACAGGATTATAAACAATGGATGATACCAGCAAGTTAACAACGGCTATTTAACGCTACTCTGGCATAGTATGGCCCGTATTTTTTACCACTAGGTAGACTAAAACGCGAAAAACTGGAACTACAGAGCAGCTTTCGACCCCTCGCCCACAGTGTGGGCTGGCCACAGGTGACAAAAGTAGCTGCGTGTTATGGCCATGACACGCGCTAGTAAAAAAAACGAGTATCGCCATCTTCTCATCCGCATACGTTGATGTGCCCTTTTAAATATCACACTTTCAAAGTATCTTTATTTATAAACCTTTCCTGATATAATTAGATGTTCGAAAGAAACTAACAGCATGTGCAGAATAAGCTGTACTGACGGTTAACATTTTCACACCACATATTCGCTATTTCAAAGCTGCGTTTACGAAAGTTCAACATAACGATCAAAGGCAATGATTAATAAAAGAAAAAATGAGACAAAATGAATGGTACGAGCTACGTTTGGTTAGGTGAGGTTAGGTTAGGTTAGGTTAGGTTAGGTTAGGTTAGGTTAGAGGAGATATGTATTAGGCTACAGGGGTTGTCAGAACTGCACAGCAGTAGGCAGCATTTCCATACGCTGCACAAATTATTGATGCTACAGCGCTACTCTGTGAAAAACAGACATTTATTCCTAAAGTATCATTCACATATTTATGTATGTATAATGCATAGCACTGATAGAAGTTGATATGCAAAGTAATTTAGGTAAATGGGTCCCGAGCAGCAAAAATTTTGCTGTTAGTCAGGGTAACTCTACATTCCCTGCTATGATGGGCTTGCAAAATCTACCTAAACTTTTTTCAAATAACTGCAGATGTGAATATAGCACTTTTTACTCTTAAATACTCATATATGTTCATAAACATACAACGATGCAATTTAGGCCCAATTTCCTGTGAGGGCCAGCTAAAGATTATTATATTAAGTAGTTTCAGTCTCCATTTTCATAGAGGAAGAAACAAGGAACATATATAAGGGTACGTCAAAAGCTTGGAGATTAGATTGTTGAATAGTTAAGGCTGCGTCTCTACAACTTAGGTGATCCAACAGTATAAGCAATAAGGGACACAGAGAATGACGATAGAGAAGGGGAACCCTTGCACGATGGTGTTCCCACACAGGATCAACGCGCATGGGAATAGCAAGTCGAGAAAGAACTGAAGAAAGTAATATCAGTAAGAGCGTGAAATCGGACGGAAGCAAAGTGGGCACGAAAGACAGACATTCCGAAGGTCTAGCTTATCGCTAAGGTAGCCTATGCAAGCCCCCTTGTGTCGCTGCTCCCAAAACATATGATGGGAGAACTTAGACTAACTTAATCCTTTGATCCATTCTATGTTCCCTGAGGGAACGTGCAAAACAACGTGGATACCGTGCACGAAGGTGTTATATGATCAACGGGAATGAAGATGATAAATAGAACAAAATCAAAATATCAGTAGAAGAATGGATATGGAATGCAGCAAAGTGGGCACGAAAGAATGACGTCCTGAAGGCCTAGCTAAGCCTTGACCCTCCCCCCTCCCTTCGATAATGAACAAAGCCAAAATATTCCTGCCGTGCAGCCAAAACACACGTATGTATGTATTTATTGCAAAGCCCCTCCATGTTTTTTTCAGCCACCAACCACAATACGATTTCCTACTCTTCAGAGAGGTGAACCAAACTAGCCTAACCCTGTGGCCAATCCTATGCCCAAAAAAATAACGAAAAACAGAACGTTTTAAATTCAAAGAATGAATTTTTTAAATTACCTACCAAGCAAGACAATATTTATCATCGTTTTTACTTTTCAACTTTTCACTCAAACTTTTACCATCCTGGTATTACAGCTTGACTGCCAGCTGGGCTTAGTGACTTGCTTGTCTGCAGGAAGGTGAGGAGCCGCCGACAGACACATCGACCCTCTCCAGAGTAGGAATTTGCACAGAGACAATATAATTAAATAAATGTGTTTCTAGATGAAATCACTGATACAAAACCAATTCATGGCCGGCAATCGGCTTACGGTCGTGTTGGCCTGAAGGCGTTTAAATCAGCTATTGATGGCTTTTTGCTGGATTTTCTCTAGCAGCGTTCCAGGCTTCCCGTAGTTGCAAACTGGGTTATTTTGAATTGCACTAAGTAAGGCTACCTGTCTGTTACCGCCCGGGCGTGAAGTTTTAATAATAATAGTGGTTTTTAGTGATTTAAACTATAAGTAGCAATATTTTTATACTCATGGAATATAATACTACAAAAGTGCATTTTCAAGAAGGCATTGAATTGAGATTTTAATTTCAATGACTTTTTGATATTGTATATATTACTATTACCCCCATTCAAATCCAGTAATTTTATTGACACATTCAGGTTAAATAAGCCATTCTAAGATTTTTACATGAATAACATTTTTGTCAGAAATGCTTAGTTTTTGAAATATGTGAATCTGAGGTTCCTATTGGTTTTAAATTAGGTTTAGTTGGGTTTGGTTCCTGGGGGTAGCAAGCAAGCCTATAATAACGCTGGCTATTTCCGTCGTAAAAAAAATGGGAACTTCAGAGTCAAATATCTGAAAAACTAAGCTTTTGATGAAAAAGTTATTGATGGAAAGAGCTTTAGAGTGCCTCGTTTTACCTATATATGTCAACGAAAATGCTGGATTTCGTGGGGAGTAATTTTTCGAATTTATCAGTTTTTTACGTAAGCAACTACTGCCCTGAAACATTAATACCTATACACACAAACAACACTTCTGACTTAGCTATTCCCAAAGAACAAACAAAAAGTACCAGTAAATAAAGTTAGATGGTTCATATTTGGAAACACGAAGTGAATATTGAGCATCAATAGATTTGTTAAAAAATAGGACAAACACAGCAAAATAGTGTACCAGTGAGTGAGGCTAGTGACAAGCCTCAAGCCAATATATCATAGAAATATGGAGCTTTTCTTTCTTTGGCAAATCCAGATTCTTATCTCCCACAGCAGAATGTCCTTCTATGTCACCAATATCATCACTTTTCAATAACATACTTCAAGTAGGGTGGCCTACCCAGCTTTAGTTTGAGCCTATAGCAGTTTGTCTGTTTCCAGTGAATAACAATTGGTCAATAATTAGGGGAAAGAGCCCAAATGCCGTGACTTTAAGCCTGAGCGTCCACTGATGAACCTCACTATTTACATGAACAGCTAATACTGAACCTATTTTGTTTAAACTTACCAGTCAAACCATTTACAATGTTATTAAAAAAGATCGAACACTCCCAGTTCAGATAAAAAAAGTCAATTCCTTATAATATGAGATATTGTGAAAAGGAGCCAAAGCCGAGCCAGTGACGGCCTTACCCCCTTCAGGTCACGGCTTCAAGAGTTGAATGTCATTGCATGTGTTTGACTAGAGGGTCACGGGGAATTGGGGGGACGGCTTGAGGTGCCTTTCTTTACCCTACATACGTTAGGTAGAAGTTACAGGTGCAGTAGTGAGACAAGGAGAAAATAATCGTCATACAAGGACCTCTCATTCAGTTATAAAATATAAAAACCTTGCAAAGGCGTCACCAGAGATAATTATCTCAATTGTTACCAGGTGAGATGCACTCATGGGCTAGGCCCCAGGCTCTGGTCTAATTAGCCCGTATATTCATACTACAGTTGCACACCTCTAGACAAATTTTTTTCACAGGTTTCACAGCACTAAAATCNTGGCTAAATTTTTGCACAAGCAGGTTAGTAAATGAATGCACTCACCAGGATAAACTGAATAGTAACCTAATTTTGCATAATAAAACTCACCTTATTAGGAGGAGCGTTGCCATCTATGTACGATAGCTATCACGGTCACAACAAAGTGAAGTAATTCAAGTAAACAATTTTTTCTTACTTCTTTTTTTATGGAAGTGTTTGATAAGCAGCCTTATTAGCTTTGTCTAAGTACAGTTGATGTAATTATCAGCTCAAAACAGTTTATTTTTAGGTTTATTTCTTGAGAATAACGCGACGCGTCCGATTCAAAGATGGTGGCTTTTGTTGTTGCTTTCGACTACAGGCTCTGACGTCACAGAATGATCGCCCGGCCTTGTATTCTAGGGGCACTGGGTCAAATGCGCCCAATTTTGTAAATAAACTACCTTCAGCGCCACATACTGTCACATAAGTTACCCAATTCGCCTTCGGAGCCGCAACAACTTCTTATTTCTTATCGCCCGCGAGAGAAGCGATGAGCGGTGATAATGTTTTCGTTGAAGATTCAAGTTTGTATATATATATATATATATATATTGGTTTGTTTATTTTTTGTTTGTTTATCTGTTTGCTTGTTTCTTTGTTTTTTTCTGTTTGTCTGTCCACCAATAAGTGGTCGAAGGAGTTGAGCAATGCTCATAATTTTTTGCAGGGAGTCGAGTGGGTTGCCCAAGATGTGACCCATGCCATAACACTAGGATTAGCTGGCCATAATAAATGACGGCAATGAAATTTGCTTTCCACCTAAGAAACCTAGAAGAAGTTGAGCTGTGTTCATGATTTTTTGCAGGTAGTCTGGTGGGTTGTCCTCGATGTGACCCGTGTCAAAAAAATAGGATTAGCTGGCCATAAAAATGACGGCGATGAAATTTGCTCTCCACTCAAAAACAGGTAGAGGGAGTTTAACTATGTTTAGGATTTTTTGCAGGGAGTTAGGTGGCTGTCCGCGATGTCATCTACGCCAAAAAACTAGGATTAGCTGGTCACCAAAAATGAAGGTAATGAAATTTATTTCCACAGCGGGTGATCATCTTACGCCACGAGGCGTTCTAGTCAAAATATTTTACTGTCAACGTCCACTTAAAATCAAGTGTGAAGGCAATGAATAACATTAATAATATTATTCTGCTTATTAGATTTATTTCTATTCCGCTGTTGAGCAGGTAGCCAAAACATCTAAATGAGGCGGCGATGTTCTGTGCAGAATATTTTGCACATATGCGGGAATTTCTTCAGCATTCGGGAGGCTAGCCTATGTACCACCAGCCTTTACCGATTGTTTGCAGGGTTCAAAATTTGAATAGAGGTCTTAATAGGGCAAAAGTTCTCTAGAGCACGAACATATCATTCAAGACGCCAGCAGATCACTTGCTAAGCATCTTCGACCTCTAATAGACGCTAAGAGTATCCTTTTAAGTAGCTTACGAGCACCGTACGGGTATTTCTGGATACCTTCTTCACCTTTCAATTAAGTGTTATTGAATCATTATCTGCAACATATTGTAATGGACATAAGATGGAGCTATGTTTTTCAAAGGAAGATACTCGATGGCTGCTGGACTTTCAGGTTTCTTTATTTCTTTACAATATTTCTGTCCTTTCACGTTAAAAGTCTGGAAAAAGCTGAAAGTGCACGAACCGATACAGTTTGGTATTAAAGCAAATAAATTTCAGCAGTGGACCATTCACCCCTTATAAAATGCATTGAGAATGGATTTTGACGGAGGATAGGTAGTGACATTTTAGAAAATGGCAGTATGTGCAGTAGTTGAAGGTCTGTTCTTGGATAGATTATGGTTTATATCTAATTTTATAGTTTTGTGTCTGTCTTCAGGAATTTTATCCATATTGCGACTAGACAAACTATGCACCATATCTGAAAATAATACTAAACAGATTTTAAACAAAGAATCACACAAAAAAATGCTGAACATGACTAAATATCAGTCTATCAAGCACCTTTTGTACCAGCTTTATCTTTACCTCAACTATTCAGGTTCTCGTCTTTACAGAAAGGACTGGAATGGACTGGAATAACTTCCAGCCAAACAGAAACCTCTTGACTACGTATGCATACGTTATTAGTGGCTCTTTTGGATAAAACTTTAAAAAAGTAAGTTAATATAAGGCTACAATAATTAGAAATGTATATCAGGATGTTGTCACCAAAATAGTTGTACTGCGATGGCTCAGCTTCTACTGTAGATTCAATTGACTACGTTGTACTATATTATAAGTGACCTAATATATTGATAACTAGAGCTCTCTGAGAGCTCGTACCTCCTCCAACCAAGACAATGTTGACAAAAATTCGATTTGGTTCTGAAATCAGGATTTCCTTCTTTTTATCACCAAAATTCAGTTATATATGTGCCTCTTGGTAGTAGCAACAGTTCATGTAAATTTTTTGAAGATCTAACCTTAACTTTTTGAAGTTTTGTCTAGCAAAATTGAAGGGCAGAAAGGGAAAGTGGGCTACTTGCATTTTTGGGCGCGGTTTTAATTAGTGGGCTACTGTCCAGTAGCCATGTTTCGGCATAAGCAAACGGTAACTCTTGTGGACAGCAGAACTAGGCTACCTGCTCTAGCCTCGT
>LQNS02007216.1:12534801-12548096 GCA_001587735.2 Parhyale hawaiensis
CTGCCCATGAAACACCCAACTCCACTACCATTAAGTCTGTCATGAATGTCATCAATAAATATGTTGAGAAGCAACGGTGAGAGAAGCCCACCCTGTCGGATTCCATTAGAAGTACGGAAGCCCTCGGAGAATGACTTACCCCAGCGCACACTGCACTCTTGATTCCTGCACCAGAATTTCAGTAAGCCAACAATAGGCCGAGAGGCCCCTTTGTCTAACAGCTTTTTGAAAAGCGTCCAGTGATTCACCCTATCAAAATGCTTTTTTCGCATCTAAGAAACAAGCATACACGCATGAGCCGTTCGGGACATAATGCGGTACTGTCTGTTTCAGAGCAAATATAGCCATCTCTGTCCCGTGCATAGCTTTGAAACCAAATTGATTGTCAGCCGTCCCTAGGGTAAAGCTCGTTTTCTCTAGCAGTAATAGCTCGAACAGCTTGGACGCTGCTGTTACAAGCGCAATAGGTCTGTAATTTCCTTTCTCGGTAACATTTTAACCTTTGTTTTTGACAACAGGTTTCATAACAACTGTCATAACAGGACTGGGAATGTACTGCATCCGTAGGCATCCATTGAAAAATGATACTAGTCAAGGCCTGTTTTTTACCGAAAACAAGAACCCCGAATGTGTTGATTTTGGGCTCTTGGTGAGATAAGGTTAGATTAGGTAAGTTAGGTTAGGCAAGATTAGAATTGTTTAGGTTCGAATGGAGTCGCTGGGGTCTCCGATTATTTTTTCCCATAGAAATACAATGGGAACTTCAAGGCTAATATCTCAAAAACTAAGCATCTGTCCCAAAAACATTATTCCTGAAAAAGTCTTAGAATGGCCCATTCCACCTATAGAAGTGAATAAAAAAAAATGAATGACTTGGAGTTAAAAGTAACATTGACCGTTTTTAATGCCGTGTAGTACATTTTCAATTGTTATGCCGATGGCATCTAAATCCTTCCGTGTCTGTATGTGAAGGCTGAGTGTACCAATGTTTTTTCCCTTTGTGCGTGGCCGCCAATTTATGTAACTGGGCTAAACACTTGCTTGAACTTTGGTTTACTTTGTTCTTGTATATGTATTTGTGAACATAGTGTGTGCTTAATAAAAGTTTTTGTTATCAGTACCTAGTTTTCTTACCGGATATTAATTGCGTCTTAACTCGAAAAATGAGCGTATGCGACAGAAAAGTCACGGAATAAAAGTGTCTTATAATGGTCCAATTATAGTCTGACCAATTGATGAAGACGGTTTGGGCGTGGTCAAATTCCTCTACGGCGTTGTTAATTCTACTGGCATTTCTTAATAGCCCCCCTCCCCCAGTACCTGCGTCTAGAGCCAAGCACTACCGATTTAAGAGGATTCGACTGGCGGAAACTAATAAAACGGGAATTATTGTGAAATGTTCATGAGTATTAAATACTAATCGACATGGATAAATAAGGTTGAAGCCCGGTGAACTTTAATGAGGTATATAGTTATGTTAAAAATGGAAAGCCTAAAGGGATTTAGAGGAAAAATGTTCTCAAAAGTATTCAATATAATCATGTGAGAACAGCTACTGAAAAATAGCTTCATTTGGGGCGGCAATGGTGGCTTATGTATTGCGATCTTATATACGAAACCTTAAGCCTCCCTGCCCAGCATAAAAAAAAAAAAAAAAATAGCTGTTGTAAGTAAGAAAAAGGAAGGGGCATGAATTATACCAAGTAAAAAATGTGAATCCCATGCACGAAGGTGTTCCTACACAGGATCAACTCGCATGTTGGAATATCAGTTCTCTCATAGGAAGAGAGCACAGTTATTCGCAGGACTCTTAGATCAAAATTATCCAACTTGTTGACTGCGACAGGCCTATTCCTTGCAGGAAATAAGAAAATTGGCTCTGCAGTTCCCACTGCTTGAGAACAAATTCAATGAGCTGTTCTGATGCCGACTTTTGTTGCCTTTGCGGTTCAGCAGATGCTTTTGATAGATCCAATATGGGGCCCTGATTAGCTTTTTCTTCCAAAAAATGTGAATTATTGTATATGAGCTCCTTGACCGTGTAAAACGCGTGAGCGGAAAGCTGAAGAAGTTTCCATGACACACTTTCATCCTTACATAAGGTAACCCAAATGATCAATAGGAAGTTCGACATATTGCTATATTTTATTATATTCAAGAAGTTTATTGCCATTATTCAATGCTTAATTAGCTACAACTGTGATATCCAAAACAGTCCAAGATAACTTTATATTTATTGGAAAAGTAAAATATAAAAAGATCAATTTTATCTATGTACAAAATATGACACATGCGCAATATATTATGCCCTGCCTAAACTGCCTTCAATCGCGAAATTCGGAAAATTGACCTTTAGGGTCTTTATACCTTAAAGAAAGATAAAAAATGTAAACCGAGAGCATCTGTGAACTGAAGTTAGGATGCCTAAGCCCGACTGCGCACTCATGACTTACGTCGGACCTAGAAGCCTACAGCTAACTCAACTAATCTGATTCTGCTGCCGTCACTGAGCCTACAACATGGGTGTTAGAATGTTGCCCTTAAGTTTTCAAATAAAAGTCTTTGCCACTTTAATCTGGCTCACAATAATTATGCGGTACAGTCGAGACTTCACCAGTCAGTGGTGCTTGCTAATGTGTAAAAATTGCAGAGGTTTCTGCGATTTTCAACAGTTATTTTAAAAGTCTAATCATGTGCACGCTGATGTCGTGTTGCGGTAACATAATCGGTTGAGTTGGCTTCTCCTCGAACTATTATCAGAAGCAAACATGCAGCACCGCACCAGTTCGAGGTTTCGTCTCCTCTCTCTCATCCAAAAAGACCTATTAATAGCCATTTATGCGATCAAACTTGCTCCCACTTAATTTTTATGATGCACAACTTACTGCACAGCAGCTCCAACCAAACGTTGTTCCATAAGGGACGATGACTGGAAATTAGAGGAGGCTACGTCCACTGTAGTCAGAAAATTGGTTCTCGCATCACTAAAGTAATGCCTCAGCTAAGTCCTCCGCTACGGAGGTGGTGACCATCCGATATTGTGGCTTGTGGTTCATCCTTCACGTGTCTGCTGTACACACTAAACGTAAAACTGAAACGACCAGTTGCGTTTTTCCTTTGGTATGTTACAATACAGTACAGAGTTTGTGAGTAACTGCCCCGAATTTTGCGTTATAAACGAGTTGACAGCAACTTTTCACCACAGGTGAATGAAATGTGGGTGGTCTTTTTAAGCATGTTATATGCATAAAAGGTTCAAGGATCTAATTGAGAGATAAGCAAAGTTAAATTAGGTATATTTGCTCTAGGCTACTTTAGAGTAGGTTGAGTTAGAGTAGGATACCTAAGCAAGGTAATGATGGGTTTGGTGCTATTTACTTTATTATGATGAAAAAGGAATTTGTAAAAACAATATGGAGTTCCACATACATATGACACTTACAGATATGAGCTTCTGGACGATTTCATCGAAAGAAACTGTAGCACAAATCCCTTTTAAATGATGCAGACGAGTTAGTAGTTATAACTAGAGCCCGGATTTATTACGCTCAAAATATTGCAGTCATAGCTCCTAAAAATTGCTCCTATTGCGCTTAAAATTTGCCCGTATTTCGCCTCAAAATTGCACTTATTGCACCTTAGCAATAGGATTGGAAGAAATAGGAAACAAAGAAAAGGCAAATACAGCAAAAAATTGAAAGGAAAAAAAAGTCGGATAGCAAACGGGAATAGCATGTCAGTGGATCAACGGACACCTATTTCAGTTCCAAATACCAATTATCAGTAGGTATAATTGACAATTCTTCCCAATGGTGGGAATGATTCTTGCAAATATCCCGCTTTAAATGTTCTCATGACGTTTTCCCGGAACGACAAAGGTTATAAAAATTCAATAGTCATATTTTGCAACTCAATTTTATTTTTACCCCAACAAATACATGGAACAATAATTGATAAGGAAACCAATTGCCATGGCGTTTGAAATGTTGTGACATGTGGCAAGGATGATAAATGTCAAGAATTCACAAGTCCCTCATCGTAACGCGTTCAGTCACGAAATTGAGCAAGAGCTGCGGGTCAATTTTTTTTTCTCGGTCCACACGTAGAAGTGTGCTACATTCATATGAATGACGCTGCACGTTCTGTTATGATATAGTTTCTTTACATTTTCGCTAATATTTTGCGTCAATTTGAAGTCACATTCGTATCCCATAATCTTATAGACTTATTTTGATAGGAATAGTCTATTTTAAAAATAGTTATTGCCTTATGAACCGACAGAAGAGAGCTCAGCACAGGGCAATCAATAGTCTGCATGCAACGACTTAGGAGCTCACCATCTTGGTGTAGGAACTGCGGTTTCAGTGGAGGGGAGAGGGAATAAGTGTACGTACACCAAAAAAATGACTTGCTAATCAGGGCCCGGATTTACTAACATTTATAATACTGTAAAACTTGCAATGTTGTACTTAGCAACGACGATACAAGGTTGAAGTCTACCTGCCTTGTGATTGTAAGTTACAGCTCACTATTACAGCCAATAAACGGTCGCTCTACGTCTCCCATTCAACGAACAACCAATGGTGTGAGTTTGCATCCGAACAACCAGTCCACTGGCGGATTACATCAGAGTTTGGATTTTGTTTATTCGTTGAGATTCTAATGTTGCAAGCACTTAAAGGTAATCTCCAAGGTTTCGCAAAAAGATATAACATAGTTTAGAAGATCCTCTAGCTTCTCTCCTATATTTCTTGCAAGAAAAAAGTTATTTACCACGTCGTAGTAAGTTGAGATACATGGTAAACGAGTTATAATGTCGCAAGTTGCTTAATAAATCTGGCCGGAGTTACAATAGAGTAAGTTGAGATATAAGCTGAACTAACGACTTGACAGCATTTTAAGTAGCTTGATAAATCTGGGCCCAGATTTGTACCCAATGGAAAACACAGTTAACCATGTTATACATGCATTTTGAGAGGTAGAAGCAGAATCTGCTAATGAAAAGAAGAAATTCATTCATCTATAGAAAATATATTTATTTTTATGTTCTGGGTTGGAAACATGTTTGTACAGTATAAAATTATGCATTATAAAGTTGGAGATTTTGATAAAGCTTCAGACAAGAATATTTTAAATTGCTCTAGAATGTTTCAGTAACTCTAGTCAACGTTCCGATGAACACATACATTATGCAATCACTACTCACAGAGGGCGGTTTTCAGTGTGGTTGACTAACGCTCAAAGCAGCTGGTTAAGGGGATGAACTTACCGATTATGGTCAAATTATCAATTTCTGTTTTCCTGCTGAAAAAATACCCTCAGGAGGTGCGCTGTTGTGTTCAAAATTTTTATGGAGATGCGGGCACTCTCCCCTCCAAAAAGGAGCCCAAACGGGGGCAGGAGGGTCAAAATTATGATTATTTTTTTCTTTACTAATTTGCAGGTAAAAATTAAAACTACTCGTTGAGATCAATTCTTGATAATAACACAACATAGATACAGCATGCAAACTTCAACCATACTGGGAGAAAGTGTGTTAAATAACATTTCACCGCAATGTTTTAGGTTTTCTTTCTTTTCCTGTAAAACTTGACTTTTTTCACTTAAAAATGAATAGAAGTCAATGAGTTTTCATGCCACAAAAAAAAAAAAAAAAACATAAACAGTTTTGAAACCCTTGAAAGATTTATGACAACCTACTGAGGAGATATTTTCAATTTTTACAATCTTTTTTATCACAGTTCAAAACCGATTTTTTATGAAAAATTTAGTTAGTCATCAAAATCACATATCAAAGCAAACGAAAAGGAAGATGAGAAATTCGCCTTCATTAGTTTATTAGAAATGTCACAAGGATTATAAACCTTAGTTTTTTCTACAATATAAACTCAAACACTTCTATATTCTTATGCAATTTCCTTAAAATAATTTTACCCCATTTTTTCAAAAATTAAGGCCAAAATCGAAAAAGCTACACGAGCAAAATGTGCTTCGTTTTCAAAATGACTTATACTGTGCAAGTTCTATAGAACCATCGGTCCTGGAGAAAATTTCCTGAAATCTCAGTTAAGCCTCTTGAGCTACGGAGAGTTGACAAAAGTAATAGAAACGCCTCAAGTGATCCGAACATCCCACCTATAACAAGTCGTTCATTTATGACAAGATTTAAAAGATGTGATACTGTTGCGAATCAGCCCTATCAAAGTTTGCGACGGCCCTCGCTCTTGATAGTGGAATGGAGAACAGGTGCTTCTAGGAATAACGTTCCAAGATTACGGAGACAATTGGGACTACGGATAAAAAATAAAAAAAAAAGAAACTGATAACCACCCGAGAAGATCTTCAGAATTGCTTGTGTTTATCGGATTCTCACTCAACTTAGCGAACAATAAGTAATGAATTATTTATACAATCTATATGGGAAAGAGGTCAAACAAATATCACAAATCTGAAGAAAATCTGCGAGGAGCATGGAGCATATATCTATATAGTTAAGAAGACTTTGACTGAAATATTCGAATTGATACTTAAATTCTACTGGAAGAGATTCGTTGCTGTTGAAGTTAATAAAGGTTTTGCTACAAGATATTAAATAGAGATAATATGCATTTTTTTGCCATGCGAATACTGTTGGCACCACTGAAAATTAGGATATTGTTATATCTTCTTAAAAAGTGAATGTTATTAGTTTCATGCTCAAATGTTGTCATTATCAAATTCTATAGAGTGAATTTATAATAATATTGCTTAGGTACACTACCAGAAGATATATTAAATATTTTCATTCACACGAACACTTATCCCCCGCCCTCCCCGCGGTATGTGCCCATACGTATATGCATTAAAAAAAATGAAGAAGAATAAAAAAGACCAGACCTGGTGTCACAAGCGTTTCAGCACGCCTGATTTCAATCCCGGATCTTATTTTTTTGACTTTTTCTCAAAAACTATTCGACCGATTTCGATCAGTTTTGATGATATAAGTTGTATAATTTTCAATTCAACTGCCCACGCCATCGTGTTTGCCCTTGTCAGGATTGGAAATGGTGTGAAAAACGCTTGTCATATGAACATATTTCCTTTATTATATTGAACAAATGCCGTACGATGTACAGGACGGCCTCATTCTTTCAAATGTCCTAGTAGTCGGTCATATCGCTCGTGTCTCGAGGCAGCGGCAACTGTAGGTTTGCCAGGCACTTTCTTGTTTAGTTTTCTTCTTTTTCTTTGATGTATTCCTGTACTGAACTGACTGTTGGCATTGATATAATATATTGAAATAAAATTGCTTATTTATATTGAGTTATTACAGCTTAGCTCAAACATTAACATACAATCAGTGTTAAATCTATTTATTGCTCGTCTTATGACTAAACTATAATAGGGATTTTTCAACTTTAATTTTCCTGGAGATTACCTATCCAGGTTTAGCCCTCTTAACTGGAGGTAAAATTGAAGTATATACGAAATTGACTTCATGAATTAATTTAAACAAAGCAAATAAAAGAGGAAAATATAAACCATGAACTCTTGTCAACAGAATCATTCAAGTCCGACTGGTCGAGGGGTTTCCTATACTAGCCACTTGTTTCCTTTTCAGCCTCTCGTTCCATCAAGTTACTGATTCTTCTCGGTTTTTTAATTTGTGATCCAACCGACATAACAACTGCTTTTTAATTGCAAGAAAGTAAAAGCGAATTTCTAAAGATTCATTCTATATCATACTTTAAATTTGTTTTTTGTAGAGGCAAATTGATACATTATCGATAAAACTTATTTCATTCAGCGCACCGATTTGAAGCAAGAATAAACTGTTCTTGGAGACGCAGGTAATGTATGTATTGGAGAGATACACGCATGCGTGAGCATTGGCTGACGGTAAATTGCAACATTTATTTTGGCTAATTTTAGGTCAGTTTGCTGTCCCAAACTTCAATTATCGTAGTCGATAGTTGCTGTATAGCTACGAATTTGTGTTTCTTTCTGATAAACACATTCGTGCATCACCGAGAACCGTTTATTTTTTGTTTTGGTCGTTCTGTTACCTGGGAAAGATTTTATAGGCGTTTAATTTATTTAGAATCAGCTTCATTTGAAAATTTCAGTTGGCAGTCAAGGTACCCTGTTGTCTCTAGTAAAGGCAATAATAACGACGATTAAGTCAACTTGACCACCCTCGTTTTTCAGATACTCGCACGTACCTTTTCGTGCTGCCGATATAGGCCTACTGGTCCCGTAGAGTGTACCGCTGCAGTGGACCACAGCTCGTCAAGAGCTCTGGCGCCATCTACGGAAGGGAAGGCTCTTATTCCACAAGCTGTAGTCTTTCCTCTACCTAACCAATTTCTTGCAAAGGTCAACACTCCTGTAAAAGTTTTGCAGACATCGATTGCTCAGAAAGCACGCCTATTGCCACTACAGGTCGCTTGCCTCTTTTTGTATTCGATCTTGCGACCTTTAATGTCATTGCCATCAGCATCTCTATAGCTTACCGCTCCTGTGGGTACAATCTAGCGATATTCATAATCTCCTACTAATAACGTACATTATATAATCCTTCACACTTTCGTTCTATTAGTAGCTGCTTCTAATTTTTACTATCCCAGTGCAGTCTGCGTGCGGCAGACCTTTGCGCATCCGGCTACGGGTATCCATGCCTAGCGTCAGAGCTGGGCATAGATACTCAAAAATGTATCTAGATACTAGATACTAGATACACCCTTAAAATGTATCTAGATACAGATACTAGATACAACTTTACATACTTAAAAGTATCTATAGATACAATTCTAGATACTTTTATTTTTACAACTGAATTTAATAGTTTTACTAGCTCATATGGTTAAAAATCCTGTAAATGAGGTGGATACAGTTCTGTTCCTTTATAATACTGTTGTATAGTAGATTAGTCATTACAATAATAATGACTGTTGCACATTTAATTCCGGCAAAGAGGCTAAATAGTTGATCACGTTTGTTTGTGATAAAATATCATGTCTCTTAAAGAAATGGGCAATGTCATTGAAGTTTCGTAGTCAATATGTATATTGACTTTTTTGCAATAACATTCAAATGCAAAGTATAATTTAGGCCGTATATTTTGGCGGATGTTACCCTAATTCCAAGCAAATCTTTAATAAACAAAATAAAAGAAGGCTTCTAAAAAATTAATAGAATAGTGAGCCAACGTGACAGAACATGGTGACTTTGGTCAGGGTTGCCATCTCTTGTTCACTTAGTTATCGGCTTGACCATTATTTTATGAACTTGAATATTATTGTATACACAATATTTCATGTATAATAATAGGTATAATGTAATATTATCTAAAAAGTATCTAAAATTCAGATAAGACACATCAGCATTTAGTTTCGTTATGATTATACACTTCTTCTCTACCACTCTAAAATAGCTTTTCTCCACAGTAACAAATTTATTCAAGACAATTTGAGAGTAAAAACATATCATAGCACTAGTTACGAAGGATTTAAAATGGTCTCAACGTTTCGACAGCCGACTCGTGTCATCATCAGGAAATTTAAAAACCTGAAATAAAAGTTTAAGAATATTAAAGGATTCGTTGTATTTTACGTTAATGAATGGATTTTGTCGTTTAATTTTTTCCACAATTGACTGAGAGCTCTTACAATTGACAGAGCTCTTAAATAATCCTCAACGTGGCAGTCTTTTGATGTTGAAATCCGACGTCTTAAACAGGTCTTTGCTAATAACAACTATCCTCAGTCAATTGTAGAAAAAATAATATCCTCCTGTACCACTAAGCACGTTACCGTTTCAATAAGCAATCAAAGCAACGTAATACCGTTCTTTGTTAAATTAACAAACCTCTCTACGTTCAAACACGACAGCAAAACGCTCATGGCTATTCTTAAACAGCATGTTAAGCCATCCGACTGCAACCAAACTATATCTCTGCACGCTTATTATCGGCCATTAAAATTTCCTCTTTCTTCACCACCCGTATACCCCAAACCGATGTCTAGAGGGTGAGAGTTGTGTACAAGTTCTCATGCTCAGAGGGCAGCTGTAGTGCTTCCTATATCGGTTACACTACGAACGCTTCGAGACTCGTATCAAGCAGCACAGGTATTCGTCTAGCAGCATTCATAAGCATTTCAGTTACGATCACCACATGGCCGTTCCACCCTACGAGTCCATTAGAAATGACTTCAAAGTACTGCATAACTTCAAAAGAACCATAGACCTAAAACTGGCAGAAGCAATAGAAATTAAACGACAAAATCCATTCATTAACGTAAAATACAACGAATCCTTTAATATTCTTAAACTATAATAATTAAGACAGCTTCAAAGCCCAGTAGCCCTCCCATTCTATGTGCTGTCACCATGCAGTGCCGCTGAAGCTGCTATTTTCCTTTATAGATTTGTGTTGCTGTTAGCTTCTCGGTGAAACATCCACAATCGCAAACACCCAGTGTTTAATTTGATTTTACGTTTTGTGACAGTGATTTTTCCTGTATTTCTACGTATCCCCTTTTATTTCAGGTTTTTAAATTTCCTGATGATGATACCAGTCGGCTGTCGAAACGTTGAGACCAATTTTAAATACTTCGTAACTAGTGCTGTGATATGTTTTTACTCTCGAATTGTCTTGAATAAATTTGTTGCTGTGGAAAAAATCTATTTTAGAATGGTAGAGAAAAAGTGTAAAATCATAACTAAAAAGTATCTAGATACAGCATTTAGATAAAAAAGTATCTAGATACAGTATCTAGATACAAAGTATCTAGATACTGCCCAGCTCTGCCTAGCGTAAGGGACGTCTCACTACCGATACCCTACGTAATAAGAAAGCTTGTTGAACATATTAATTTATTATCTTTCGTGTGAATGACTGAGAAACGATAGCAAAGCATATAAAATTAGAATAAGTATAATAGAGGAAACTTTATACAGTATTTGCTAGTTACCTCCCCCAATGTGGTCAAATTTGTCGCGTTTGTCTGTCACCAAGATGACTCAAATAGTTATCGAGGGATCTTTAGGAAATTCACAGGGATTTTTAGGCACGATAAGAATAAACAGATGATTAATCTTTAGTGAACATCAGTTCAACCCTTTGTTGGTCTGCCTTTTTTTCTCAGTACTCAAAAAGTTAAGCATAGATTTTTCTGAAATTTATATCAATTGTTGTGCTTATCACAACGAGTAAATGACCAAATTTTTGTGGTGATCTGCTTTCTGTCTGTCTCTGGGTTTTGTTTGTTAGCAAAATAACTCTAAAAGTTATTAACGGATCTTTATGAAATTTTGTTCGTGTGTTTGACTAAGTTTGTCAGGATGTTTGTCAGCAAGATAACTTGAAAAGTTGTAAACGGGACTCTAGAAAATTACATAAACTGTTATACAGTCAACAGGCAGATATAACCTGATTTTGGTGCTAATAAGAAAAAGGAAATCATAGCGTCAGATCCAATTTCACTTTTATGTTATCGTTGCCTTGCTTGGCGGAGTGCTCTAGTCTTCTTTAACTTTTTTATATCTGAGATAGATGGAAAATTTTTCGTAATGAAGTCTTGGTATTATGACAGATACTTATTTATTATTTGAAAAGCAATAGCTTCTACATAAAGTCATCGTTTTATGTACTATAATTACCTCCGAGAAGGAAGCTATATTTTTGCCGAGTTTGTTTGTCTGTTCGTTTGTCCGTCACCATCATAGCTCAAAAAGTTATAGACGGATACTTACGAAATATACAGGAATTTTTAGGTATGTTAGGAGGAATTGATGATTATCCATTAGCGAAGATTCATTCTACCGTTTGTTCGTTTGTCTGCTCTTCTTTCTCGGCAGCATAACCTAAAAAGTTATAGACCGACTTTTATGAAATTTGTGGGTATTGTTAGGGTTATTACTAGGAGCAAATAACAAAATTTTCGTGCTTATCTGTTTGTTCGTTTTTTGTTGGTCTCTACGTTGTTTTTATGTTTGTCAATAACATAAGTCAGAAAGTTGTGAATAGAAAGTTATGAAGAGATTTTATGAAGAGTTATGAAGAGAGAAGAAATTGTTAAACACGGTAGAAGGCACAAATGACCAAATGTTGGTGATGATCCGTTTGGTTAATCCGTTTGTGTGTTTGACCAATGTTTGCCAAATGGTTGTCAGAAAGATAACTCAAAAAGCTAACAGTGGATTTTCACAGAATTTACTGGAAATGTTACAAATGTTAAAATGCCTAAATGACTACATTTTGGCAGCTAATGATCGGTTCATCTGTGTGTTTAGATTAGATTAGATAGGCTGCAGTAGACGAACCAATTAAGAGGCCCATTCCCAAAGAGACACCGGAGCTTACACCCCGGCACTCTTTGTGCTATTGCCATTATGTTAGTAGGATGTAGAGGACTGGGCAAACGAGAGGAGAAAAATGGAAAACAAAAGAAAAAAAAAAAAAGAAAAAAATAAATAAATAAAAAGGGGAGAAAAATCTCCGCCAAAGAGATGGTCATGAATGCACGCAAGCATGATCGATAGCCGCTGATATGCGGAGCTTAAATATATAGATGGAGCGGATGTGAGAAGAAGTCAGCTTAAAATGGCCTGGGAAGCTTTGGCCATTAAGTGCTTGCGACTCGTGGAGGAGGAGTTCTTAGTTGTGGAGGATGTCTCTCCAACTGTATGTCAAGATGATTTTTAAACGAGTCAACCAACTCCGCACCAACAACGTAGGAAGGGAGTCTATTCCAAATGCTGACTATGAAATAGGGAGAGAACTGCAGACTTAAGGTTGTTCTTCGAGCTTTATGCTTGAGTTTTTGACCGTTGTTTCGCAAGCGATCATTAAGCTCTCTTTCAAAAAGTCCCGTTATAGGTACGTTGTTGAAGCCATTCAAGTACTTCATTGTTTCTCTTAGTTGCCCCCTGAGTCGTCTTTGCTCGAGAGAGATCAGACCCAGTTCTTTGGGGCGACGTTCATACGACTTGTTTCTCAGCTGAGGTATCAATTTCGTTGTTCTGCGCTGAACTCTTTCCATGTTATTGATATCTTTACAGAGATGTGGCGACAAAAATTGAACAACAAATTCTAAGTGTGGCCTCACTAATGCCTTGTACAAGGGAACGATGATGTCCTTGGACTTGTATTCGAAGTTTCTGGTGATGAATCCGAGTACTCTGGTTGCAATTTTCACACTCCTGTCAACTTGCTGACTGTGTTGTAGTTTGTTTGTAATAGTGATTCCTAAGTCACGTTGTTGGGTGACAGTAGCCAATTCCGTCCCATTCATTTTCAATGGGGTGGAAGAGTT
>LQNS02007216.1:12577973-12589192 GCA_001587735.2 Parhyale hawaiensis
TTGTGCCAATTGTGCATCTTGCTACGTGGGATTTACTTCCCGCTGGCTCTCTGTAAGGGCATCCGAACATGCTGGCCGAAGTTCACGTACCGGACTCCCCCTAGCTAACCCTCCCCATTGAAACGTTAGACTATATGCACAGAGGTGTGGTGCTCCCGTCAGGCTAGAAAATTTAAAAATACTCTCTGGATCCCCCTATTTCAGTGATTTGAAAATATTAGAATCCATCTTTATTCACAAGTTGAAACCGTCCCTTAATGATATGAAAGTTCATTTCCCCTAGCGATTTTGAATTAGGTTTGTTCATACTTACTTTTGTACGTAGGTGTATATATAGTTTAGAATTTCTATTGAAAATTGCTTTCTCTTGTTTTAGAAATAAAATCATGTTCTTAGATTCCGCTGATGATGGGTGAATACCGAAACGTCCGTTTTTACTTGGATTTTAATACTAGTATATTACTAATAATAGAAATGTATTATCCATTATTGGCCTTTTTGTTCATAATAAGAACGCGATTTAAGCAACCAGAAAAGTTATTAGATATGATGGGTGAACTTAGACTAACTTAATCCTCTGATCAATCCTATGTTCCCTGAGGGGACGTCCAAAACAACGTGGATACCGTGCAAGAAGGTGTTATATGATCAACGGGAATGAAGATGATGAATAGAAAAAAATAATAATATCAGTAGAAGAATGGATATGGAATGCAGCAAAGTGGGCACGAAAGAATGACGTCCTGAAGGCCTAGCTAAGCCTTGACCCTCCCCCCTCTCTTCGATAATGAACAAAGCCCCAATATTCCTGCCGTGCAGCCAAAACACACGTATGTATGTATTGCAAAGCCCCTCCATGTTTTTTTCAGCCACCAACCACAATACGATTTCCTACTCTTCAGAGAGGTGAACTTAACTAGCCTAACCCTGTGGCCAATTCTATGCCCAAAAAAAAAACGAAAAACAGAACGTCTTAAATTCAAAGAATGAAGTTTTTAAATTACCTACCAAGTAAGACAATATTTATCATCGTTTTTACTTTTCAACTTTTCACTCAAACTTTTACCATCCTGGTATTACAGCTTGACTGCCAGCTGTTCTTGGTGACTTGCTTGTCTGCAGGAAGGTAAGGAGCCGCCGACAGACACATCGATCCCCTCCAGAGTAGGAATCTGCACAGAGATAATATAATCAAATAAATGTGTTTCTAAATGAAATCACTGATACAAAACCAATTCATGGCCGGCAATCGGCTTACGGTCGTGTTGGCCTGCAGGCGTTTAAATCAGCTATTGATGGCTTTTTGTTGGATTTTCTTTAGCAGCGTTCCAGGCTTCATGTAGTTGCACACTGGGTTATTTTGAATTGCACTAAGTAAGGCTACCGGTCTGTTGCCGCCCGGGCGTGAAGTTTTAATAATAATAGTGGTTTTTAGTGATTTAAACTAGGTAGCAATATTTTTATACTCATGGAATATAATACTACAAAAGCGCATTTTCAAGAAGGCATTGAATTGAGATTTTAATTTCAATAACTTTTTGATATTATATGTATTACTATTACCCCCATTCAAATCCAGTAATTTTATTGACACATCTAGGTTGAATAAGACATTCTAAGATTTTTACATGAATAACATTTTTGTCGGAAATGCTTAGTTTTTGAAATAAGTGAATTTGAAGTTCCTATTGTTTTTAGATTAGGTTTAGTTGGGTTTGGTTCCTGGGGGTAGCAAGCAATCCTATAATAAGGCTGGCTATTTCCGTCGTAAAAAAATTTGGGAACTTCAGAGTCAAATATCTGAAAAACTAAGCTTTTGATGAAAAAGTTATTAATGGTAAGAGTTTTAGAATGACTCATTTCACCTATATATGTCAACGAAAATGCTGGATTTGCGTGGGGAGTAATTTTTCAAATTTATCAGTTTTTTTACGCAAGCAACCCCTGCTCTGAAACATTAATACCTATACACACAAACAACACTTCTGACTTAGCTACTCCCAAAGAACAAACAAGAAGTACCAGTAAATAAAGTTAGATGGTTCATATTTGGAAACACGAAATGAATATTGAGCATCAATAGATTTGTTAAAACATAGGAAAAACACAGCAAAATAGTGTACCAGTGAGTGAGGCTAGTGACATGCCTCAAGCCAATATATGTATCATAGAAAAATGGAGCTTTTCTTTCTTTGGCAAATCCAAACTCTAATCTCATACAGCAGAATGTCCTTCTATGTCACCAATATCATCACGTTTCAATAACATACTCCAAGTAGAGTGGCCTACCCAGCTTGAGTTTGAGCCTATAGCAGTTTGTCTGTTTCCAGTGAATAACAATTGGTCAATAATTAGGGGAAAGAACCCAAATGCCGCGACTTTGAGCCAGAGCGTCCACCCTCACTAATTACACGAACAGCTAATATACTGAACCAATTTTGTTTAAACTTACCAGTTAAACTGTTTACTATGTTATTAAAAAATATCGAACACTCCCAGTGCAGAAAAAAAATTAATTCCTTATAATATGAGATATTGTGAAAAGGAGCCAAAGCCGTGCCAGTGACGGCCTTACCTCCTTCAGGTCACGGCTTCAAGAGTTGAATGTCATTGCATGTGTTTGAGGGGAGGGTCATGGGGAAATGGGGGGACGGCTTGAGGTGCCTTTCTTTACCCTACATACGTTAGGTAGAAGTTACAGGTGCAGTAGTGAGACAAGGAGAAAATAATCGTCATACAAGAACCTCTCATTCAGTTATAAAATATAAAAACCTTGCAAAGGCGTTACCAGAGATAATTATCTCAATTGTTACCAGGTGAGATGCACTCATGGGCTAGGCCCCAGGCTCTGGTCTAATTAGCCCGTATATTCATACTACAGTTGCACACCTCTAGACAAATTTTTTTCACAGGTTTCACAGCACTAAAATCTTTNCAATTAGTGGCTAAATTTTTGCACAAGCAGGTTAGTAAATGAATGCACTCACCAGGATAAACTGAATAGTAACCTAATTTTGCATAATAAAACTCACCTTATTAGGAGGAGCGTTGCCATCTATGTACGATAGCTATCACGGTCATAACAAAGTGAAGTAATTCAAGTAAACAATTTTTTCTTACTTCTTTTTTTATGGAAGTGTTTGATAAGCAGCCTTATTAGCTTTGTCTAAGTATAGTTGATGTAATTATCAGCTCAAAACAGTTTATTTTTAGGTTTATTTCTTGAGAATAACGCGACGCGTCCGATTCAAAGATGGCGGCTTTTGTTGTTGCTTTCGACTACAGGCTCTGACGTCACAGAATGATCTCCAGGCCTTGTATTCTAGGGGCGCTGG
Source organism: Parhyale hawaiensis (assembly GCA_001587735.2). NCBI lineage: Eukaryota > Metazoa > Arthropoda > Malacostraca > Amphipoda > Hyalidae > Parhyale > Parhyale hawaiensis. Next base: position 12,581,309 of record LQNS02007216.1, read on the forward strand.
GTCAAATACACCCAATATTGTTGTTAAATAAACTACCCTCAGCGCCACATACTGTCACATAAGTTACCCAATTCGCCTTCGGAGCCGCAACAACTTATAATTTTTATCGCCCGCGAGAGAAGCGATGAGCGGTGATAATGTTTTCGTTGAAGATTCAAGTTTGTATATATATATTGGTTTGTTTATTTTTTGTTTGTTTATCTGTTTGCTTGTTTCTTTGTTTTTTTTTCTGTTTGTCTGTCCACCAATAAGTGGTCGAAAGAGTTGAGCAATGCTCATAATTTTTTTGCAGGGAGTCGAGTGGGTTGCCCAAGATGTGACCCATGCCATAACACTAGGATTAGCTGGCCATAAAAATGACGGCGATGATATTTGCTCTCCACTCAAAAACAGGTAGAGGGAGTTTAACTATGTTTAGGATTTTTTGCAGGGAGTTAGGTGGCTGTCCTCGATGTCATCTACGCCAAAAAACTAGGATTAACTGGTCACCAAAAATGAAGGTAATGAAATTTATTTCCACAGCGGGTGATCGTCTTACGCCACGAGGCGTTCTAGTCAAGATATTTTACTGTCAACGTCCACTTAAAATCAAGTGTGAAGGCAATGAATAGCATTAATAATATTATTCTGCTTATTAGATTTATTTCTATTCCGCTGTTGAGCAGGTAGCCAAAACATCTAAATGAGGCGGCGCTATTCTGTGCAGAATATTTTGCACATATGCGGGAATTTCTTCAGCATTCGGGAGGCTAGCCTATGTACCACCAGCCTTTACCGAATGTTTGCAGGGTTCAAAATTTAAATAGAGGTCTTAATAAGGCAAAGGTTCTCTAGAGCACGTACATATCATTCAAGACGCCAGCAGATCACTTGCTAAGCATCTTCGACCTCTAATGGACGCTAAGAGTATCCTTTTAAGTAGCTTACGAGCACCGTACGGGTATTTTTGGATACCTTCTTCACCTTTCAATGTCAGTGTTATTGAATCATTATCTGCAACATGTTGTAATGGACATAAGATGGAGCTATGTTATTCAAAGGAAGATACTCGAAGGCTGCTGGACTTTCAGGTTTCTTTATTTCTTTACAATATTTCTGTCCATTCACGTTAAAGGTCTGGAAAAAGCTGAAAGTGCACGAACCGATACAGTTTGGTATTAAAGCAAATAAATTTCAGCAGTGGACCATTCACCCCTTATTAAATGCATTGAGATTGGATTTTGACGGAGGATAGGTAGTGACATTTTAGAAAATGGCAGTATGTGTACTGTATATATATAGTTGAAGGTCTGTTCTTGGTTACATTATGGTTTATACCTAATTTTATAGTTTTGTGTCTGTCTTCAGGAATTTTATCCATATTGCGACTAGACAAGCTATGCACCATATCTGAAAATAATACTGAACAGATTTTAAACAAAGAATCACACAAAAAATGCTGAAAATGACTAAATATCTGTCTATCAAGCACCTTTTGTACCAGCTTTATCTTTACCTCAACTACTCAGGTTCTCGTCTTTACAGAAAGGACTGGAATGGACTGGAATGACTTCCAGCCAAACAGGAACCTCTTGGCTACGTATACATACGTTATTATTAGTGGCTCTCTTGGATAAAACTGAAAAAAAGTAAGTTAATATAAGGCTACAATAATTAGAAATGTATATCAGGATGTTGTCACCAAAATAGTTGTACTGCGATGGCTCAGTTTCTACTGTAGATTCAACTGACTACGTTGTACTATATTATAAGTGACCTAATATATTGATAACTAGAGCTCTCTGAGAGCTCGTACCTCCTCCAAGCAAGACAATGTTGATAAAAATTCGATTTGTTTATGAAATCAAGATTTCCTTCTTTTTATCACTAAAATTTAGTTATATATGTTCCTCTTGATAGTAGCAACAGTTCCTGTAAATTTCTTGAAGATCTAACCTTAACTTTTTGAAGTTTTGTCTAGCAAAATTACGCCAAAGGTATGTTAATTGTGCCTTTAACGTTTCTAATGATTCCTAAAAATTTCATAAACATCCGTCTATAATTTTTTCAGTTATATTCACACAAACATTAGTCAAACACACAAACGAACGAAGCGATCATCACCAAAATTTGGACATTCGTGTTTTCTATCATCTCTAACAATTCCTGCAAATTTCATAAAGATCTGTTCATAACTTATGGGTTATGTTGTTGACCAATATAAAAATAAACATAGAAACAAAAAAAACGGAATCAGATCATCTCAAAAATTTGGTCATTTGCTCTCCATAACACTCCTAACTAGAGCACTCTGAGAGCGCATACCTCCGCCAAGCGAGGCAACGGTAGCAAAAAATTCAAATTGACTTTGAAACCATAATTTTCTTTATATAAACTCCAAAATCTAATCAGTTGTTTCTTTTGATAGTAATAACAGCTTGTGCAATTTTCTTGAAGATCCGTCCATAACTTTTTGAGTTATACTGCTAACAAACGTTATGACAAACATGAGTCAAATATACAAACGAACCAACCGATCTGCACTAAAATTTGATCATTTATGTCTTTCAACGTTACTAACAACCCCTATAAATTTCATAAAGATCCATTCATTATTTTTTTGAGTTATTGAGCTGACAAGCATAAAATTAACAACAGTGACAAATGAACGAACTAACGGATCTTTACCAAAATCTGTTCATTTACTCTTTGTTAAATACCTAACAACTCATGTTAATTTCATAAGAATCCATCCATAACTTTTTGAGTTATGACATTGAGAAAAATGAGGCAGACAAACAAATAAACGGATGAACATATCTTCTCCAAAAGTTAATCATCTGTCCCTCCTAACATACCTAACAATCCCTGTAAACTTCGTCTAAATCGGTTGGTAACTTTTTGAGTTATCTTGGTGACAGACAGACAGAAAGACAAACACGACGAAAACATAACCTTCTGGGCGAAGGTAATTAATAAACTGATGCTGGGCAGGAGACGAATTGCCTCAAATTGCTCTACTAAACAATGCATTCGACTCTTAAAGCTCTCTGAGACCTTGTTGTTTTTTTACTCTATTTTAATGAAAATTTCTATTGCTTTATTTATGATTAGTAAGGTAAATCTACGCTTGATTAGCCCTAGAAAATACATGGATCAATAATTAACCCGCGCAGTTTTCTTTTAATCGAACTCCTAAAAGAAATATCGAGCTATCTCTAGATCTAGGTGGTAATGTCACAATACTCTTCATTCATGACGTAGAGAACAGTGACTCCATTCTCTGAGAGGTAAACCAACTCAACCTGTAAGTCGCACGTGTTTTGAACGCCCGTGAGTTTCTGTAGCGTTCTCAAAGCGAGCGATTGAACATTTTGGTAAAACATCTCCAATACGTGTTTGACTAATAAAGTCACCCAAAGAAATGTCTTTCTAAAAGAGTAACATATCGATAAATGAATCTCTAATTTAATCTCTTGGAGTCCAACGTGTATAAACGTAGTGATTCGATGTGATTTCAGCTTAAAATTTCACCTCAGCAGTAAATAATTATTCACACTTTAGGTGACGCATCGAGTACGAGACATTCGCAAGAGATGTGCACTGGAATTGGTCACAGATGTGCTTCTTATTGGGTGCAGAAATTTACTCTCTAGAGATTCCAGCATATAATTTTACTATAATGTTCATACTGTCGTGAAGGGCGGTGGAATATATAACACCAATTTCTTCACTCTGTTTTCTTCTCTCTTCATCGTACATCTGCTCTAAAGAGCGCCTTTCCTCTTTTCAATCCTTGATGTTTACTCCGAGCAATAGACCCTTGCAGTGGAAGAAAATGAAACTCAGCATACATGCTGCCTCTTCAAGTACTTTAAACATCGTGCATAAATGTCACATTTGGAAACGCTATGACTCCTCTGCGTTTGAATAGATGAATTTCCTTTGTTATGGGGTCCTAGCCAGACAATCCCTCCAACCAAGCATCCAACAACTGTATTACTATATGATGGGATTGGTATTCACTACCTGATGAAGTGCATCGTACACTTTATTTTCAAACTTCCGCAGCGGTGACGGGCCTTCCTGCAACGGAACACAAAGCATGTGTTTGCACTCAAGTTGGACCTTTGGTAGATTATTCCGAACGTTTTGCGGCCGCACACCTTCGGAATTCTAATTTAGATTTTTAGATGTGTACCTTCAGGTGTGGCTCGTTTAGACTTAACCTTGTGCAAAGCAAAATTTCCACCACTGAATAGCATCGCGAATTTCCCGTTGTTTTGTTTGCATTGTCAGCCCGGTGGCTCAGAAGCATATCCAGACGGGCGTCCCATTCAATTCCGAAGGGGGTTGTTATGTAGATTTTAAAGCTATGAGTGCTTTGGTGTCAGAAGGTGGACTATTAATCGAGGAAACCACAATAATGCATTCAGTATTCCAGATGCGCGAAGCGCTTCTGAGAAAAATTTCAAAATTGCCCCCCCAAAAAAACTACTTACAGCTGACTTAAACGCTTTCAGTATTGCATCACCGAATATGGATACTAGACACCGGCATGGATTCCATGTCATCACAGCTTGAGATATACATAAAACACAGACAAAACTGACTAACATGGCACATGATAGGCCTTATTATGAAGCGACTGGCCTCAGCCGCAGCTTGTATGGCACAGCTCGTGTGATCTTTCAAAGGCTTTGGATGAGGCATATAGGAATGCAACCAATGTCCCTTCTTGTTGTGTAACTTGGAAAATATACAAAGACACGGCACTTTCTGCCAATGAGAGAGATGCATCAAGTTATCCTGAGCACACATGTGTCTTATTAACTGATACTGAGCCAATAAGTCCATCCTGCAGACCGAAGTGACAGGCTGCAGCCGAAGCTCTGGCAGGGGAGCAATACTCCAACTGAGGTAGCCTGAAGACAAACACCCATCTTAGGACACCACCGCTGTCACTAAACACAGTATGAACCTGCCGCAGTAGTACAACCCGACTAGAAGTCCAGAAAAGTAGGAGGAGCATATATGAGCCTGAAATGTAAGCTTCTCATCAAAGAGTTGTACACCCAGTATCTCTTTAGAGCCAAGCACAGCGTTATNGGGCACCGCTGTCACCAAACACAGTATGAACCTGCCGCAGTAGTACAACCCGACTAGAAGTCCAGAAAAGTAGGAGGAGCATATATGAGCCTGAAATGTAAGCTTCTCATCAAAGAGTTGTACACCCAGTATCTCTTTAGAGCCAAGCAGAGCGTTATCTATTTTCAGAGGCAGATGCTGCGATAAATATGCCCGAGACCGTTCAAGGACTATACATATGATGTTGCCTCCATTCGTTAAATACGAGTCTGGTGGCAGAATACTTTTTTGCGGAACTTTGTTTTGAGGTATAACAGATTTTTTTATCACTTTGTGTGGTAAATAAGACCTTTTTCAAGGTATTCCAGAAATGCCCAAGGCTCACCGTATAGTGGATACCGACTGATTGTTGAACCTCCAGCGTTGATCTTCGGCTGCGATGTAAATCTATACTATAATAATAAGAGAGCTGTCTGTCTGTCCGTCCGTCCGTCTGTCCGAAGCCCTATTTTCCCCTACCTAATACTGAACAAAAAGATTCCAAGGCACCTAACTTTGTTTTTGCCAAACCGTGTCCAGGATACGAACCCGGGAATTCCCGTGTTATTGGTGAAGGCTTGGTCAGGTGCCTTTTGTGAACTTGGTTGCTTTTGTGCACTTGGTGAATTTCGTGGACTTTGGGGACATGGTGATATTTGGAGTATTGTGAACTTCCCGATAGGATGGTAAGATATTTTCAAATACATACTTTCATGACTTATTCAACAAAAGGGTTGCGTTTGGTGCACTAGTTCAATATAAAAAGGCATCTGCTCAAGGTGAAGATTCAACTACAACGATATCATTCAGCAATGGAAGCGGAGATCCAGAGGCCGGAGATCCAGAGCTATATTTGTCACCGGTACCCCGAGCGATGAAATTGTATGGTATCTCAACTTGTTTCTCAGTAAATGAATTTTCTCCTATTAAACTCTTAACCGCGTCACGGAGAGACGGACCAACATTGGAGCATGGGAGGGAGCAAGCAAGCGACCAACAACTGTGTTTTATTATACAGTAGATAGGTAGATATACAAAAAACAGGCTAAGTTGTAGATTTTGTAATTAAGTAGCTTTTCTCGGAGATCGATGACCAGGTTGCAGAAGTGGAATTCTTATCCCTTTGTATCCGAATGCATTTCTTGCTTGAAATAACTCTTGACAGTGAAACTATGGAGATATTTTCAGCGTCTCTTAGCGCGGTTATGGCATCTGACGTTCAGCACGTTCTCCTGACACGAAACATACTCTACTGTATGTTTGTCCTCAGTTCACGACGTAAACATTCAGTACCGTAGCTGATCCATAGAGCAGAGATCGAAGGTGTGATTTTTCACAGGGCAGCAGACACATTTCGTTCTGCTTTCTATCATCTATTGACAAAGAATTTTCTCTTCAAGTCGAGCTTCAAGAGAAAAAGCAGATGTACTGAAGGCTCATTGGTCTATATCATGGATACGCTACGGGGAAATAAGTATTTTAATTCAGTCATACTTGCTGCTTGCTATTGTATGAGTTTTTTTGCACCTCTTCTAAGGTTTGGGACGATTTTGCTGCTGGTTCAGGGTGTCTAACAGTCTGGAAAACAGGGAGAACAGAGAACACTCAGGGGGAAAAATCCCTCAGAGAAAAAAACAGGGAAAAATCAGGAATAAAGGGACCAGGAATCAAAATACTCGGCGAATTTTTGCAGTGGATGGTGTTCATTTTCTGTGGTTATCTTTACGAATGCTTGGTTCCCCCAGAGCCTGAGCCATTATGAGGATTACTAATTTTTGTTCCGCAGTGCCGGGAAAGGTGGACGACTGTCTAGCTCTATTTTGCAGCCAATCCTAATAATGTGAGGGTAATTTGTAACATTTTCAGTCCCATTCAGCCCATAACCCCTTGATAATCACATTATACGAGAGAAAAATGGATAATCTGATACTCAGGGAGGTTTAAGAAAATTCAGGGAAAACTCAGGAGTAACTCAGGGAATTTTAGAAGTCCCGATCGCTAAACACCCTGCTGCCGCAGCTGAATGATTTGTCACCGAGCACTCATCTCTTTTGGTAATTTTAGTTTGCCTTTGTAGCGTATTCTCGAAAAAGATGTAAGTTACGGAAGTATGAACAATGACGACGGGTCATCACGAATGCATCGCTGTCATTTTGACAGCGCGGGCATTCTAGGCAGATAATACAGGGATAAAGATTTCACTTTAGCCTTCTACAACCTCGTCATCGATATCCGTGGAAAAAACTTTATAACTTCATCGGAATTTTTTCCTAGCTACTCTTAAGAGCGTGACATGGAACATAAAAATAGAATAATAAATGTAAATGAGTATATAAATAAGTAGATAAATATACGATGGTCATTCTTAGCGTTAGATTAGATGAAGCAAAATGGCTAGCCAGGAATGCTATTTGAAAGATTGTGTAAGCTAGTGGTAGCGGTGGATTTGTTGCTGTAAAACGTCTGCAGACAGCCAGTCTTATAGTAGAGGTGATGGCTGGCAGGAACATCTTTTCAACGAACCAGATGTAAACTATTTGTGTCACAGAAGCTGCACTTCATCTTGCACATCCAAGTCACATATTAAGTGCTATGTCTCCAAAATGTCTCTATGTGATGCTCCACCAGTAAAGCGGAGTCGGCCATCAGAATACGACGTCTTCATTTTCAAGAACACTGCTTTTTGTGCGGCAAAACGTGTGAAGAGGTAGATCCGAAGCACCCTGAACGTTGGCGTCCATTTAGTTACTATCGAACGGCAGACCGCGGCAAATCACA
>LQNS02007216.1:12615188-12629074 GCA_001587735.2 Parhyale hawaiensis
AAAATTATGTATGTGTCATAATTTTTGAAAGACCTTTTTCTTGTTTTACAATGGGTCGTTGAATTATTTCATATACTGCTAGCAGCCATAACTTAACAAAATCGCTGTCATGAAGAAAATTTAATTATACTGGAGAATGGATGGCAAGAGAAACACTAGAGAAATCCGAGTGGTGTTGCCATTTGCAAACTGCTGCGGTGGTTGAAATGAATTTGCTGAGGTATTTGATCACAACTTTTAGCTTTAGCATGGGGAACCGTACGTCGCTCTTGTAGCTCTGTATTGAAAGTGCGTATTTACCGGCTGCGCTTCTGTTATCTTATGTGCGCAGCTGGTTTTATAGCTATAAAGCGTGCGCACCTCGCTCTAGCAACGTAATCTGTGCATCTATTTGTGGTTTATATACCTTCCTCTTCTTGACGTAACTGCATAATTATAAAGTTAAGAATTTGTCGCCTCCAGGTGTAATGGAACGTATAACCTCTGTAGATTGCTCATGCACAGCTTTGAACTGAATAGAATCATCATTGTGGTCATAATATACCACTTAGAAAAAAGCTTCGAGTAACTATGGGATAATAAAATATTATACCGTAGGTGTAAATGAATGGAATGATAAACGTCGTCACTTGTATGAGGTAAAGTAAAGTAAAGTGTTAGATAAGCAAATATTCACCTTTAAGCCAAATGCACACACAGGACAAAACGTTCCACCATTGGTGCACAGAAGCAAGATCCTTTACCGACCCCTACAAAAATATAGACTGAAGAAGCAGGTGCTAGTTTAGCGCGCAGTCTATTCATTTTTTTTAGTCTGCCATGCCGCACATATCGTGGTGAAGTTATGTTAGGTTATATATGTTGACGAAATAAATGTCTCCAAGTTACCACTATTATCCTAGTACCTCTCTCATAGACTGCATAGTAAAGCAGATCATTCCTGGTAGATTGCACGCTAAAGCAGATCATACATGATTGAGTGCACGCTAAAGCAGATCATACATGATTGAGTGCACGCTAGAGCAGATCATACATGGTTTGTTTGTCTCTTTGTCTGTCTGTCACCAAAATAACTCAAAAAGTTATGAACCGATTTGGATAAAATTTATTGGATTGTTAGGCATGTTAGGAGGAACAGAAGATTAACTTTTGGTGAAGATATGTCTATGCGTTTGTTTGTTTGTTTGTCTGCCTCATTTTTCTCAATGCTATAAGTCAAAAAGTTATTTATGGATTTTGATGAAATTAACATGAGTTATTAGGTATATAACAAAGAGGAAATGACCAAATTTTGGTAATGATCTGTTTGTTCGTTCGTTTGTCACTGTTTTTAATTCTATGCTTGTTTGCACAATAACTCAAAAAATAATGACTGGATCTTTTGAAATTTATGGTGGTTGTTAGTAATGTTAAAAGACATAAATGGTTGAATTTTGGTGCAGATCAGTATGTTCGTTTGCATGTTTGACTCATGTCTGTCATAACGTTTGTTAGCAGTATAACTCAAAAAGTTAAGAACGGATCTTCAAGAAAATTGCACAAGCTGTTATTACTATCAAAGGCAAAAATGATTAAATTTTTGGATTCTATATAAGAATTTTTTGTTACCGTTGCCTCGCTTGGCGGAGCTATGCGCTCTCAGAGTGCTCTATTTTTTTTTTTTTTTTTTTTTTTTTTTTTTGACGTAACTGCAGGTCCTAATTTCACTCTTAATATTAACTTCAAACAGGGGTGGACGGATAAACTCTCTGTCTATAGAATTACCGGAGTAGATGACGCAAGCAACTGTAGAATACCTAGGGACGGCTGTCGAGGTCCGTGACGTAGTAGCTGTTGAGTTGATAGACACCTCGTCTTGCTGCACAGTGGACTGTTTGACTCATGCAATGATCAAGTCAGAGAGAATTCCTCAGTCTTGGGGTATAAATGTACTCTGTAGCTGTAAAGTTCTCTATCAATTTTATGGTACATGAAGGTAACCAATAATTACCTCGGCGAAGGAGATTATGTTTTTATCGAATTTATCTCTCTATCTGTCTGTTGGTCTTTAGTCTGTCACCAAGGAACTTAGAAAGGAATGGACGGGTCTTTGAAAGTTTACGGAGATTGTTAGGCATGTTAAAAGTAACGAATAATTTTTCATGCAGACCCGATCAACCTCTTATTTGCAGGTGTGCCCTTTTTTTGTTAATACCACAAGTCAAAAAGTTATGAATGGGTTTTGTTTTTTTAGATGCGTTGATTGGTATCTTACGAAGAGTATGTGACTATATTTCTATGATTATCTGTTCGTTTATTCGTTTTTGTGTTTGAATTTATGTTTGTCAGAGAAATAACTCAATAAGTTATGAACGGATCTTTATGAAATGCATAAGAATATTACAATGTTGTAAGACATAAATGACCAAAGTTTGGTGATGATAGGTCGGTCTATTGTACGTTTGACTGAAGTTTGTGAGCAACTTAATTCGAAAAGCTACGAACGGACCTTCAAAAAGTGTAGGAACTGTAAGTANATTACAATGTTGTAAGACATAAATGACCAAAGTTTGGTGATGATAGGTCGGTCTATTGTACGTTTGACTGAAGTTTGTGAGCAACTTAATTCGAAAAGCTACGAACGGACCTTCAAAAAGTGTAGGAACTGTAAGTACTGTCAAAGGTAACAAATGACTAGCTTTTGGTGCTGATAGAAAGTGTAGGAACTGTAAGTACTGTCAAAGGCAACAAATGACTATCTTTTGGTGCTGATAGAAAGTGTAGGAACTGTAAGTACTGTCAAAGGCAACAAATGCCTAGCTTTTGGTGCTGATAGAAAGTGTAGGAACTGTAAGTACTGTCAAAGGCAACAAATGACTAGCTTTTGGTGCTGATAGAAAGTATAGGAACTGTAAGTTCTGTCAAAGCTAACAAATGACCAGCTTTTGGTGCTGATAGAAAGTGTAGGAACTGTAAGTACTGTCAAAGGCAACAAATGACTAGCTTTTGGTGCGGATACAAAGGATATGAGAGTTTAAGAACAAATCTGAATTTTTAGCTAACGTTTTGCTTGGGGGGGGGGGGCGGATATGCGCACCCAGTCTGCTCAAGTTAGGGTTTCTTATCACCATTAACCTAAACGCGGGTAGATGAAGAAAAGTTTGTAGGCAGAAAAAACGATGCAAGTCTTTTATTGGACGAGAAAAGGATTATATGGTGTTTTTACTTACATCTCCATCTCATTTTGAGCTTCTATGTATCTTTTTTTTTTTTTTGCACGCAGGAGCACTTAGAAGGACTATGCCCTTCGATTCCTACAGCGAGATAAAATAATCTAATCCGATGCGGTTATCATGGCTGAACAGGATTGAATTTCAGCCTTTGGAAGAGTGATTGGTTTAATTGGAAATATCGCACGGAACTACATACAAAGACGCGAATCGAAAGCCTCCTACTGATATTCCAAGAAACTAGAAACTAAACAGATTGCATATAGTAACTCTCACTGTGCGAATTACAGTCGCCTTAAACAGTCCATTGGCAAAACAGGAGCAGCCGTCTTGACCGCACTCAACCCAACTAAATAGGTCACCCGCATGCATTGCTTCGTATGTATCTCCCGTATAGCCTAGCAGAGTGTACGGTTGCAGTCGATCACAGAATATATGAGGTTTGGCGTCAATGACTGAATGCTTGCTCGTATGACAATTGCACCTCCCAAGCGTAATTTCGGTAATTCCCCCCTTCAATAGGCTTTGAGTGACCTAACTATAAATCTAACACATCGTCATTCCCTTGAACATAGCGCTAGTTCGCCCATATTTAGAAATTGCTGTTCAAATCTGATCGCCACATCTGTGTACAGATGCCGATAACGTGGAAAAAATATAACGCAGAGCAACGAACTTGATACCTGAGATGCGAAACAAGCCATACGAGTGTCGCCTACAAGAAGTGGGCCTGATCTCTCTTGAGCAAAGACGGCTCAGGGAGCAACTACTCGAAACATTAAAGTATTTGAATGGCTCCAACGATGAACCTTCAACGTACGGGATGTTATTGAACGTCTGCGAAACAACGGTCAAAAACTTAAGCATAAAGCTAGAAGAACACCTTAAGCCAACAGTTTTTTCTGCATTTCATAGTCAATAGACTCACCTCCGACGTTGTTGGTGCGAAGACAGTCAACGCGTTCAAAAATCGTCTTGGCAAACATTAGGAGAGACTCCCTCCACAGTTAAGAACCCCTCCTCTAGGAGTTACACACTTTTAACGGTCAAAGCTTTGGAAGCCATCTTAATCCTTATCTTCTAGCTATTAATGGTGCTTGCATGATCGTCTCTTCCGCTAAAATTTTTTTCCCCTCTTTTCTTTTCTTCCTCAGTCTCATAAATGATAGTGACATTATGGCAATAGCTCATAGAGAGCCAGGACGTACTGTCAATCTCGGCGGCTCTCTGGCAATAGGCCTGTTGGTCCGTCTAATGCTGTCTATCTAATCTAAATTATGACCGCGCATTGCCAAGGACAAAAACTTTCTTATCTAGCTTGGGATCGAACGTCCGGCTTCGTGGTAGCGAGGGAGGCAACATCTGTAGCCTGGGAGCCACTTCTGGTATAAAATGAACTACTCATATACAGTGTAGCGATCATCGCTCCAGGCTAAAAATTGGCCTTTTCGTTAATGTTAACCTCAGTAATTTCTCTCACTCAGAATCTGTCATAATATTATATTACTTGCAAGCAATGAGTCTGCAGATCGGTCGCCTTTTTGAAATACGCTGAACTTGGCTTTTCAGGCGTTCAGTAACAGAGCAACTGATAAGGAAATCATATACGATGGAAACGCTCGAGTAAATAACAATGCACGTTGAGAAATAAAAGTGGAAATGTGATTGCCATCAAATCCTAAGGAAATAACTAACAGGATGGCAATGAACTGTACATGACACAGAAGCCAGTAAAGTCTTGAAGACTGACAGAGTACAATTTTTTTTAGTAAAATACAAAATTGAACGTAAAGTTAGCAGTGGGAAAAGAGAGTTGATTGTGAAATTTTCAAATAACTGATTGAAGGAAGGTGAAGGTGAACTCCGTACCAGGCAGTATAGTAAACTTTTGCTTGGTGTCCGCTTGGCAGATTGTGATATAATCGTGTTGTGCTGCCTAGTGCTGTCAAAGATTATATAAAATGAGGAAAAGGAAGTATATCAAGCGATGCTGAAGTGAATGACAGCACTTTGTTCACTGCCTCGCTCTCGATGTTGACTTATTTACTGTTTCATGAAAAATAAATCTGTACCACCTCTGTCTGTGGTGAATATTGAATTTAGAGAAATTGCGGCGGTCTAAATTGTTAACAAATGCTGGCTACAAATAAATTTTGATTCTATATCTGAGTACGCGATACAAAACAACCCTAGACGAATCAGAGGAGGGGCCATACATTGATATCAGTATTTATATTAGTCAACTTTGCCCATCGTATACTATAAGAAGCAACGTCTCCAGGAGACTAGATTTCCTTAGGCCTTCGGCACGCCTTTCTTTCGAGCTTACTTTGGTTTCTTCCACGGACGAGATCGAGAAGCAACTATGCAGAGACATCACAAAAATATTGAGCATCGAGTTGAGGTGTGCCGCCGAAACGTTGGCGGACATTTGGACAATATGTACATATTATGTTTCAATCATGACTACCATGCCTCAAATAACATGATCCAATAGTGAAATCAATAGTTTTTCACTGATAACACTGTATTATTTACTGTCTAATTCTCTCCGTTTTACTGGAACATCCATTAGAATTTAAAATAAGGCGCATCAGTCGCTTGACTTTTAATCTCTTTTACACGATGTCAGCTATTCGTGCAGCACTGATGTATCTCCCCAAGGTTCAATGAAAAAAATGGTGTCTTTTGATGCACATAGATGCATCAATATTACATGCATTTCTGTCCCCAAACCGAAACACGTAAAACCATCATATATATGATGTGCGCGTTTGGTTGATTTGCGCGATCGATCGATCTCGCTGCGCGTTTGGTGGATGTTGCGGGTAAGTTGGACTATATTCGAGTTTAATGTCGGGTAGATTTGGGGAGGCAAGGACTGTTTTTTTTTTTTTTTTTAATTTGAACGATCCACCAAACGCGCAGCGCAATCGATCGATCGCGCAAATCCACCAAACGCGCACAAGATATATGCTAAGTGCACCATCATGACATACTTTACCAAGCTTTGCTGCATAATTATGGTAATAATCACGTATTATCTTGCCGGCAGTTAATACACTGAACGAGGTGTTCCTTTTGCTTTAACGGTAGAAACGGTAGACGTTGAAGAAATAGAGAAGCCTAAGCTGTGAGAAGCCCAGAATAGAAGTTAACCGGTGAGAGATTGGTCATTCCTCCACAGCACAGACTTCACTTCCTGTTTTGTACCAGTGCCATATCATGGAAATTCTGGAGCAACTGAGCCAAAATGACTTCTACGTTAGGTGTATCCTCTGTACGCGAGATAGTGAATAATGATTATCGTAATAGTAAAATTTGTTAGTGTGTCGCGATAATGCATATAGAGGTCTCATGATGCACTTGACACATTGATGATTTAGGTACTTTTTCGTTAGCTTGTTTTGGGACAAGCGAATGATTCACCGAAATGCATCAAAAACTGATATAATTTATGCAACTGAAGAGATGGAATTTTCAATTTCAATAGCGATCTGTGAAACCACATGTCGCTTCGGGCTTGTAACAAAACTGCGCAGCTTTTTTCACTTCTTTTTGTCGAAGTAAGTTTTTCTGAATGCGGTGTCTACTGCGATGACAGACCGAACAACGCCGTGAAACACCTGCTTGCATCAAAATTCTTTTCTATGGATTTTAGTCTGAAGAATGAAATTATTTCAAAGCTAACCTTTAACATTCACTTTCCAGTTAGGATATATTAGGAAATAAAATTCGACGTCCATTTCATGTCTTAACCACTCAAGAATCGCAAATACTCTCAAACTGATGGACTTTCGCACAAGATAGTTTCCCTTAACGAAGTAAGTGGAGGTCGAGTGGAGAATTTCTCACCCAGAGTAGCTGTTTTGAAGAAAACGCATCCTGTGCAACAAATGTGGCACGCGCTTTAAGCTGAGTCGCCATATTGTTATCTTAACCAATATTAATTAAACTCGCGCATGAACGCATTACTTGAACGTTCAGGATTCTGATAAACAGGACCTTGCAGGTCTGTAGCGCCTGCCTACTGTGTTGTTGGGTACGATTGTCAGCTTGGGCAAATTGCGCCATGGAAGACGTGCGGGCCGCACTGGCTACAAACTCGCCATTGGCTATGTATGTTTGTGTACGGGCGTCGCTGTACGTGCGGGCGGCGTTCAAGTTCGTGTGCTGGGCCTGCTCCCTGTATCGCAGATTAGGCTAGGTTAAGTTAGGTTAGGTGACATCACCCTCGCCTAAATTTGAAGGCGCGGACAACTTTGTCCGTTTTTCACACATTAGGCACAAATTTCGGGTATAACCCAACTAATTTCGGGTCAGTCGGTAAATATTCGGGTTCTGTGCGGTGTAGGTTAGGGAGGCAAGGCCTGTTTTTTTTCATTAGAAATTTTCGGGTACCGTCACGTATAGTCAGTGCTGAAATCGGGTTAGGTAACGTTAGGTTAAGTAACGTTAAGTTGGGTTAAGTAACGTTAGGTTAGGTAACGTTAGGTTGGTTAGGTTACGTAACGCTAGATTAGGTTAGGTGACGTTAGGTAAGGTTAGGTTACATTAGGTAAGGTAACGTTAGGTAAGATAAAATTGGGCTAGGTTAGTTTTGGTAGTGCTTATTGTAGTGCTTCTGGTAGTTATAGCGCGGCAAGAAAGCTTACTTGAACGCACGCCCAGTAATGAGCGCACACAGAATGGCGAGTTTGTAGCCAGTGCGTCCCGGCGGCACTAGTGTCGTTCAGGACCACTTTGCCTTCACGTAAGCTTTCCTGCGCGCGAGACCACTCAAATAAACACTACCTAAGCTTACCTAACCAAGCCTAACCTAACCTACCCTTCCCTAAACTAACCTAATCTCCTTACCGAATTTTCTAACCTTACCTAACCTAACCCAACTTAACCCAACCCAACCTTTCTAACGTTACCTAACGCTACCTAACGCTACCTAACGCTACCTAACGCTACTTAACGCTACCTAACGTTACCTAACCTATCCTAACCTAACCTTACCTAACGTAACCTAACTTCATCAGCGATACAGCGAGCAGCGCGGCGCGTCAAATTGAACGCCGCTCACACGCTCACGATATGCGTACACAAACACGCACATAAAGCGGTCGTGAACGACGATAGCGCGTCCCGGTGCGGCGGCTCTCTGAGGATGAGTTGTTGGTCCGTCGACTGCCGCTTGTCTAACCCGATGTACTGTACTCTTTTTGCCTAGGAATTTTTTGAAGACGCGAGGTCCCGGTTCATGATGAAACAGGGACTGAACAATGAGGCTAATTTCACCAGAAGTGAGAAAAAAAAGTGGTAATGCTAAGGCATTTATGTCTACAATATTCTGACTAAATTTATAAAATTGAAGTATTGACAATGAACTCTGCAGAGTAGTTCTTGTTTTTCAATTTCAATATCAATATTTATTATGGTACCACACGTACAATACGCGGAACCAAAGTTTAATCTCTCGTCGGAATAGCTATGCTTAACTTATCAAGCACAAACGACGCTCGACACCTTAATGAGGGAGAAATTTGACTTCCTTATTTTTCTTCCAGTGCTTCCAGTGAAGGTCATTCACCGCGGGGGTTGGACGCCGGCAACTGAGGCTTTACCAGCTCTGCAGATCTACACCCGAGGTACGTCGCTGGAATTCATTTATAAGGGAGTAACCTCGATACTTCAAGGATTTCTGCTCGAAAGTATAATTATGGGAGAAATAGAAATTTTTAGGGGCTATCTCCTCACTGTGTTTCTGTTACCCAAATGACAGAGACGCAATGCGCGTATAATTGTTGACTTATTTGTTACTTATTTGTTGTCTTCACTAAACAATAATTATTGGGCCTCTAGGGTAAAGACAGTCATGAATAGGGCCGTGACGATATGCTCTTATAGACAGAGAAGTTGATAACTCCAAAACAACTAATAGCATCAAGTATAGGCTCCCACAGTGAACTGCTTCTGCAGGTTGTGTTACAGTCATAGCTTTATAGTTGAGCTTTTGGTCGTTGTTTTGGAGTTATCAACGACTTTAAGAGCATATTGTTACAGTCCTAGACTCATGAAATTAACTCTTTATTTTCCTCTACACTGCCCTATCTCTCCATTTTCTGCATCGCTTGCAGGATCCTTCCTCCAGGTTTGCAATGCTTTAAGAAATATTTTTTTTTTGAGGAGCACAAGTGATATTTTCAGTGTCACTGCAATCAATGTGGCTGAGGCATACCGTGTCTATTGAGGCCAGTTGTTGACCAGTTCAATGATCCACATTAATTTTAGGAGATCCTGGCACAGTGGCCATCGCCGATTATGCGATGGCGATGGTGTGAAGACCATCGCCATCGGAAAAACTACTATGTTACGGTGGAACATCCAAAAAAATACATCGGCGATAGCGATGGTCCGATAGAAATTGCATCAAACCATCGGCGATGGCCATTTTCTCCATCGGTGATGGCGTTAGGAGGATGAACTGGTCCTATGAAATGGCTGAACATCCCATCGGCGATATCATACGATGGGCATCGTCATCGGTAGTACTTCCGATGCCGATGAAGTAATGAAATAAGGCTAAAACTACAGAAAAACAGCCTTATGAGTTTGAAACATTTGTTTTTTCGTAGCATTAAAACAGAGAGTGGGTTACAAAGTTTACTTGGTGAATTTTTCGAAGAGGTCAGTAATGACGTTTAGTATGTTTGTTGACATATTTAGGGAAATGGAGGCATTCAAAGACTTTTCATGAATAGCATGTTCATCGCAAACGCTTACTTTTAGAAGTATATGACTTTAGAGTTGCCATTGTTGCTTGTGAAAGAATTTAAGATGCGCACTTACGGCCGCGACAAGGCATCAAGAACGAAGCCTCGTAATAGTTTTTCGGCAACAACGTGCTCTTACTCATTAAGGTTAGCCAAGCAAGAACTGGTTCTGCAAATATCCTACGAGAAATATATATATATAACAATGTGAAACGATATCGTGCGAGTCGTAATGGCGAATCTTATTTTCTCTCATACGAAAACAATGACAACTTTAAAGTCAAATATCTCGAAAACTAAGCGTTTGCAACGGAAAACGTTATTCATGAAAAACGTCTTAAAATGCATTATGTTACCTAAATAGGTCACCAAGCCTACTAACAGTCATTGCTGACCTCTTCGGAAAATGACCGTTTATTAATCCATTCCCCAGATCTATCAATGGCAATTACGATTAGGATTGTGAAAGGTTATTAGATTTGGAGTATATTAGTACCAGGCAAATGATAATTAAACTTTGTAAAGCAGGCTTCAATTGACCCTAATATCCTGGGCTTTACATTTCGCATTTTTTATCAGATAGGAATAGTATTACTGGTGTAAAAATCGCACACAGGCCGAAGTTATATGAGATGCTGCTTTTATTCGATGTCTGTGGTTTGATATCTTTGAATTTTTAAAATGTGTTAATGCGATGGTCTATCGCCAATTGTGACGCTCTACGATGGCCATCGCCGATGGTTATTTCATCGTAGGTCATCGCCGATGAAAATTGGCGATTTTTCGTTCCGATGGCGATGGAGCGACGGTATTGCGTTCTCCAACGGGAGTACGATGGCAATGGCCATCGCACAATCGGTTTTGCC
This sequence comes from Parhyale hawaiensis, assembly GCA_001587735.2. Lineage (NCBI taxonomy): Eukaryota > Metazoa > Arthropoda > Malacostraca > Amphipoda > Hyalidae > Parhyale > Parhyale hawaiensis. The sequence goes on from LQNS02007216.1 coordinate 12,626,025, forward strand.
ATCGTAACATCGTCCTATAATCGGAGATGCCGAGCTCTGAATTTTAGCATTTTGAGGTACATTTTGTTAGCAGAAACAAAAAAAAATAGCTTTTTACTGTGGTTGTTCATCTCCGTTCATTGAAAAGCGTTTTATGGTCGTTCCTCTCTTTCCACCTGCCTGAGGATCACAAACGTTTTCCCGATCAAGATTAAGATATCATCGATTAACCGGAGGGAATTGAGCTCAATAAGCTTGATTTAGCGCCATACTCGTCATACTCGATTTATACGGAACAGAACCGCACACAGGTGCACTGATTTTGACCCGCAACGTAGAATTTCAAGTGTTAATTCTCCACAAATTACCTCTTAGACTTCTGAGAATTCAGTCTTGCTCTCTAAAGTAGAATTTACAGCCGGCTCAATTGTTATGAGGCAGATGCTAGCACCTGAATCACGATTTTTTAAAATATCGAACCAATCAATGCTGTCGTAAGTTGGGAGAAGTCAAACCTTGTGGGCTGAGCTCAACTGGACTTGAAAACCCACTAATGAAATCGTTTGTCTCTCAGGATTCTGTTTTTATTATAAGTATGGGTCTCCAATTTGAGTTTTCTCTTTCATCTGAGATTCTCCTTTTCAGCCTTTCTCTGACTTGCGCGTCCATAACAAACAAGTCGATGCATTTAACTGCATGTGAGAGTATAAGGAAGTGCAATAGCCCCATTCAATAGAGACACATGACCCTATCTTGCGGTAGTCTCATACATGGTATTGTTCCGTTTCTCCATATGGTATAAATGTCATCACTTGGCTTAACTTCGGACAGGAGAGCTAACTTCGCCAGTCTAAATTTGTCTCGGATTGAGGTCGGCATTAACTGCCTCGCCATACTCGAGTTATGCAAAACCCATTCGACTGGACTTGTTCTGCCTCAGAGAATTAAGTGAGTTGCCTTCCCTCGAAGTATCGAGTTTCAGAAGTTAGTCCTAAATCAATTGCCCTTAGAGCTAGCAAAAAATAAATTGGAGTTTTTAGACGCCCCTAAGCCTAATGAGGCTGGTACGGATACTTGTTGCTCAATTAACAGTTACGCTGAAAGCTTTCCTCTCTGAAGTTCCTGATGAGTGAAATCTATTTGGCTTAAGGTCGCATATCGGTGTATGATTAGCGTGTGTAGGCTTTTAGTTTCTTTGACTTGACATACGAGATGTCATGCTTATTTCACTATCAGTATTATCTTATTCGTTCGTCTAAGGAGAGGCGGTAAGCTCAAATTATAGTAATGTTATACTATTATTCATTCGACTATTTTGATGCATACTAGCACTATCTAGGATAACATCGCTCTCAGTGAGAGGGCTCTCGACAAACTGCTGAGTCTCAAGAAAGTTTTCCTCGCTATCAAGGATTAGATACAAGCAAGAGAGGGTCATCGGTATTGCGTGGCTTATATACTACAGTCATTCTCTTCTGTGCTTGGGTTTAGTGTGTGTCTTTCTGTAAATTAGTTACTCGTATTTACATTGAATGGGCAATCAGGTTATTACCAGCGAGTTCTGCAGCATTTAAGAGTGCGTATTTTAGATTTTTTGTGTTACAGATTTGTGCATGATAAGTGTTCATTTTCACCTTTGCTAACAAAATGCTTTTATCTGCATATGCTTTCATGTTAATCGAGGCATCTTTTCTATTTTTTATTCAGGATCTTGAGTTACTTTTTATTCCATTCTTACTTGCCGTCAACATTTAAAAGTGTAATTCTCTTAATCTTTAATGCAATACAAACCTCTATAACCTGGTGCAGGATTATAGATATACGATAGATTCAGATGAACACGCTCCCTGGGAAGCCTAGAGTAAGGTATAAATACGGTATTCACAGGTACGCCTATCGAGAAAACCGTTGGCAATTAGACAGTGGAAATAATACTTGCATAAGTGTCATGTAGAAATTTAAACATGTTGGCAACTAGAAGGACAGAGTTTCTAACATGCAAGTTTGCAAATAAAAACCTACTCGTTTCGCTAATTATAATTATCAATACCTCTTTAGTCAGATTAAGATTTTACTGTGCAATGTCTACATAGTGAGGACTTTTGCCTTCTCACGTTCTTTACAAATTTAAAAACTCGTGGAAAAGTAAAAGTGCACACATCATTCATCTCAACGTGTTCACTCAAACCTGATGGATGCTGCCCGTTCATTCGAAATGAGATGAGTGAGCTGCACGAGCTTAAAGGATGAAATGCGACTCTTTTCTCACCGTGCTAGCATGAGGCACGTTCGATAATAAAATAAATAAATACTCATTTCATCCCTCTTAATAAACCATTCGCGGCTCTAAGTGATGTCTGTAGACTGTAGTAATATATTTTTGTCGGCACTTTCATTATCAGAATCGCTGTGATCCTGCGCAACACTACATGACACCCGAAGTGTAATTAAACTAGGGAAGGGCGACATGTTTGGTTTGGAAAATTAGCTGAGCGCGGTGTGCTCATGTCTTTCCTATAGAGTTCATCAGCCCAAAAATATGCTAGACACATGATGAAAACTTGGAGTAGCATTAAGAGGATGGGATATAAATGTGGATATCATCAGGAGCAAAATATAAAGATACGAAGTCATCACACTGAACGCGCATTTGGGTTCATTAAAATACTAACTAAACGCGTCGACTAGCAAATAGAATTTAACATTTCGGGACGGACAAATCCCATCTTCAGAAAAAACCTACAGAATCTATCTAAAATTATTGTTTATTTATTCAATCGTAGTTAGGGAAGCATAGGTGTGGTCGGGAGGAGGTCTAAAAGGCAAATGAGCGGAGCTGCGTGGAGAGGCCGGATGTTGTACAGTCGGCTGATGTGAGTCTACTGGTGAACTGTATGAAGCGGTACAGCTGAGGTCATAATGTTAAGGTTAGGTCTGCTCCTGTGGATGTAGAGCGACTCTAGTGTTGTCAGCTCGATAGGATTGGAAGAGGCTATGATTGAGAAGTCATTCCTGCTGATGGGATGGTTATTTTGTTCAGCATGTAGGCGGGGGGCTGAATGGGATGGTTT
>LQNS02007216.1:12644477-12679413 GCA_001587735.2 Parhyale hawaiensis
AAAATAATAGCTATATCTCGCAAGAACAAACCTCACGTTTGCTCAATTAGTTAAAGACTGCATAGGGCGTGTTCCAAGAATGCGTCCGTGCATCGCGCTGCTATTGATAAACAAAGCTACTCGCAACATGGCTCTAATGGCGGATGAGATACAAAAACAATGGGAACTTTAAAGTCAAATATTTAGAAAATTAAGAATTTGCGACCTAAACGTTATACGTGAAAGTCTTAGAATGCCTCAGTTTACCTAAATATGTCAATAAAAATACTATATGTGATAAATGTATGCTTCGGAAATTTCACCGTATTTCCTTCACTAGATAGTCCTAGCGTGCAAGATATTGGATAAGCCATGTGTAATAAATAGCTTAAGCATTACTGGTCACATATTTACTAAACAAAAGTGCCAAAGAAACCAGCTGTAGGTGGCTACGTTCTATGTGGGAATAACTCGCTAGTCCAAGAATCAACAAGGTATAGAGAGTAAGGTAAACTACGCTAAAATCGCAGTTTTTATTCAAATAGCTATTTTGTTGCTATGCAGCTATCTTTGGGTTTCATCTATTGACGTGTTACTGTTCATTACGTAAGTAGCTTTTGTAAGTTTGGCTCCGGGAAATACCCTCGTTTATTAATGAAAGTGGTGACCGACAAATAACCTCGTTGAGTTCACCTTAGTCCTTTTCCGTCTGCAATAAGCATCAAAGGCGCGTTCGATTGGGCGTCAAAATTAAGCTTGCAAAACTTGACTTCTCCGAGACTTTACGCATGTGTACTGGCTTCGACCCTCTGAAATGAGTTTCAAGAATTAAGAACTACACAAGGCAAAAAATCTAATATTAAATAGAAGTCGACGAGATTAAAATTTAACGTTTCGGGATGTGAATCCCATCCTCAGAAAAACCTACAAACTAACAACCTATCAGTAAAAATATTTTATTAGCAATTCCATTAGGGGAGCATGGGTGTTGTCGGGAGGAGGTCTAAAATGTGAATGAACAGGGCAACGCGGTAGGAGCCGGATGTAAACACCTAGCCCCACATCTGCCGACTGTACAGGAGCTGACATCCAGCTCCTACCGCGTTGCCCTGTTCATTCACATTTTAGACCTCCCGACAACACCCATGCTCCCCTAATAGAATTGCTAATAAAATATTTTTACTGATAGGTTGTTAGTTTGTATGTTTTTCTGAGGATGGCATTCGCATTCCGAAACGTTAAATTTTAATCTCGTCGGCTTCTATTTAATATTGGAGTTTAAAGAATGTACTCTCAACAGGCATCCCTTGAGCATTCCAAAACTCAATCTTATTTCATCAAATGGTCTTCAGCGGACAAAACACATTCGCTCAGCTTGTAAAAAACTTACAAGCTTCAAAGCCAAAGCTTGTGTTCGAAGTTTTGGGCAAATCAAGCCTGGAAGATTCAATTACGGCGTCCAATCGAACGCGCCCTAAATTCCACACCTAAACTGGGTCATCGGTCCTTAAATTCTGGGGCGGTGATAGATAACTGAAGTTTGGCCTTCTGGATAACTTTTTTTTTCATGCTCGCTTCACTTACACCGGTCAACAAAATTGAAGTGAATTCATGGATCACTGACCAACACAACTATTTATAGCTAATTTTGTGGAGCTGAATCCAAATCTGTGTCAGAATTCCGCTGGCAGGTCTCATTTTCGAAATCCAGGCACCCCAAATTTGACCCCTTGTTGGTAAAATCTTGATATTAAAATTCCATTGAAGTTGTTCAATGCCTGTTATTTGCCTGATAAGGAAAATGCCTTTTTTCTTTTATCAGGGTACATTTTAGAAGCTGTAAAGAGTTTCTGTATAAAAATACGGCTGCCTGCATTTCAAGCAAACGTCAAGGAAAATGTATAAACGAGCCCAATTCATTCTGTTACATATGTGGCTTCTTCACCTCTAAAAATATGCAAAGAAATATTACGAAATTTGCACAAAAAGTGTATAATTTCTAGTTTTAATTTCATCTAGGTAACAAATATAAAAAATGGGTTTCATAGCAAACGCCCATCTGTCTTGAAGTTTGCGTATGATGTAGAGGGAGCCAAGCAATCATTTGGAAGACTGTTTTTTTGTCTTAGCAACATCAAAGGATTGGCAGTAAAAAAATAGGGCAAAGTTCACTATCAAGCCGTTCCATCTACAGCTAGACCTATTCAGCATGGCTCACGTCTTCCGGTTCCTATGCCGCACAACACTTCAACCCTCACGACTGTGAGCACAAGACCGATACAGACTCATCAGTAGCAGCTAAACATGTCCCGCAATTACTTATTCCAGCAACACTTAATGACTTGATGAGAGACCTGGATTTGTCTAAAGACAAATCAGAGCTTTCAGCTTCAAACCTCAGGCAGCAAAATCGGATAGTCTGTTGCAGGAAGGAAGTCAGTATAACGTTACGATAGTTTTTCTGGAATTGTTGCAAAAATATTTTTTGAACAAATTCCGTTTGAAAAAAGTCCATGTTTTCTCATCATGAATCATACACCGTTAATAAAAAATGCTAAAAAAATCAAAATTTCTCAAAATTTAAACCTAACCAAGCAAAACTGAAAGCGAAATCAGTTTCAGCATAATATAGTATTATTCCATGCTATACATTCATAATCCAATTTGGCTGTAGACCCGTGTTGTTTTTATCACAGTCTTAGCGAGTTAGCAAAGCTGACTGCTCTAAAGTTGTAATTCATTCCTAATTTACGGTACCAGAATAATGACAAATGTTCAAGATAATTTTAGTTTCTCTTGTTCTGAAGAGTGGAGTATGAGAAAGTTTTACGTGGAATGTTCCAAGATCTGTATGTCAATAAAGATTCTAAAAAGTTTAGTGCCTAAATCTTCGCTTTCGTGCTTTGTAACAGTTCTAAAAGTTTGTTAAAGTACATTTAATTTCGTCCTCTTTGAATTGATTTGTTGTTTTTTAGTCTCAAATCACCATATTTTGCAAGACATGTTTGGCCTACCCCTTTCCTTAATGTACATTACCTGGGAACATCTAGTCGCTTCTCAGATTGCTCTGACGACCAGAATTGATGTTTAATTTTATTCAATTCAGGGTCATGAGTTTAATATAAACTAGAGCTACAGTCTAATAGCGCAGATCTCCGCTAAGATACGTAATCTACAATTACTTCATCATTAATGCGTTTAATTATTAAAATAAAGAGAAAGGCGAATATTCGCTAGTCGTAAGGTCATATTATCAAGATCCCTGGAACTTTCATGGAATAAAATTGAACGTTTCGGACCAACGGTCCATCTTTAGCAACATGCTGTACAACAACAAACAAAAAAAAAAATTGTACCACAACGAATCAAAAGTCGAATTTATTAAGCCAAGCCTAAAAGCGAAACGATTCTGTGAACGTGTAAAATTTTAATGCAAATACAGTAAAAATACAGGCATATGGACAAATTCGGGAGACTGAAAAGAATGAAACAGAATCTTGGAAAAAATGAAAGGTAAAATAAACTAGCATGACGGACTAAAAGTTGGCAATGAGAAGGGGGAATGCACGCAGGGTATCGCTTAGAGCAGGTTTCAGTCTAAAAATATACAGAGACTCGAGGATGCGTAGGTCTGTTTTACAAGAAGTTTTTGCCTATCATTGTTTGTTACTGGGATGCTACAAGTTTCTGCATGTAGCCTAACAGAAGAGAGCAGAGGAGAACTGAGAAAAAGACCGGTCATACAACTGCGTCCAGCGTGCTCAGAAACTCTGGTCATGAGGGTGCGACAGGTAGAACCTATATACCGAAATTCACAACGTGAACAACTTAATTGATACACAAGAGAAGAGCACATAGCTAGTGGAAGTCTATCCTTAAAACGAAAACAAGAAGCCAATCGTAAAATGCTTTACCAGAATTGTATGAACTTTGAGTTGTGGAAAAAATTTACCGATGAGAGATTGAATGTCTTCTTTTAACTTGGACTGGTGACCAAAGTACGGTGGTTTCATATAAAACTTATTGATTGCAATACTGAACTGCTGGAGAGTGATCATAATCTACGATAAAAATTTATTGATTTGCTTATCAACAGCGAAAGATGGAAAGAATTCTTAGCAAAGAACTGTTGCAAAACATCAAATTCTTGGCGCAAGTTCTGAAAAATTCTGCATATTTGAAACGCTCCATTGTTAAGGGTCTGAATGCCGCTGGCTTTGAAATTGTTTGCACAGAAGTTAAAATAACTAGTGCCTAAGCCTGAGAAAGAAGGTTGACGATAAACGGAGCACTGGAACTTGATGCAAACTCTTTGGACACAAGCATCTAAAAAAGGTAAATGGTTATCTAGTTCATTTTCTTTAGAAAACAATTGCAGATATCTAAATAAAATGACTTACGATTAGCGACTTTCTCCTTGCTCTTTATTTTGAGCTAGGTACTTTTAAGGGAAAATTAAAAATTCTGTAGACGTCAGGATCTCTTCGTGATGTTTCAAAAATTGAATAAATTCTACCACGTGAAATTTCTAACGCTTCCTGTAAATTTTGCGAAGACCCGTGCACAACTTTTGGGTTGTTACTAACAGGCAGAGAGACCTAGAGACAAACAAACTTTAGAAAAAACATATCCTCCTTAGGGGAGGGGATAAAGTTAAGAATTCTTATAAGATAAACTTTAATTTGTAATTAGATATATGATATATAGACCGGCGCTGCTTGCTTTCATTGCAATACCATGTACTGCATGGGCAATAGTTATGTTTGCATCAGCGTTTGCTAGCCCCTAGTATTGCGTTAGTATTCTGGTGACCATTTTGCAATCTTCAACGCGCCATTGCCAACTTAGTCCATCTCTGTAATGTGCTACTGCTATAAATAAAAGCGGAGAAATGACAGAGGCTCTAATTTTTTATTGACCAAGACGTCTGGCATGTTCTACGGAAGCTGTAGATTAGATTAGATAGGCGGCAGTAGACGAACCAAGAGGCCCATTCCCAAAGAGACACCGGGACGTACACCCCGGCCCTCTATGAGCTATTGCCAATATGTTAGTAGGATGTAGAGGAATGGAGAAACGAGAGGAGAAAAAATGAAAGACGAAAGAGAAAAAAGAAGGGAAAAATAAAAAAGAAGGGGGAGAAGAATCTACGCCAAAGCGATGGTCATGAATGCCCTCAAGCATGATCGATAGCCGCTGATATACGGAGCTTAAATATATACATGGAGTGGAAGTGAGAAGAAGTCAGCTTAAAATGGCCTGGGAAGCTTTGGCTGTTAAATGTTTGCGACTCGTGGACGAGTTCTTAGCTGTGGAGGATGTCTTTACCAATGTAGCTAAGATATCGATGAATTACAGTATTTACTTCGACAAAATTGTTCTATAATATTATAGTATGTATGAGCTGAATTATCATAGCCATGTACAAATTTACGATGGTTGAAGTAGGCCTGAGCAACACGCTTCGTTTGAAACATGTTGATCAAACTATCACTCTTATCAGAGAAACTAGGAATAGGGGTTAAAATTTTTAGCGGACTCCCGGACACGATCCTAAACTTAAACAAGGTTCTGCCCAAATCTGATTATTGCAGAGTAACCCCACTCTTCATTGAAGTGTCTCAATAGGAGAAACTCTCCACACTACGCTACTTAAGTAGTTCACTCTTCAGGGGGCATAGGATGAGATACACGCCAGAGGGTCAGCTTTGATTGATTGATTGATTGATTGAGGTAAGGCGCATCGCCGACGCAGGGCACTAGCGCCCCAGGTCAGCTTTGTTAGGCTCGCCCATCCTTTGTTAAGGAGACCCAAGCTCCGAGAAACCCTGTAGGTTAACTTATCCGTCTTTCTTTCGTGCCCACTTTACGTCCTTCCTCTTATCTTAATGGTACTGATGATGCGTTATTTTATTTTTCTCTTCCGTTTCCTCCGACTCGCTGTTCTCACGCGCGTTGATCCTGTGAGGCAACACATTCATGCGTGTGTTGCCCACGTCTTTCGACGTACTGTTTGTCCCTGCTTGCTTCCTGGAGAGATCGCCTATATTGTGGAAATGAAAGTTAAAATTACTCAATATAATCCTAGTAGCACAGAAGCTGCAGATGAATAAGTACCTGGGCCTGACTTCAGGGGGTATGGGAAGGATTGCAGGTTTAGGTTAGTTAGTCGGTTCTGCGTTATATAAGTTTTGTGGTAAGTGAAGCGATGTAAAAGCGACTGCACTTCCTCAGGGGTTATGGGCAGCAGTGCCCCCAGGAGGCTTAGTTAGGCTTGTCTTTTGTGTCCACTTTGCACCCTTCCCTTTTATACTCCTACTGATTATGCTTTGTTCTGTTCTACTTTCCCACTTGCAATTCTCGTGTACTTCGCCCCTGTGTGGGAACATCTTCCTGCATCGGTCCCACGTTTCTATCGATTTACTTCATGTTCTTTCTTATTCTGCGCCTGGAACACCTTTATTCTGGTTATAGGGGCTTAAGCTAAAGCTAATAATAATGCCACTGGGCTCCTCGGGGTCTTGAATTGGGTACAGACAAGCTCTGCTGATTTAATATATACCTATGTTTTCAATTTAAAAATTGTATTTCTTTCTTCTATTTAAGAAGGCTTTGATGAATGTTTACATATTTGTTGCGGGATTCGGTACCCCCGCCAAGAGCCGAAATGTCAGGCCTAGATACCACTTAGTGACTACTTTCATTTTTAAGCCTTAGTCACTGCTTAGTTAGCACCTACATAATCTAGTACCTAGCCACTAAAAATTCTAGAAGTTAATCTACACTTTTGCTCCTGCAATAATGCCACGCTTATATGAGCTTGCTGTAAACGCGTGACACTGACCATATCATAATGAAAAGGCTCTGTACTTTGCCCTAAATAATAAATTCTAATTCACAGAATGGCTATCATTCTTCGGACAGTTGAGGAGGTGGACAACTTTTTGAGCACCGTGGACTTGGATGAATACGACTTCCTAGCCATGACGCCAGTGGACCACATCTGCCCAAGTCAGAGTCGTCTTGAGCTCATAATCGCTGGACGGCACCCTGCCATGAAACACGCCTTCTATGGCTACCAAGTGTTCGACTATCTCGCTCATGTGTCGCAGCATTTCCAGAACAGCATTACAATAATCTACAAGAGCTGCCTCGCTTGTGATGCCCAGTTTTCTGTGAACGAGGACGACTTCTACTGAAGAGTCTGCCATCTCTGCGTGGCCTCGTGTACTAATGTTCCCATCTATGGCGGTACTGAAGCTCCGTGTGTACGGTGCAACTTCTGCTGCGCAACACGCGCTGTTTCCCATGTTTACTGCTCTGGGCGAATACTTTTCCCACTTGGATGAATGGGAATGATGAACTATGCAAAAGTCTAATTGAAAATATTCTTGTGACTCACCAGGGCTAAAAAATGGAGTTCGAACTGTAATAGCTGCTCCGCCAAAAGTATTAACAGTGAAACAGAAACAAACCCCAGAATTCTAGAGGGAAGGTTCAAGTATCTAGAATGCGAGGTAAATTCTTTAGAGAGCACCATGTAAATCTGCTTAAACCCTGCATGAATTTCATTACTTCCGACAAGGAGGTTATGTTTTCATCAAGTTTGTCTCTTTGTCTCTCGGTCGGTCTGTCTGCCTGCTGGTGCGTCTGTTACCACTAAAATAAGTCAAAAAGTTACAGGCGGATCTTTACGAAATTGACAGGGGCGTTAGGCATGTTAGGAAGAACAGATGATTAACATTTGGTGAAGATCCGTTCAACCGTTTGTTTGCCTCTATTTTTTAATGCCACATCTCAAAAAAGTTGTCACAGATTTTAATGAAATTTACACGAATTGTTAAAAATATCTTGAAGAGTAAATGACTAATCTTTTGTGATCTGTTTCTCTTCATGTTTGTCTTTATACTTGATTTTATAATTGTCAGCAACATAATTGACCAAATTTTTGTGATGATCGCTTCGTCAGTTTGTGTGTTAGACTGACGATTGTCGTGGTGTATGACAGAACATAACTCAAAAAGTTACGGATGGATCTTCAAGAAAATTACAAAAACTGATAATACTGTCAAAATTGACACAATTTTGGCAATGATCAAAATATTAGTTTTAAAACCAATTTGAATTTTTCGTCAACATTACCTAGCTTCGCGGAGGTTTGCGCTCTCAAGAGTGCTCATTTATATACATGGCTATGTCATATACAACATAAAACAACAGCCGACCAAGTGGTCCGCTTCGGTCAAATGAGGAAGCCAAATAAAAATCCACAGGTATCAAATTTATTGAAGAGTTCTCGAGAGAGTATTGCTACCGTGACCGTCGAGCCCGGAAGTGAAACTCGACCGTATCTTCAATCTCATAATACGCTTGGAAATATCGACCTGAACTCAAGTTTCATTCCAAGATTTCATAGCCAATAGTTGTGCATCGTGAAACTGACTCAGTCTAATGGTATTTTATATCTTGTAGAAGCAAATATTAAAATCTGTTGTAATATCGTTGCATTGCATTTCTGAACTTTTAACCTGCAGACTGTTAGTGTTGACACATACTGACTCATTGTGTAGCAGTCTCGCCGCCTCTTCTGTCGGCAGCAGTTGCTAGTACAAACAATTTTTGAAATCGTTTACGGATATAGGCTGGTGCAGGACGCACTTCCTCGCCAGGGTGTTCACCGTTGCAACCCGCCTAGTTTTCAAATATATTTAAATGTGTTAGACGTATGACACTGACCGTGTAAACGCATCGCTGCCACTGTTAGTGGGTGAGTTAAACCATATTCAGTTCGGTATTTCGGTCGAACGAATTTGTGATACGAACCGCGTGAGCCAACCCTAAATCCGCTTTTGCAAACAAGCACTTCATGAAAATTAATTTTATACTTCTAGGCACACCAACTCTGATTTTCGTGATTGTAGCAAAGAAAAACAAATCTTTTCCTCTGGCTGCAAGAGCTGCTCTTTGAATGATTAAAAGAGAAAAAAGCTGCGAGCGTTCATGATAGTAGCCCACTAACGCATGCAAAGTGCATGCACTATCTATCCATTTACTTGGCGCCATTATACTGTAGAGCATCGTTACGTGCCTCCTCATTGCAAGTATCTTCCTTTATTCAGGATGAAAATTTTNGATGAAAAGAGAAAGAAGCTGCGAGCGTTCATGATAGTAGCCCACTAACGCATGCAAAGTGCATGCACTATCTATCCATTTACTTGGCGCCATTATACTGTAGAGCATCGTTACGTGCCTCCTCATTGCAAGTATCTTCCTTTATTTAGGATGAAAATTTTTGGAGCGAGATATCCAATATTCAGTGTGCACTTTGATGCACGAATACCTATAACAAACACCACGAAGTACGTATAACGAACACCACGAAGTACGTATAACAAACACCACGAAGTACGTATAACAAACACCACGAAGTACGTATAACGAACACCACGAAGTACGTATAACGAACACCACGAAGTACGTATAACGAACACCACGAAGTACGTATAACGAACACCAAGAAGTACGTATAACGAACACCACGAGTACGTATAACGAACACCACGAGTACGTATAACGAACACCACGAGTACGTATAACGAACACCACGAGTACGTATAACGAACACCACGTGTACGTATAACGAACACCACGAGTACGTATAACGAACACCACGAGTACATATAACGAACACCACGAGTACGTATAACGAACACCACGAGTACGTATAACGAACACCACGAGTACGTATAACGAACACCACGAGTACGTATAACGAACACCACGAACACATATAACGAACACCACGAGTACGTATAATGAACACCACGAGTACATAAAACTAACACCACGAATAAACTATTTTTACCTGAAAAACTAAAAAACGACGTATCTTATTACGAAGATTCCTTCTAGTCTTATTTTTAGGAAAAATAAAACTTTATTCATAACGTAAAGGGTTAACTTGTCCGGCCCGTACGAGATTATTTTAAACATTTGAGTGCAATGCTTTATTGGTGCTTCTGTAATACCGAAATTGCGTCAAACTGTGTTTGTTTTTAATTATTTATCTAAAATAGGATAATTATGCAATCACCAGTGCAGCACTCTTATGGAGAGTGTATAGTTTACCTCCTTAGCTAATCGCTATGCACTCGGGACGTCTGTCTTTTGTGCGCATTGTGCTTCTTTCCTCCTTCATACTCCTACTGATGACGCTTTGTTCTGTTCTTCCTCTTCTTCTCTGACTTGCTGTTCCCATGCGCGTTGACTCGTGCCATGGATTCTACGTTTCTCTTGGCATTATTTACGTCCCTTCTTTCTTTTTTTCTTTCCTTCTTCCTCTCTTTAGATCTCAGTGTACTGTGAGAAGGATGGTTTACACTACCCATTACTGAATTAAATTGAAAGGTCTATTAACATAAGAGCAATAGCGTGCACAAGAATATTACGGTGTAGCTGCCATAAATGCTTTCTTTAGAAGTAAATATTTTAATTGAATAATTGTAATCGATAATATCCTGTGCTATGTTAATGTTCCATGTAGTTTAATATATCTTGAGAAAGAAATTTAGTTGTCTCCCATACCAGATTTGCGAGTATAGGAAGAATCTCGCAGAATCTGCAAAACTTTTTCGAAAACAAACCAAGATGCCTCAAAGCTGTTTAGTTGAGGCCTAAATATCTACGGGCCTTGCTTTACTACATTAAAAATAAAATTATTTTAATTACCATTGATGACACTGCCAGCAGCAAAAGGTTATCACTGTGGGTGCACTGGTAATCAAGCTGAATACGTGCTTTCATAGAAGTAGAACGTCAGAGTATAAGTCCCATTGTCGGTTAGTTGATGGTTCTGTTTGAAATCTAATAGGATCTTCAGAAGTAATACGGGTAGAGGGGTAATTCGGGTAATTTCAGCAAAGTTTCATTCTAACGTTCGTAAATAGTTAAATATTGTTCAGGAAGATATCAGTTATGCCTCATTTGTAAGCTGAATGATAGAGGTTTCAAACAAACACAAAACGAATGCTCTCATCAGAATATTTGCCGTGAAAAAAATCCTGAAGTGAACTAAAAAAAATGCGCCTTCATAACTTTCAGCGAGCTCAAAAAGTTGAGAAGCTAAGGAGGAGAAAAATTTACTGTTCTTAGGAATCTAACCATATCCTTATTTTCGAAACCGTACGCCGTTATTGTAACCGGGGTAATTCTAGTAAAATAGAATGAAATTTGTATTATCCTTGTTTAATCACATTATATTTAATCATATCAAAAGAACTGCTGTAAAGCGCACATTGCAGTTAGATTTTGATTGTGACCGCTCTGATGAGGTCACTGAGTTGGCTACACCTATCTGAAGAGGTACTACTTGTGGACCTCGTGGAACGTAAGACTTATGTCATTGCAAAGTATGAGGGCTCATATTTCCCTGGTCTAGTAACCAAAGTAGGCAAAAGCTACAGTGCAGTGCATGTACAACAGTTGCCCAAAATATTGGCGACGGCCCGACAGAGACGACACCTGCAACTACATCAAAAACGACGTCGTTGCGATTATTAGCTTTCCATAGATTATCGCACACCGCGGGCAAGTTGTTGTACCTGAGGTCTAAAATGTTCGTGTTCAACATTAAACTGTGTAACTTGAATGTAAATAATACGAACTTTTTAAATGGAACGAGAAAAACTTTTCATTAATTCAAGTTTTCGGGCCTACGGCAAAAAGCAAAAAGAGTATTTTATTCAGCGGATAATAATGAAGTTACTTTTTAACACACACAATCTCATGCATCAAAAGAAGTGCAAAGAGCTACTTTTCACTTCTCTAAAGTTAGAATCTAAAAATCACTGCATTTTATCTATGGTATGTTTTTTAATACTATACCCGAAAAGTCGAAAAGTTTTTTTCAATCCCCCCCACTGGCCTAGAAATCTATGGGGCCTCAGATTTTGGTCGTACTGAATAAGCTGCTCTTCTGGATTTTCAACATTTCTGACATTACTGTACCATAAATTAGTATGTAAGAACATCAATAATCATATTTAAGATGGGGGATATCCATTTCTGATGCTCGTAACAATGTATTCATTGAAATTAATATGTAAGATAATAAAAATCATTTATTCGATGGGCGATATACTTACGCCATCTCCCACCATCCTGCGCAACTACATAAACAAAGAACTATCACGTCCGTAGGCCCTAACGCCACATTGTGCATTGTTATGGCGTGTAGTTGTTGTAGCGAACAACGTTGCACTATAATTCAGGAAATATACGAAAATAATAACTTCCATTCCTCACGGAGTGTTGTGAAATGCACTTCTTGTGGTCAGGACGCATTAAAAACTGATAGGGAGGATATGTTTATTCATTACGACCGCAATTCATTAAGCGCCCTGGTATGATACGCCCAGCAGCTGAAGATAGCGACCCTGATGAACAAAGCTGGAGAAGAGGTAAGTGTGAACTTATCTACTAATTTTGCAGCTGAATTAGTATTTAAGAATGCTGAAATTAAACTTGTGGGTAGGGGAACTATTTTTTCAGCTACAACGTGGCTTTTACTCATAAGGTTAGGTAGTCTAGGACTGGTTCTGCTAATATCCTATGAGGAATATATATGAAAGCTTCATATATGTCAACGAATGTGCCTGTACATGGATATTAGCTGAACCAGGTATTGCCTACCTAACCTTGTGAGTAAGAGCTCTGTTGCAGTTGAAAAAATCTTTCCCCCACCCAAGATGTTCATTACAGTATTCCTAAATACTAATCCAACTGCAAGAATTCACAAGAAATTCTGAAAATTCAGAAGTGCAGTTTATTCAATATGACCCAAATTTTTTATTTATTTTTTTTTAACGCTGCCACTTTATAGCCAAGACCTGTAATGTACAGATGCAGACGAAAAACTCCAGGAAAGTTATTATTAGAGCGTGACTTGCAAAAAAATTAAAACTTACCGGAATTACCCTTACTTAAATGGCAGCTGGCAGAATTCCTGCACTCGCACTATTCAAAAAAATCACTATCACACCCAGAAGTTTCCTTCGGTGTTTAGTACTGCTCAGTCAAATTATTTGCTCTCAACACTAACAGAATAGCATCGCGGCTCTTGATTTATTGATGTAAGGGTCTGTAATGTACTACTATGTACGTTTAAAGGATTGGTGAAACGCCAGCAATTTATTTCAAGTTAATTCAAATCTCGAACAAGGTAAATCAAGTAAAGAAATTATTAATTGATTTCGCATTAAAATAAGTGCATCCCCATAAAATTATCAGTAATAAACTGACAAAATATAGGCAGCGGTTGGTTTGTGTGAATAGTGACATTAGCGACAGATACAGACAGGAGCAGCCTTTGGCTTCCCTGGTGGACTTCTCTCTGGAAAAAAAAATAGGGAAACACTTCTTAGTAATCGACTATATAAAGAATATTATCATCAATTTCATTAGAACTTTAACTTCTTATGCATACAGTATATCCACCTTTTATTTGCATTTCATAAACACCATGAAATTAATATAAGCGATACGCCAGATATACCATGAAAAGTAAGAAACGTGCGAACCTAGCTAAGACATGGTCTGCTCCTGAAAACTTTCTAAATACGTGTGCGACTGCAAGTTTCACAGCGCTTTGTAAACCCAGCCAGGAGTTACAGGTGCAGCCACAACATTTATACGAGAGAGTCCAGGACCAAAGAGCAACGATTGCAGGGAGAGCTGCACTTCTATAGACTGCACAGAATTTCGGTCATAGTGCATAAACTGCACTTCTGGATTTTCGACATTCCCGACAATAGTGTATGATGAATTAGTGTGTAACAATGTTAATAATCATATTTCAGGTGGGGGATATCCATTGTGATGTTTTCAATAATGTATTCACTGAAATTAATATGCAAGGTGGTTAAAATCACTTCTCGGACAGGCGATGTACGTCCGCCATCTTCCGCTCTCCGCGTAAAGATGTAAACAAGAACAATCACGCCTGTGTGCCGTTTCGTAATACGGTGCTTTGCCATGGCGTGTAGTGATTGCAATGAACAACGTTGGTCAATAATTCAAAAATTATACGAAAATAGTGATGCCGCTGACGATATTTCCATTCGTCACGGAGGGTTGTCAAGTGTAGTGAAGTGCACATCCTGTGGCCAGGACGCAATAAAAACTTATAGGGAGAATACGAAGCATTACATTTGGCGGTGTGTTGAAAGGAAAGATATACCTAAGTGTGATATTATTAAAATTTAACCGGTCATTGTGCATAAACTGCACTTCTGGATTTTTGACATTCCCGATAATAGTGTAAGATGAATTCGTGTCTAACAATGTTAATATTCGTATATCAGATGGGGGATATCCATTTGGGATGTTTTCAACAATGTATTCACTGAAATTAATATATAAGATGATTAAAATCATTTCTCCGACGGGTGATGTGCGTTCGCCATCTTCCACTTTCCTGCATAACGACGTAAACAAGAACAATCACGCTCGTAGCTCCTTTCGTAATACGGTGCTTTGTCATGGCGTGTAGTGGTTGCAGTGAGCAACGTTGGTCAATAATTCAAAAACTATACGAAAATAGTGATGCTGTGTGATTTTATTAATTAATTTAACTTGCTACAACGTGGCTCTTATTCATAAGGTTAGGTAGGCAAAGACTGGTTTTGCTAATATCCTATGAGAAATATATATATACACCACTCTAGTGCTGATAAAGCTGTTGCTATATGGATATTAGCTGAACCAGTCCTTGCCTACCTAACCTTATGGGTAACAGCCCCGTTGTAGCTCAAAATGTTTCCCCACCCAAAATGTTCATTTTAGTATCCCAAAATACTAATTCAACTGCAAAATTTCTTGAAAATGTCAAAAATCCAGGAGTGCAGTTTATGCACTATGACCAGAATTTCATCTCCCTGCTTCAGAAACATCGAAACTCACTACAGGGTCGGTCTACAGTTAGTCTTATATGTAAGCGTTTGCTGATCCAATTGTTCGACTGTAATGCTGTGTGCAGAAACAGCAAAAAGTGCGCTGTTTTTTTTTCGGATTTGACTTCACTCCAAATCTACGAGATATCCCTAACTTGCTTAGTGGCTCTTGCCAGGGCTTATGATAAATGGAGGCGAGCAGTTAACACTTTTATTATGGCGTTCACATAACTGTGTTCAAAAATAATAGAAAAGTTGAATGAGTGAACACGTTCAAAAGAATAACTTATGGCCCGGCCTCTAGTCTATTTAGTAAAATAATTTCAGGTAAAAGTTTAAGCGATTTCGACACACTAACCTCAAACTGTTTGAGACTGTCACATAGTAAAAACAAGACATGATTGAGAAAGGAAAATACACAAACATACTAAGTAGGACTGTAAAAGGCACTAATCGATGAAGTAATGAAGGTAATGCTGTGCTGCAAGTATGTATTGCTGGAAAGATCGTTTCCTGGAGCATGGGGCTAGAAAAGAACTGTAAGATGTATACGGTGAGCAAGTTAGGTCATGAGCTTCATCAAGTTCACCCTCTGTATTAGTGCCAGTGGATGTTTCAAGTCTCTTCTTTTCGGTATTTTTTTCAGCCAGAGGAAGAATTATGTCGCAACAACGTCACAGTCGTTTTGGCATTGCTATTTTGGAATAGAAGTACATAGTACTACAATAACATTCAGCATATCTTACGTATACATACACAGAAAGTCCTCGTTATAAGCCAGAGATCCGTTCCGGAATCAAGTGGCTTTGAACAAGGAATTGGCGCTCAACAAAACCTCTTAAGATGCGTGTTGCAGTCAGACTGCCGGTGTCACGTATGTCACCCCAGATCCAGTGCGCCTCAAGTGAGGTAACACCGACGACAACCTCAACATGAAGGAATTGTCCGATTGGGTGCTAAAATTAAGCCTTCTAGGCATGACTTGTTAGGAACTTCAGGCGCAAGACATTGGCTTTGCTCATGTGAATCATGTTGCAAGTGTTAGAAGCAACACGATTACGTTGAGCCAGCCAAAACTCCTTTTTGCAAGCCAAGATTGAATTCCTGGAAGTCTGAAGGGTTACCGATTAAGGGGCCTATATAATAAGGACCAATGCCTGTAACTCAGCTGAATGAATCGAATCCAGCGCACGTGCCTGAAGTTTCGGATGAGTTAAGCTTAACTTCAGCGCCCAATCGAACGTACCCTTATATAGAGCTTTGAGCTGGTAAAAGCACTTTTGTTTATAAACGTTGCATTCACCTGCAAGTAGTGTCATCAATTTATATACTAAAATGGAGAGTTTATCCCATGGCTGATGTATGTATGCTCTTTTGCAGGTTTTTCACATTTTACAAAAAACAGCCGAATTTAAGTTTCGCCAGCAATGTTAAAGTGTGAGGTTTCTGTTTATTCAGCTGAGATTATATATATAGTATTTTTCATCCCATTCCCATATTTTTGAGTGAAACTGCGTTATACAGGAGCTCGTAGCAACACTATCTAGACTCTCATTACAACGCGTCTCAATGCCTATCTCCGTTTTCTCTGATTACTGAAAGAATAAAAGAAGAACGAACAGTTTGATGGAATACCACAATAGCTTTATTGATTATTGAATTATTAAATCGTAAAAATGAATCTTTAGGTGATAATAAATGTTGCATATCATCACAGTTTTAATTTACGTAAACTTAATAAATTGAGTAAGATAAAAGGTACACATGGACGTAGTACGCCTTTTGGAAGTTGGCACTAGCGCTACAGGAAAAATGATGCTATTCAAAACCAAGGTCGCTAAATCAAATGCCCACCAAAAATTTTGAGGCTAAATCGAAGCAGGTATAAAGAAGTGCGGTCTAAAACGAGGACATTCCTGTAAATAAGCAAGCAAGTCTAGGTCGTCATAATATGAACAAAAGAGGACCGACGTGGGATGAGGCAGGTACAAACTTCGAGGGATCAAGGAAAAATTGTATCAGTAATAATGTGATAATTTACCAAATTTAAGGAAGATTTCAGCACATATTCTAAGGAAATAATAACAGGCCTTAACAAAACGACGTAGTTTAAACTTTAATTGAGGAATGAAAACATGGTCTCGTATTAGTTTACTACAAGAAGCACGAGTTAGATTACTATTTCATTCAATAAAAACCTGGTCACGTTTTAAATATTCAGTGAAGATAACAGCTATGGTACAGAACGTTTTAGCCGACGTCGTTTTAAAGCCGTACACAGACGAGAGACATCTTCGCTGATCTCGACGGAACAATATTGTGGGTAGATCCAGCTTGCTGCAACATGTTAATGCACATGCAATAGTGAAAAGTGCTTGCGGTTGCAATGGCCTAGGGTAAAATAATTACAAATTTCATAAAAATGGAAAATATTGACTATAAATTGTATTACTCGTTTACATATATCCATCAATTTTTATTCCCTATGCACTCAACTCAGCGACTAAATGTTTTGTACGAGCTTGAAGCTTATTAAACGAAACTTCGAAAACTACGTTTCTGCTGGCTGCCATCGTTCTAACTCAGATACAAATTCATTTCGTACAGTTCACATTGCAGATAGAATTACAGCCATTAAAAGCAAAGTTTTAAGAAGAATGCAGGCTCTACCTGCCGTAGTAGTGAGAAAACAGCTGGGGCGTGTTGCAATCAGGCCTTCGGTGTCATCCGTGCTACACCAGCCTCTAATGCGGCACAGGTTGGGTAACACTTGGGTGACTCTGATGACAACCCTCCAAAATTGCAGGGTTAATTATGAGTTGGTAACACTGCCTGTGTTTATAAACATTGGCTTTGAGACTCAACGATTCGTATTACGAAATATATGGCTGCCATAAATTGCTTGAATTCTAATATATGAAGTATATTAGCATAGGTTTCTTAACTTTTTATCCTAAATTACAGCCAAAATAAGGCTCGGTTAGAAATGTCTGGGTACGGACTTTCCGAGATTTCTGCAACACTTTGTTGGGGCGCTGAGATCGCACGTCGCATTCTCTGCTACACTGGTAACACTGTGAGGGCAACACCGGCGTTTGATTGCAACACGCCCCTGCAGGCTAGGCTGAAATTTGCTTCGAATTGCTTGCAAGCGATGAAAAAGTTGAGCCAAGACCCATCCTGCTGAATTCGTTCTTCAGGCAACTTCTTCGCCGAGTCTGGGGGAGCTTGTTGCCAAAATGCCATTCTAAGTTTTTTTTTTTTACTTCTTGTCTGCTTTAAGCTCAGCCGAACGTGTCGAGTTTTCTGCTATTAATGTACGCGACAGAAAACGTTATGGAAATTTACGCAGGTATACTCATCGTAAAAGTTGGAGCTTTTAGGCTTTTCCGTCAAGACGCGCAGTGGCCTGCAGCTGCAGTTAAAATTGGAGAAACCGAAGAAAAAATAAATACAGAAGCAACATGTTTATGTGAAACGCTTAAGAGCAACTGCGAATTAACTATGATGTGTTCACCAAATACTGTATAAAAAAAATTGACTTACCATAAGGCATGAATGATAAGGAGACTGTTCGGTAGCATTGGGAAATACAAAAAGTACCATAACTGGGATAACACTTTTTATCAATACATCATCTCGGATCTCTTCATATCGGTTAGAACAATTCATTGTGCTTATCTGTCCATATATTCGTGTTTCCATACTAGCTTGTCCTGGTGATGGTGTATACTTTAGTAAACTGTGTGAGACCAGACAAATCCTGGTTGTTTTGGTGACTTCCTAATCATATATTCACAAAATTTAGATTGTCACTGATAACTGAATATTCAAACAGTATTTTAGGTTTGCATAGTTCAATGTTGCGGTCAATATCCGTAGATTTAAGTTTTCCCCGCCCTATAATCACAAATATTTTGTATACCTATTTTGGCAAGGCAGATAACCAAACTACAGTCCCGACGTAATTACTCTAATTTTCACATTTTTTGCTGAACCATACAACTATCCACTCATTAACAAGCCAGTTGACGAAAGATATGTACATGCACCGTATAAAAAATATGCGTCCCAGTTAAAATGAAGACCAGTTCAGGGACTTCGCCTCCTCTCTGCGAATACATCTCTTGGCCTGTCGATATTCTACTCTGTCCATACTCGAACTAAGCTGCCGTACTTATCGAAAAAAAAATAAGTTTCAGGAACATAAGTTGAATCGTATAATTTGGGTATCACGCTCTACATGACTCACAATATATATTTCAGGTTAGATAATTATTCTTCGGTAATACCTATGATGAATTAAAGAGAAAGTTGCTGTTATACACCTATGCTTCTTGGAAAAATTGTGATTCGAGTATGTGTAAGCTATGAAAGGCACCTGCAGCTTGACGGGTGAGGCCTAATGGTGAGAACAAAGCTACATTATGGCTTCATATAGGTACACCGAAGTTCAGTGAAAATATAAAACTATTAAATACTAAATATAACTTCGACTAATCATAAAATTGACTTTTCGGGAAACTATACATATAGCATCTACAGAAAAAGTTGAATTTAAACCTGCGAATAAAATTTTTCCTTCCTTTACTACTAATACTAATGTCACCCGTGTGAGGAGACCATGTGTGTTATCAGGAAGAAATCTAAAAGGCGAATGGACGTAGGTGGGTGGAGGGGCCTGATGTCAGTTCCTGTACGGTCAGCGAGTGTTGGGCTAATTAGGGACCGTGTGAAGCGTTACAGCACATTTCATAACGTTAAAGCTGGGTCTTGTTCTGTGGATATAGAGGGATTCTAATGTTATGAGCTCTATTGGATTAGAAGAGTCTATGATGGAGAAGTGATTTTTGTTGATGGGATGGTTGCTTTGCTTAGCATGTAGGCGGGGAGCTGAAAGTGAGGGTTTTGCAAGTGGTAACCCTGTTCGACTGGATACGCCTAAATGCTGGTCAATACTGGCTTTGAAGTTTTGTCCAGTCTTACCGATGTACGAGGCTTTGCCTCCTCGGTAGCGGAAACGGTAGATAACATTGGATAAAAGTGGTGTGGGAGATATGTCTTTAAATTTGAAGTAGGACCATATGGTAAATGTGTTTTTGAATGAAAATTTGAACTTTATATGTGGGTAAGCTTCAGAGAAGAACATTTTCAAAGTGTTTACTGCACTATCCGAGGCTTTATTGTAGTACGGAAGTGAGTGGAAGAAGTCCAATTTACGGACTGAGGGTTTGCTAATACCGGGATCAATTAGGAACAATTTGCAGTAGTGGTCCAGTAGGTGGTGCTGATAACCGTTATTTTTGAAGACTGTTCGGAGAAAGTCGACTTTGTTTGAAAATGCAAGGTAGGAAGAAGACAAATGGTATACTCAAATTAGTAAATATTTTCGTCATTGCCTCAAATTTCTATTGTCTTTTGGTTTAGAATTCTGCCTACCCATATTTAAACCGGATTACTACAAACATTTCATATGTTTTGAGGGCTTAGCTAACAGACTGAAATCTCAACCACTACACCCTAATTTCTCATTAGCACAAGTAAGAAAACAAATTCAAAGAAGTAACAGCATTTACACCTCGTACAGCAAACATAAAGTGTTTTCTCCAATTTTTTCTAAGTCCGATCTATCTATATTGTCTAATTTCTACAAGAAAAATCTGTCATCGTCTACACACCCAACAAGGGAAGAGGTGTTGCCGTTCTAGATAAAAATCAGTACCATCAAAAAAAGTGAATGCAATAATTGATGATACATCAAAGTTCAGTGTTTACGACTCGCATACCGTTCTCTTCAAACTTATGCTTAATTTCATCAACAAAATCCATAGATTTTTTAAAAAATTGTTAGACCAAGGCGGCATTACTGATCTGATCTACCGTTCATTTTACAATTCAGGTGCTTCCCCTGGAGTCATGTACGGGCTTTCAAAGGTACACAAAGCCGATGCCCCATTACGACCAATTCTAGCTGCTGACAAAACACCGTTCTATCCTATCGCGAAATGCCTCTTTCCAATACTTGAATTTTTAACAACCAATCAGTATACTTTGAGCAATTCATATGAACTTCGAGACCATATCAAAAACCTCCAATTGTCTCCCAATGTCTACTTAGCAAGTTTTGACATCACCTCTCTTTTCACCAACATCCACGTAGACGAAACCATACGTATTCCAAAACGTGGACAAACCTACAATCCGAACTTTCCTTAATGTTGTCATTAAAGATTCCTTCTTCACGTTTAACAATCGACTGTACAAGCAAATAGATGGAGTTTCCATGGGCTCCCCGCTTTGTCCCTAGTTGGCAAATATTTTTCTATGCCATCATGAAGCTCTTTGGTATAACGATTGCCCAAATGATTTCAAACCGATCCACAATAATCTTTATGAAGATGACACCTTCCTCACAGTTGAGAATCAAACAGATTCTGATTATTCCTACATTATTTGAATTGTAAACATCCAAATATCAAGTTCACTGCCGAAAACCAGTCAGAATATTCTTTAGCTTCTCAAGATGATTTAATAACCAACAAAGAATCAACACTGACCACCAATATTTACGTAACATCCACATTCTCAAGCCTTGGGACAAGTTTTTTCAGTCGCTGCTACTATCAATTTAAAATCAGTGTAATAAAAACTTTACTATTTCGAACATACCATTGCCTTCCTCCTTCCTTGCATTTTCAAACGGAGTCGACTTGCTCCGAACATTCTTCAAAAATAACGGTTATCCGCACCATCTTATGGACCACTACTGCAAATTGTTCCTAGACAAACCGTTCGATCTCGGCATTATCAAACCCTCAGTCAGTAAATTGGACTTCTTTTACTCACATTCGTATGACAACAAAGCCTCGGATAGTGCAGTAAACACTTTGAAAACGTTCCTCTCTGAAGCCTACTCACATATGAAGTTCAAATTTTCATAAAAAAACACATTTACCATTGAATCCTACTTCAAATTTGAAGGCAAGCCTCCAACACCACTTACTGTATGTCCAGTGTTATACACCGTTTCCGCTGCCGGGGTGTATCCAGTCGAACCGGTTTACCACTTGCAAAACCCCCACCTACAGCTACCCGCCTACATGCTGAGCAAAGCAACCATCCCATCAGCAAGAATGACATCTTCATCATAGACTCTTCTAATCCATTAGAGTTCACAACATTAGAATCCCTCTATATCCACAGAACGAGTCCAAGCCTTAATGTTATGAGCTCGGCTGTACCACTTCACACGGTCCTTAGTTAGCCCCACACCCTCTGGCTGTACAGGAGCTGACATCAGACTCCTCCACCCACCTAGGTTCATCCGCTTTTTAGATCTCTTCCCGATAACACATATGCTCCCCTCACCCCTTAGTATCAGTAATAAAGAAACGAAAAATTTCTATTCGTTTTAATATTACTCGACTTTATACTTGGTATAATTACATTTATTAGTCAGTTAGAATGTGCTTATAACTTTCTAGTACAATGTATTTTGAGAATTAATTCGTACAAACAAATTTTTTTTATTTTTAGCAATTTCTAACTGTAAGTTCAACGCAATGATAAGAAGTATACTATTAGCTACTATAGAATTTAGATACTAACCTTTCTTTTTGATGTTTTGAAGCAGTGTATTTTTTCTCTCTGAAAATTTCCACTTACTTTCTTTTAGCTAATTTGAATGTTTTACTTTTTTTAATTTACAATGAACAAGGATTATTTTGACCGACATTTAATATCTTTCGCGCATATATTATATTGGAAAGAGAGTATTTTTTATTGAAACTCCTTTTATTTTTCGTATGTCCCTCAGGTGTTGGGTTTAATTAAATTTGCCTCTTAATGTGTCAATCACTTTTTGAAATACAAAACAATAATTAGCCCTCAAGAAGTGGACGCTAATGAGAAGCGTTGAATAAAAAAGAACCGGCGTGGTAATCTCAAGGTCCCCAGATCGAGTCCTGGCTCGATGCTTTGTATTTATTCTATTAAAACACAAGGGTGGACGGATGAGCCCCCTGTCTGGATAATTCCGGGTGTTGACGGGACGAGAAACTGTAAATAAGAAGACACTTAAACTGCATAAACGTTTGTAATTATTATCTATGGCAGTAACGCCGTAAATGTTCGAAGATGCCAACGATGGCTTGCTAAGTTTTGATATGGAGATTTTACAGTCAAAGATCTTCCACGTTCAGGAAGACCAAAGTAAATTGATGACGAGGCGCATGGCGATGCAGTAGAGGCCAGTCCAAAGTTCGCCTACAGAAAATTAGCGCAATTATTATGCAATACAACTCACACCAGCAGCCAGGTGCTCGGGATACTCGGACCCGTAGTCCGAGTCCGCCCGCACCCACGAATATCAGTGTCAGTTGCAAAATCCCAGTCCTCATAATTTGATGCTGATATAATCTTAATATCAAGTTACTACCTTAATTAGTGAGGTAGGCAGAATGTGTTAAAGATTGAACTCTCAGCCTCCATTGCTACGCTGCGCAAGTAACGATGCCACGGTATCACGGGCCTTGCAGGTAACGCAGCCAACGGCAGGTAACCAGCCAACGTAGCTACAGCGTACGCAATATGGTACCTGGTTCAAATCAAATAGGCCATTGAGGCTGCCATAGAGCTAAAATGTTAGTGGTTTTGTCACTTAAGCCGTGCGGGGGCTTTCACATGATGATTTAGGCTGCAAAAAGTGCCATATTGGTCACAGGTGGTAGCCACATGAGGTTCAACTAAAAACGAGGTGGTGGTCATTACCTTGGCCCAATTTACAAAAAAGATGGTGTAGAGGTGGAGAAGCCACTTGGGCCTCACAGGGGTCCCATCTACTCTTGTTGGCCTGGTATTTACTCCGTTATCAATAAATGGTTTTGTTTCGGGTGCTGGGCGCTTATTAACCCTAACACTGCACCCACCATGGTTATCGGCAAAAGCAGTCACAATATACTGTAATTAAAGCAGTTACTAGTCAGTGTTGCACATTATGCGATCCTGAGCTTAGTGTAGTCCTGAAGCTGCAAACAGGGAAGGGTTGTAGCGGTATTTGCGGTCTACAATAATTAGCATCAGCGGTATTGAATATGCAAATGCATTTCAATAAAAAAAAATATTTCAACTTTAATACAAAATCAATATTTAAATGTTCTAAACACAATAAATGGCGACAAGTTGTTTCAATGCAATTCAATTGCTCACCCTCGCTACATTTTACGACTGCTTAAGTAAGGTGTAATGTGTGAAGGGTATCCCTTCATTAAATATGACGGCAATGCATTTGCATTGGCCTCATTTTGTATCCATATATAGGCTATTGATTCTACTGCGATAGATGCAGTGTGGGCATTATCTTGATTTTCTGCGCAGTTATACAAAGGGCTGAGGGCAGGTATACGTTTCCTAGTGGAAAATGTAATGCCTTCCCCGCCCTGCAACCTGGCAGTAATTATGCAGTCCTGCGTAGCATTTTTTTAAGGTCAAAATTTTTCCTACTGATACCGTATAGGTTTCTGTTTGCATGCTGAATTAAACATTCATACTAAACAATACTCGATATTAATTAATCATATTTTTAAGAAATTGTACTATCATTCCAACGTCTTAGCGCTAAATAATAAGGCTATTAAGGCCGCTGGAATTGTGTGCTTCTTTGCAACAGATTGGAAGAAATTGTACAAAAATTATACACACGCATATAAACATAACCTAACCATCCTGAGATCGTACCCGGGACCTTATGCATAGCTAGCGAGGCACGAGTGCAAGGCCAGCACTGTCGGAGCATCTGGAACGTATTGGGTAGCGACGACCGTGAGCTTCCATATAGAGGTAAGAGCCTGTAAGTTAAACTCTCCCTGTGGAGAAGCAACGCAGGCTGCAGTACTGAACACTTGTCTTTTATGCTCCGTCAGCGATGGCCTTGCAGTAGCGCCTCGCTATACGTGAGATCCCGGGCTCGATCCCCGAAGTACCAGCTGTATTTATCTAACTCGAAGAAAATAGTCACACTGTGAGTTGCCTTCCTGGATATTACTATAGGTACGAGTGGGACTTTTAATCTGCGGTATGTCTTTACAGAAATAAGTTAGGAAAACTACACTCACTGTGTATAAGAATATAAGAATCTAGTGGAGATTTTTATAAACATGCCGGGACGAGAGCCGAGGCACAGCATGTCAACTTTTATCCGTCGCTTATAGTGATTAAATTTTAATTAGTAGAGCTACGCATATGATTAGCGTATGTTGTAACAAACATAATGAAATACAGTAAATATCCGCTTTTTTTAAATAAAAAAAAATGTATCATAATTTACACCATCCTTTTCCAACTATTAGTTGGAGTATCTTAGGCCGAATCTTTTCTC
Organism: Parhyale hawaiensis; assembly: GCA_001587735.2. Lineage (NCBI taxonomy): Eukaryota > Metazoa > Arthropoda > Malacostraca > Amphipoda > Hyalidae > Parhyale > Parhyale hawaiensis. The sequence continues at coordinate 12,669,780 of LQNS02007216.1, forward strand.
ATTTTATATCCCCATCCGTGATCTCCGTATACTGAAACCTAATATGCGTATCAATATCTGAGGATAATAAAAAAATAGACCCTCTGTTGACCTCTAATTCCGATGCCTCATCTAATGCACTACAGAGAAATAAGTGCTCAAAGTGAAACTCACGTTCAAATTTTACATCGCAAAGTACACACTTTTTCAAGCGATGTCGATGCATCTTTAGGAGCTCTCTCCATAAGTCCAGCTTGGCAGAGGTAGCCCTGAGCAAGATGCATCAGAAATGAACACCCTGCTCGAATAGTACTTGACAACTGACGCACTTTTTAAACACAATATTGATGATGCCCTGGTACCGTTGCGCCACACAGTCGAGGTAGGCATAAGCTTCTGAGGTGTCGTAAAAGGCGTGCTTCATGGTGGGGTGCCTGCCCGATATTATCAACTCCAGCTGACTTTGGTTGGGGCAGATGTGGTTCACTGGTGTCAGGGCAAGAAAATGGCACTCGTTGAAGTCGACTGTCGCTATGAACTGGTTCACGTCATCAATGGTGCGAACAACGAAGGCCATTCTGTAAATTAAAAATTTTAATATTAAAACTTTTGCGATATAGTCTGAAACTAAAGCGCTAATTCATTTACCTTCGCCAAGTATTCCTTTGAAACTTAGATGGTAATTGCATTAGGAACAAGAGAGAGAAGGAGAAGAAAACTCGTTACTTATTATTAAAAGCACAGGCTCGGACGTCATGAGGCGGTTCATAATACCCAAATGAAGCATTTAGCAGCTCCAATTAAGTCGTCCAAACCGCTGCGGAGAAAATCAATCAGAAAGGCATTCAAGACTGACTTCAACGCCTATAGAACAGCTCCGCCGAAAACAGAAACCGACAACGAAGTCCTTGCCAAGACAGAAGTGCGTCTAAAACCCCGACAGAACTAGCATGAATGCCACCTATAACAGTTATCATTAGGAGTTTTTTTTTCTAAAGTTAATTCCTTCCTTTTATCGCTCAGGAAATTTTTACGGTAGTTTTAGCAACTCGTCTCAAAGTTTCGTCAAATATTTTGCGTGCATTTTGAATATGAATATTTAGTACGAATGAATTTTAAATAAATGAGTTATTACGGTAAAGAAGTATTGCCTATGAGTGCGAGTATAAAGAATACATTATAAACAGAACTGATATTGACGTAGATACTATTGCCATTGAGCTTGCCCCATCGTGTGTAACGCCTCCCACAAATAGATCAAGGAACTACAGCATTGCTGCCATGCCTCGTTGGAAAATAATTGGTGTCCACTGACTCTGCATCAGGACACTAACAAAATACTTGACTGCTCCGGATGCTAAAGTCCTAAGCCAGTTTCGAGTTTGCCAAAAATTCTGCTAGAGTAGTAGCTTTTGTCAATATAAAGTTTCTTCACGCTAAGGTGGCGGTATCATGGGTGCAGCAGGAGCTGTAAATGGTAGAAAGCCACAAATCGTAATTCCTAAAGGTTGGAAACCCCAAATGACTGGAACATGCAAATGGTTGAGGAAGCAACCTTACATTTTTCCGCTCAATATAATGCTGTGGTGCCGCAGAAAAAGAATCTTATGAGCTTATACTCACGAATTAAGGCTACTGTAGTACGGAAATATGAGAGAAATTAGCAGTGATCGGGTTTTGTGTCCAGAGCTTCAACACCCGTTAAAATGACGCTGTATCTTTTTACCGACTTTGTAGTAATAACTTTTTACATCCAGAACTGATGCCAAATTGTGAGAGGTATATAGACACATGTCGTTCGTATTAAATTCTTTCTGTCGGTTGAGGTTCTTGAAAATTTTTCAAATGAATCAATCAGGTCTACTCTTTGATATGATGGATAAAGAGTACATGCAACGGAAATGGAAAGTTTCTTCAAATACCATTATCAGCTCATCATGTGCAGTTATATATCGTGTGGATTCAATGAATGTGAACGGTGCTTATTTTCAAGAAAAATTCAACGTTCAAGGAAGACTTACTTGTAGTCTTACGGAAAACACACGTCACCATTGATTTTTTAGTGGAAACTCTTTTTCATTGTTGTTGAGGCAGTCTAATTAAATTTATGTACTAATCATATGCTATTCACCTTGGAATGCATTCAAAAACATCTAGTAATCATCTGACATAATACCAATGAGAGTGGATAGCTGTTAAGCATATCTAACAATCCATTTCATTAGGTACGGTGCTGATTTTCAGTGGAAAATAGGGTGAGTAGACCCAAGGAGACGCACTTGTGGTGGGAAGACTGTGGCGCAGCGACCGGACGCTGCAAGACATGTCCAATACCTGTAAAAAAACCAAGACTGTATGTTTCCTAAACACCCACCAAAAATGATGTATGATTGGACATTTCTCACAAAGTCCGGCAGCAGCACAGCCCCCCCCCCCTCACTGCAGGTGCGTCTCCATTGGGCCAGTGCTGCTCCTTGGGGCCTTTTACCCTAGGCCTATTTTAATAATCTCAAATGATACTATGCCCTATTTCAATCGAGAATATCCACTAAAAGTACAAAATCTTCGGTTACAGCCAAATTTTCAATGCAGTTTTGATAAATAACACTTTATCTTAGACTGTCCTTACAAGAATCCTCTCGCTACATGCATTTGAGTTGAAGTTTATCCAATGTTGGCATTTGCTGGACGTTTTGCAGTATTTCAACGTACACAGCCTCTATGGACGCGCTCGGTACTGGTCACAACTAATTCGATGTTTGGTCAGAGCTTTCAAAAACAATACTGAGAGCAGCCATCTTTGCAGCCAACCCGCGTCTGCACTAACATACTGTAACACCGTTGCCTGTATAATACAATATCGCCATGGAGCAGTAAATTGTAGCAATAGCACTTTGGGCGGCCAGTCATAACATTACTCATGCGTGCTCAATCGAGTGAAGGCTAATGACAGCAAAACAAACCCTATGTTACGAACCACCGCTTCACGAGCGGTAATTCAAAGCATGTTGAATGGCTCGTTCTACAAACCTCCGTAAATGAACAAGTACTTCAGCGTTGGAAACTTTGTTTGCAGCTCTTGTTTATGCCTCTGTCGTACTTGTTTCTTTAGACTTGATGAAATTTTTCTAGTGGTGTTGTTAAGGAGATGGCTATAGCATGTCGTTGATAAATCGACAACATTGTTGTTGATAGAGATGAAATAGTACTTTAGTTGAATATTGGTGAACCTTTCAACAGTCAAAAATTGCAAGTGCAAATATAGAAGGATCATAGTGAAACGGTTCAAATTAATTATTAAAAGGGTTTCGTCAGTAATGGTAGTATCTACCCTCAGTGCGTATTGCTTAAGAGGAGAAAAGTCTACTTAATGACTTCTATAAGCAGGATATTTTTTTCCGTTAATCACTTCACTCTATACTCTCTACATATATACAGGCCAGGCATGACCCACTCTAGGAAGAACTCGCATTCGGTACACGAATTTGTTATATGAAACGTGCCTTATATATTTTATTCTTCTTATTTGATTGCTTACCCTGGATAAAAACTTCGAAACTACTGTGTATGTACGGAGCTTAATTTCCATTTGCACGCAAAGAATTTTATGTAATTACTTCCATGAAGAACATAGTCTGCACATTTATTAAGTATGTAATTATTAACTAACTTTGTTGATAAATTTGGACTTGACTCCAACTAAAATCTATTATATTGCTAATTTGGGTCACATATGCATTCTGAATCGAGCATGCCTGTATTTTGAACATCTTAAATGTTGTGCTTAATATTCACGGCACAGTGAAATTAATTTTATGAACATTCCGAGTAACATGAATTCTAAACTATGAACAACGTGAATATCAACGAGAATTTTATGAATTAAAGGTCGTGAGTGATGAAGAGCCTGTAATGCGAGTATTGCGGGTAATGAGCATGCTGAGTAATGGCGGATGTTGAGTAACAGAACTTCAGACTCGTGAGTATCCGAAGCAACTTGATTTCTCAATTATTAGTTAACTGAATTACTGTGAACTTGGTAGTTTTAATATATCTTTGCGCTATAATTTGTATCGGAGAAAATCACTAGTACTATACTCTAAATTTTAATCAATTATTTCAGTGGACCGTCGTAAGTACGTTTGTGAAAAACAGGAAGCATTCAAGAGCCTCAACAAAAGTGTCAAAGCTGTACAGGAAAATATCGCCAAATAATATTAATGCCGAGCCACAAATACAAAAATCTTTGTGTTCTTGCTAAGAGGGAGTAGTTAGAGAAATTTTAATTATTTCCAAACAACAGCAGATGTTTTCAAGGCTAACAGATGCCCTCGTAAAAACACTTCCTTAAACATAAATCTGTTCGACGCTCGATCTGTTGTGCCAGTAAGCCTCAGGCCGACGTTCTAACATTCTGCAACTGTGCAAAGAAAATAAGTTTATGCAACTGTAACGAGCTCTTTAGAGCCTTATCGAACAGGAATTATTGAAGGAACAACACCGTATTAACAATTACTAATGTGTGCTGGAGACTCGAAAACGCTGAAAAGATATACTTGAGTTAAACGGAAGGCTCTCTGTACTGTAGAATGATAGGAAAAACCTGCTGCACGATCTTATTAATTTATGCCCAAACTGCCAGGCACCAATGAAACACTTTCCTCGCAATGGCTCGAATGTGGATAATATCACCTTCGAGTTACTTTGATATCATACTGCTAGTCCACCTCAGATACTCAATTAATTTGCCCCTTAGCTTCTTACAGTTTGGGGTTGGCACTACATTATGATCTCGTGTATCGATAGAAAAACTTTTACTCCTTCTAAGAAGTTCCTCTTAAAATAATTCTTGTCCTCAATAGATACTGTTGCTACAATGACAAAAATGCTTGTTCTACATAATAACTCTCTTCGCTCTTTATCGCTTTAAATCTCATTTAGGTTGGTAGCAAAGTTCTCACGCTGGAGCGCTATTGTTTTGCTTGCTACGTATCATATTTTTCATCTGCATTCACCTGTTAATTAAATAAGTTTGATTTGCCCACATCAGTCAATAATCTTACTCGATTATCTCTAAAGTTCCCAGAATTTTATCCTGAGTTTTTGATTCACAACCCAAAGAGAAGAATCGAACGCTCAGGATTGAAGATTCATGTAAATTAAGGCAAATCAGAATAATTTAAATCAATGAAGTGGACGACTTGAATATGCATCAACTTTACGTTCGTGGGATTTGCAAGCTTCAGTGAATGCTATATCCACAAGGTACCGAAATCCATCCCCGTGGTAAGGGTTGGATTTCGCAGTCACGGCAGGGTAGAGAATATTGACATCAATAACACTGCAGACCAGAAGTTGAACTATCAGCCAGCTTTTGCGACGTTTGACATATTGGGTTAGCTATTGACCTCAACAGTACTTGACTCTTAGGTCTGACGCTGGCGGCCAAAAGTCGGCAACGGGAAAATGGGATTTTCTCAGGAGCTATTAGGAAAACAATTATGAAATTAAGAGCATTACAACTTTTCCCCCTATCTAATACTGAAGAAAAAAATTCCAAAGAACCCAACATTTTCCTTGCGGAGTAGGTATCTTGGATACGGCGGGGACGCACTTGGGCGCTAGCCTGCATGACCGTGTGTGGACATGTTCATAATAGCTCTTGACAAAATTCCATTTTTCCCATTTTGGCCGCCAGCGTCGGGGGCCACTTATGGACCTAAGAGTCAAGTACTGTAGCAGTCTATGGGCTAGCATTTCATTACCTCCGTCAAGGAGGTTATGCTTTCGTCGTGTTTGTCTATCCGTCTCTTTGTCTCTCTGTTTATCACCAAGATAACCCAAAAAGTTATAAACCGATTTGGATGAAATTTACAGAGATTGTTAGGTATGATAGGAGAAACAGATGATTAACTTTTGGTGAAGATATGTTCATCAGTTTGTTTGTTTGTCTGCGTCATTTTTCTTGATGCCATAACTCAAAAGCTTATGGATGCATTATGATGAAATTAACATGAGTTGTTAGGTATATAACAAAGAGTAAATGACCAAATTTTGGTAATGGTCCGTTTGTTCGTTCGTTTGTTTGTCACTGTTTTTAATTTTATGTGCTTGTTAGCACAATAACTCAAAAAATAATGAATGGATCTTTATGAAATTTATAGGAGTTGTTAGCAATGTTAGACGACATAAATGATCAAATTTTGGTGCAGATCGGTCAGTTCAATATCAACAGCATCCACGTAACGTTAGACCTCAGCTTCAGGTTGGACAAGCATTTCATTTTCAAATTTTATAATGTCGCTCCAATGTTGTTTTTGAATCTCGGACCAACATTTTCGGTGAAGGTTGAGCCAACAAAGCAGTTGGTAATTCTACCAGAACGAAAATGGAAAAGTTGTGCACTAATGCTAATGTATTGATTCAGTATCGAGGATTACTTTTGATATCGCTAAGACAATTGACTTTGACCTAAACATAAATACACGACGTTAACGATAGAGAACAAGCTTCGTTGTAAAACTTATTGGGCTTCTGTCATGGGTGACAGTTATATGAATAAGATAAGCATTTATCATAATATTTGCAGTCTTCCTTGATACATGAGTGTTTTATCCATCATTTATTCAACGCGCTGTCGTTCGAAAGAGGAAATTGCAGAATGTCTGATCCCTGCGGGGGATTATTATTGGCGCAATATTGTGGTCCAATATTATTAACTTTACATGTTTTTCCTCGCCCCAGAAATTTCACTAATTTCCTGATACTTATAGTAAATACTACAAAAATTTAACCAACTGTATGATTTCTTGAGCATTTTCATGAAGCGTTTCCCCAAAGTGACCCAATGTTGGCCCAACATTGCTTGACAATGCACGAATACCCTTGACCTTAGCGCAAGCGCATATTGGTAAAGCACTGGTCCAAGATCGGCTGACAAGGCTCGGACATTCACCCATGCAGCATTCCAATTGGGCAGACTTCCTCCAAAGTTCCATCGCTATGGGAGCACGGACGTAGTGCGTGTGTCTTTCATAGAAGGAATGTGTTCTTTCAACTCAACTGTTACCTTTTACTGCCTTCCTTAACAATCAACTGCGTAGATAGAGATAGGTATTGTACTCCCAGCAAGTGGAGCATGAGAGAGCTGGACAGTAAAACGTTAACCGTTTACTAACTACATCAACTTTGATATGAAAAATCCTGGTATTGGAAACGAGATGGCACAGTACTTGCGGATTAGTGATGATATATATGTAGCATGAGCCAACTTTTATTTTGTTTCCCATGGAGTACCCTGCCGTGAAAAATGACGTCAACATGTATCCATTGAGCTTCTCCTCCTCCATGTTTCATGGTCAGGGTTGTATTCTGTTTAGAGAAAATATTCCGTCTATTTGCATATTTAAGCCTGTAACTATTCAGAAAGTTAAACTCAGCCACACATTACGCCAAGCTGTTTTTCTCAGCAGATTCATATCGGCGTTACACTGCTCTACATTCACTTCTGCTCTTCAGAGTGAAAGCCAAATATGGTGACTTTAAACGATCAAAAGCAAAAACTTTATTCTATCTCTTCGAGTATAGAGCATACAACTAATACAAACATTTATTACAAGCACACATGCAGGTTTTTTTACACGAATTTGTGTGTATCACCCGCAAGCTAAATGAGAAATGTGATACTATTTTCGTTGAAGATTTAAGTTTATATATATATGTTTATCACCCGCGAAGATTTTAGCGTATGTATATTTGTATATATGCTTGTATATTGTCTGTCCACCCAATAAGTGGTCGAAGGAGTTGAGCAATGTTCATAATTTTTTGCAAGGAGTTTGGGGGCTTAACCTAGATGTGACCCATGCCAAAAACACAAGTCCTAGCTGGCCATAAAAAATAACAGTATTAAATTTTACTCCAAGGCGGCAAATCATCTAGAGCACAGGCCGTTCTAATTCTTTCCTATGCTTTTCTTAAGGAGGTAATATAGTAAGGGCGTAGCGATGTAACCTTGTTAGACACAGCATAATTATATGATACATAAAAAACTAGGATTAACTGGTCATCAAAAGTGCCTATGTTCAATTTGCCCCCACTGCGGGTGATGATCTAGTTTTTCCTATTTTCTACTGCGTTTTAATCAAGTTTCGTTTCATGTATAACTACCTCTGTATTCACCGTTCTCAGTAAATGCAGAAACTCTACTCCCGATGTTTATTTTCAATCAACTAGAACAACAGGTACCTCATTAGTGCTCAGCTCTCTGACCTCTGCACGGACTGTACGATCTCTTCCTAATCAGAGCTATGTATATCATTAAAAAATTTTGATAACCCAGTGTGTTTGCTTGCTTGTACGTCTCCGATCACACAATCTTCTCAATAAGATAGGGAGAAATTTGAGTGCTGAAGATTTAATAAGACTATATCGGTCGGTATCAATAGGGGAAGCACCTGAGCTCAGTGGTTTTTCACGGTCGCTTTCTCATGCAGCTTCCTGACGAGCTCAGTTCTCGTGGTCACTTAAGGCCGGGGTCACACTGAAGCAGCAAGCGAAGCAATGCGATCTTTATGGGAGTCGTGTTGCAGCAATGCACGGGTGTCGCGAGGTATCGCAGTTGCGGCGGTGGGGGCAGCAGTCTTCGTTACATTTTGTCGTGCAACAAATTTGTCGCTTTGCACGACGCTCTTCTCGCCAACTCTATTTACCAACACTATCAGTTGTAGGTATTTAGAGTGCACTACTATCTGATACTTCATTACATTGGTAACAAATTACATGAATCCCATGTTCGAAGAAGTGCAAAAAATATATGTTTTTAATAATATATAGACTAAACATGAAGTTCTTAGAACAGATTACCATGAGTATAGCAAAAGCTGACTCTTTAGAAATTTTCAATAACAGATACTTATTACCTCCGCCAAGGAGGTTATGTTTTCGTCGTGTATGTCTGTCAGTCACCAAGATAACTCAAAAAATTTTCAACCGATTTGGACGAAATTTACAGGGATTGTTATGTACGTTAGGAGAAACAGATGATTAACTTTTGGTGAAGATATGTGTATCCGTTTGTTTGTTTGCTTGTCTGCCTCACTTTTCTTGATGCCATACCTCAAAAAGTTATTTTTATGAATTTTTATGTTAGGTATATATATATATATATATATAACAAAGGGTAAATGACTATATATTGGTAATGATCCGTTTGTGCGTCCGTTCGTTCGTCACGATATTTATATATATGCTTGTCAGCATAATAACTCAAAAAATAATGAATGGATCTTTATGAAATTTACTATGGTTGTTAGTAATGTTGAAAGACATTAATGATGAAATTTTGGGGCAGATCGGATTGTTTGTTTGTATGTTTGACTCATGTTTGTAATAACGTTTGTTAGCAATATAACTCAAAAAGTTATGAACGGATCTTCAATAAAATTGCACAAGCTGTTATTGCTATCAAAAGGCACAACTGATTTGATTTTGGAGTTAATAAAAAGAAAATTATGGTTTCAGAGCCAACTTGAATTTTTTGGCAACCGTTGCCTAGCTTGGCGGAGGTATGCACTCTCAGAGTGCTCTAATTCCTTTATGGAGTTACCGTTAATTTTAGCCTCTATCGTGCTTATACTAATAATAATAATAATAA
>LQNS02007216.1:12697702-12715033 GCA_001587735.2 Parhyale hawaiensis
GTTTCCATTGACAGCATTTTTTGATACATTGTCTCTAAAAAATTTTCTATCTTCCGAATGCCCTGTTTCATATCTTGGAAGGAAATCTTTTGACTCAGTACTTTCAGCCCACTACGTCGTGGGTTATGGTCTTACACCACGAAGAGTTATAGTTCAAGTTATATTAATTCTAAGTTTGAATCACGTTATTTTTTCTAGAATCAAGCAAGAAGCACATCGTCTGCATAACCGTAGGTATTTATCACTCTACCGTTAATATGACACCGTACTCCAGCTGCATCCACTTGGGTGTCGATACAATCGATAAAAGGTTGAACAGGATCGAGAACTGGAAGCCTCCCTGTCGTGTGGTATGAGTCGGGCCCAATTCTAATGAAATTTCGCTTCTCATATTACTTAGCATTTCTATGTTTGGAACCACACTTTGATATTTTCATAATGAATATAGGTATTTGTTTTTCGTAAACTATACACAAAGAAAAAGTAATGGTAGACTCCTTAATATGTAACCTTCGCATATAGAATACATTTATGCATGTGAGCTCTCAGTCAATGAAGTGATTTATGACCTGTTCGAAAACAAAGAATGCTATTTTCATTTTCACCGTCGGTCAATATTCGCCGTCGGTCTTTTCGCCTTGAGGGCATTTCGCCGTGATGTACCATAAATGTTTTGATAATGCNCATATAGAATACATTTATGAATGTGAGCTCTCAGTCAATGAAGTGATTTATGACCTGTTCGAAAACAAAGAATGCTATTTTCATTTTCACCGTCGGTCAATATTCGCCGTCGGTCTTTTCGCCTTGAGGGCATTTCGCCGTGATGTCCCATAAATGTTTTGATAATGCATAAATTATAGCCAACTACGCCCAACCTAATATGCTATTATTATAAGGAAAGGTTTCAGCTTCTGGCCCATATAGCAAGTCGTGCAGTTAATCTTCCCAGAAAAAGAAAGGGTAATAAGAAAAAGAGGTGAAATAGAATTAAAAATACAGTAGCTTAAAATGCAATGATACCTATCTTAGTCATTTACTAAACATGAAATAATGATAAAAAATCCAACTAATGTATCATGAAAAACATATTCCACATCTAGATATTTGCTTAAAACAATGAAAAATCACTTACTGTTTTGTTCTTCTTATTTACGTCTCTTAGTTGGTTATATGTATATAGTTATAGTGATTGCTTTCGTCCCTAACTTTATTCCGACAATTCCATATATGTTTTCTTTCTCTAGTTTGCAGCACCTATGATGGATAGGCTACATAGTAAAGGAATTGTTCATTTTATCGATAACTGAAATCTTGACGTTAACTTTAATGTTCAATAGACCTTGAAAATTCTGTGCACGAGGTAAATTGAGTTTAAGTCGTCCGGCTGAATCGGTCTCAAGTGACTGGCCGGGCAGTTCGATGCCTCTACCGACCGACCCAATGTTGACGATGGCTTGGTTCAGGAACAAAATTTTAATCAAAACATATTCCTTTTCATTTCTGTTTAGCACATTTTAGTTACTTTTAGTCACTCGGTTACAACTCAATAAATGACCAAGTTGTATAATTTTCAGGTGAATTATGGTATTTTAAGTTCCAGTGCATGATTATTAACTTTATTTCATTTTTTCCGTAAATGACTGGATTTGGAATTTTGTTGATGATTATTTTTAATTTGTTTTTTCTATTATTTCATTTGCAGTAAATGATTAAGCTCGGTGATTTTGTGCATTACTACGGTTTAGGTTATTGTATTTTCCTTTTATCCCCGATTTTCTTTTTATTATCCTTCCATTTCTTGGGAAGTTCTGCTGCTGAAGGTGAAGCCATTTATATTACGATGCCATTTATAATACATTGCGGCGAAATACCCTTACGGCGAAATGATTTGACGGCGAAAAGACCGACGGCGAATTCACCCACGGCGAAAAGACCTAGAACCTGCTAGGAAGCGAAATTTGCTCTTGTCTGATTTTGTAACAGTAAGTACATTCTGTTTTAAATTTTCTCTTTTTTCTTTGATTTTCCTTGTTTATTGTTCAGTGGCCTAATTTGAATAGCTTGTTACGCTTATCTTATCGCCACGCCAAAGTATTTGCTTGAGAGCAGCGAGGTGCAGATTATGCAGTCTACTGTATTCCGTCACTGCATAGGTGGCCCACGCAGGGTCTCCACTCAATTCTCGACACTACCAAAGGTGGCCCACGCAGGGTCTCCACTCAATTCTCGACACTCGCACTGTATGCATGTCTAACTGGCTCCGTGGAGTTCAAAGATGCGTTTTAACCGCCCCAGAACGTTACGTTGCTCTATTTCGCGCACTACCAGAAAAATAAAATTCACACTGATGATGGAAGGTTTTGTGCGACAAAAACGCGTACTTAGCTGCACTATCGTGGATGTATAATATCACTGACAGTTTTCTCAAACAAATTATTCAAGCTAAACTGAAGGGCACGAATAACATTAAATAATGATCCAGATTCCAAAATATGTTTTCACTAAAGTTGTTTACTCACAGAACTTAAAATTATAAATTCAAGTACTCTGTGACATTCACATTAAATACATGCCTCACGGCGACGGTGCGTCAGGGGACCCATAACTTAGCAGGACTACCCAGTTCAGATTTGCCTGTCAATAGAAAATTTAAGAACTTGATACTGCTTGCATGCTCAGGTTGACGTTCTACAGACATCCTTGTCCGATGAAGACTTCACCTCTGTCTCATTTGTGGTTTATGGGTCCGTAAGCTCTCTACATCAGACAGATTAGTGGCATTGGTACGGAGGTGCTCACTGGGATCAGACTGGTCTGTACATTCTCCCCCTACATCACAACTTCTTAAACTTTTGGGAGCAGTACCGCGCTTGAAACCATACAGGCAATTACAGTGGTACTATACGTCGAGCTAAAGAATAGGAATTGAGTTATATAACTTTAAAAAAAGAAATGGTACATTCATTCTTTGAAATAAACACTATTGTTGTTGAATACAGTACTGTGATGACCAAGCCATGGATATATCCCTATTGAAGTGATATATATCTGTATATTTGTAATACTTACCTCCGTCAAGGAGGTTATGTTTTCATCGGATTTGTCTGTCTGTCTATCTGTCTGTCTGTAAATCGGTTTGTCCGTGAAACTGTTAGTTTGTCTGTCATCAAGATAACTCAAAAAGTTATGAACGGATTTGGATGAAATTTACAGGGATTGTTAAGCATGTCAGGACAGAAGAATACCTTTTGATGAAGATCCGTCCATCCGTTTGTTTGTTTGTCTGCCTCATTTTTGTCAATGCCATTACTCAAAGATTTATGGATGGATGTCCATGAAATTTACGTGAGTTGTTAGGTTTGTTATGAAGAGTAAATGACCAAATTTTTGTTATGATATATTTGTTCGTTCGTGTGTTTGTTGCTGTGTTTGACTTTGTACTTGTTAGCGCAATAACTCAAAATATTTTAAATGGGTCTTTATGAAATTTACAGTTCTTAGTAATGTTAAAAGACATAAATGATTAAATATTGGTGGAGATCGGTTGGTTCGTTTATATGCTTGATTTGTGTTTGTCATAATATTTATTTGCAGCATAACTCAAAAAGTTATGAGCGGATCTTCAAGAAAATTGCAAAATGTGTTAATACTATCAAAAGGCACAAATTATTACATTTTGAACTTGATACTTGATTGGTTTCAGCACCAATTAAAATTCTTCGTTACTCTTCATGGCGGAGATATGCGCTCTCAGAGTGCTCTAGTTTTTATAAGTAAACACTTGTATCTCTCGGCTATCGCTGGTTGCAGGTATCGTGGTAGCTCCTATATGTCTATGGTTAGCTTAGCCGCAAGGCCGGTTCCCACGACAGTCTTTTGATTTGAAAATATCCTCTAATCGCTAATCGTCCAAACGGTTTGTCGGGTCATTGTTAACCTACAGCACGTGCATACCGAAAAGTAGCTGTCATACCAATTGATATAAGCAAGTGGCACAAGTTAAGTTGCAATTATTATCTATATTTGAAATTAGCTAGAACTAAGAAAACTGTTCATTTTTCTGTGCTTTACGATAAAGCCAAGCCGTCAAACGATGATCAAAAATTATACTTTGATAAAGAACATGTACACTAGAAGTTTGACCTTCACCTATATCACGCTGTCCACTCTTCACCATCGTGAACTGCAGCTCATTTAGTAAAGTTCAATGAAATGTTCTCTAATTGCCATTCAAAACGCAAACTACGCTACCATCTTCATGGAGATGTAAGGCATGCACTTAGTAGCAAGACGCACATTTTTGTCGAAATAGGTCATCGGTAATATACAAAACTTATAATGATCATTTTCACGTCTTTTTCCAAGAATTAAGATTTTATAGAGTCAATGATTGTTTTTTACTGATTCCAAAACTGATTACTTTGTGTTTCCTGACAATAAATGCATCGTATACATAGTAATGAGGATTTTTTGTTTGAGGCCCATACGTAAATTTAGAATATATTTTTTAAAGTCTCCATAGATCAGACTAGGATTCGTTCACTTCACTTACAAAATACCCGATTTCAAGGGGACTGTCAAGTTTGGTGTCTTCTACAGTTATGCCTTGGCATGTTTTTCCTTCTCTATATTATCTTTGCGACTTTCACTTTTCTAGTGAGAATCTTTGATGTATTCTTCCCTTTACTTGAACTTAGTGGATTCTAGCGCAGTGATCCTCCTTGCTAGAGTTTCCCTCTAGTAAAACCTGCTATGAAATTATTGCTTTCGCTGCCCCCCTCATAACGCAATGCAATGGTTACAAAAGTTATAGTGATCTATGTATTATTAATGCTACCAACTATACATATCTAATTTAAATAGCTATATAATAAAATGTACAAAAACCGATGTCAGAATATATTATACGCACAGAACGGAGTATAAGTAGGAAATTTCATAAGCAACTCAATATGTTTAATATCTATTAACAACCCACCGTAAGATATATTTCAAGTATTTCAAGAAAGCTCTTAAGAAAATGGTGCGAGGTAATGATTTCATTGTTGGGTGAAATACAACAAATCCTGCATTTGTACTTTATGATTATAAACGATACTTTTTATATGCATGGACGAGCGTTATGATATTTGAGGAATCTATTTCTTGTAGCGTGCAGACTTTTATTAACCGTGCGATTGGGGGTATGATTTGTCTAAGGCATGCACTTTCGTGGGAAAAGCGCTTGTGATACATCCAGTAATTTAGTGCATGCAAAATGTACAAAAAAAAGTAAGAAACTTCCTTTGCGAGCAGCGGTAAGATTTAAAAAAACATTGAACATCAGCAGCAAGGTAAATGCCATCCGCCAAAAAATTTTTAATTTTTGAAACTTTGGCAAGTTTGCAGATTCATTTTGCATAGTCCCTTGAGGTTTAAGGAGAGTAGGTACTTAATGGTTCTCTAGTTTGAAAATACCCTCCATAGGTATAAGTGGAAACTTGGTGTACATACCACACCGATTACCAACTAAAGCATAGTATATTCAAAGCAACTCATTTTTTATGTCAACTGAGCTATCTCCTAACTTAACTTAATAGGTATCATCTAATCCAGCTTTTCTCTTGAACGTGAAAACAACAAGACATAAATATACAAGACCTTATATTCCAAAGAATCATCGTCCTGAAGGCTGAAAATGCTGTTTTGGTGTTACATTTAGCCGAGAGAAGCTGTCCGTATAACTGTGATTGGAGCAATATTCTGCCACAGTAATCTTACTGGGGAAAATTAGTTTCGATTGTTAAATGAACTCGCAATTCGAGATCTCGACGCCGCTTATATGGTGATCAGTGCAACATTCGGCGGTTACAACATGAAGCGCCCTGACATTGGAGAGTTAGAAATTTTACAAACAAGCATTACACAATGAATAATTGCAATAGGAGACGAGTAAAATTAGCCCCCAGCATCACCAGATCTGACGCCCTGTAACTTTTTCATGGGCTCAGTTAGGATCAAAAGCTTACACACTACCACCTCAAACTTAAGACGAGTTAAAACTACATATTACTACAGTTACTGAAGCTAGAGATGCACTCCGACAGCGTAGGCCCACTCCAAGCAAGGCAGACCTAACGAAAATTACGAAATACTTCAGAATACACGATATCCTTCGGATTATAATGACTATTGAAAACATCTGTTTCTCATGACATTTCCAATAGTTCTCGTAATTTTTTGAAGATTTGTCCCTAACGTTTTGCATTACATTGCTAAAAGGCAGAAGACTAAGGAACAAAACGACCGATAAGCGAATCATCATCAAAATTTATTCATCTCTTCCTCGTGATATTCCCAACAACTCTTGCAAATTTGACTTACAGACAGACAAACCGACAGACGCGAAAAACGTAACCTCCTCTCGAGTGGGTGTCAAAGGACAACAGTCTCATGTATGATAAAGCGAGTGATAAGGAAGAAGAGTATCAAAAATGCCTCCGTAAGGTTGGACATCCTGCCAGTTAATGTCTTAGGCATAATTCTTTTTTTTTTAATAATAAACGATCGAATTAACTAAAATTCTATATTTTTGCAATCCTTTTGTAGTGGAGTTCACATTCCTGAATTTCCCTAGAAACTAAATTAAAAGCGATCAACTCAATAAAGCACTCGCTTCATCAAAAAGCATTTTGACATCTTTCCTGAAAAGTCGAATTCTAAGAGCTAACCTAGCAAGAACATCCGCAATCTCTTTCACTATGTAGCCGCAAACGTATTTTTGCATATAGGTAAAAAATATAAAAAAGTTACCTAGTTGGCAAATAACATCCTATTGAAAAGTGATACCGGTGTTTTTGTACAAACTTTATATATTAGGATTTCCGACCAAGCAACCCTCAAGGGTATATTTTGATGGGCCATTTCCCTGTCAGGGAATGAGCCGAGGAGGAGATGTTGCAGCTAACCACAGTTCCTGCTGTGAAGTTGTGTTAATTTAGGTAAATTATCTACTGTATACTTCCCCTACTGTTTTGGGAGGATAGCCGCCGACTGAGGGTAAGAGACTTATCCCATAGAACGCCTACCTAGTTCCTCTTTGGGGCCAGGGACTGGACCCTCTGTACGAATGTTTTCATTATCTTTTCATGTTTCGTCTCTTAGAGATGCTTCGCGCCTGATATCACCGCCNATTTTGGGAGGATAGCCGCCGAATGAGGGTAAGAGACTTATCCCATAGAACGCCTACCTAGTTCCTCTTTGGGGCCAGGGACTGGACCCTCTGTACGAATGTTTTCATTATCTTTTCATGTTTCGTCTCTTAGAGATGTTTCACGCCTGATATCACCGCCAGTCGTAAAGCGTACTGATGCCACTGAAGCTTTTGGGTAGAAACGCCAAGGCAAAATATTCCTGCCGATGAAGAGTGTAATAACTCCACTATTGGGCTTCACTTTTGACTCGCCACGCTGCGTCTAGGGCTATAAAACATCAAATATAATAACTAGAGCACTCTGAGAGCGCATACCTCAGCCAAGCAAGGCAACGGTAACGAAAAAGTCATATTGGCTCTGAAACCATGATTTCTTTTATATCAACTCCAAAATTTAATAATTTGTGCCTTTGAATAGTATTAACAGCTTCTACAATTGTTTTGAAGATCTTTTCATATCTGCTTGAGTTATGCGGCTAACAAACATTATGACAAACATAAGTCAAACATACAAACGAATCAACCGATCTGCACCAAAATTTAGTCATTTATAACTTTTAACATTACTAACAACTCCTGCAAAAAAAATTTCATAAAGATCCATTCGAAATTTTTTGCGTTATTGCGTAACAAACATTATGACAAACACAACTCAAACGTAGAAACGAATCAACCGATCTCCTCCAAAATTTATCCATTTTTCCTTTTCACATAATAAACAACTCCTGTAAATTTCATAAAGATCCATTCAAAAGGTTTTGAGTTATTGCATAACAAACATTATGACAAACACAACTCAAACTTAGAAATGAATCAGCCGATCTGCACCAAACTTCAACCGTTTTTACCTTCGCCAAGGAGGTTATGTTTTCGTCGTGTTTGGCTGTCTGTCTGTCACCAAGATAGCTCAAAAAGTTATGAACCGATTTGGCTGAAATTTACAGTGATTGTTAGGTATGTTAGGAGAAACAGATGATTAACTTTTGCTGAAGATATGTCCTTCCGTTTATTTGTTTGTCTGCCTCATTTTTCTCAATGCCATAACTCAGAAAGTTATTGATATATTTTAGTGAAATTAAAATGAGTTGCTAAGTGTATATGAAAGAGTAAATGACCAAATTTTCATAACGATCCGTTTGTTCATTCGTCCGTTTGTCACTGTTTTTAGTTTTATGTTTGTTAGCACAATAACTCAAAAAATAATGAATGGATCTTTATAAAATTCATAGGAGTTGTTAGTAATGTTAAAAGACATAAATGATTAAATTTTGGTGCAGCTTGGTTTGTTCGTTTGTATGTTTGACTCATGTTTGTCATAACGTCTGTTAGCTGTATAACTCAAAAAGTTATGAACGGGTCTTCAAAAAAATTGCACAAGCTGTTATTACTATCAAAAGGCACAGATGATTAAATTTTGGAGCTTATACAAAGAACATTATGGTTTCAGACCCAATTTGAATTTTTTGCTACCGTTGCCTCGCTTGGCGGAGATATGCGCTCTCAGAGTGCTAGAGTTGCCAATGTTTCCTATTAGTCAGAGTTTATATACCTTTCTATACAAAAAAATTCAAAATGCGTATCTTGGATACTCCTCGCAGTTTGATAGCTTCGCATCGTTTGAAGATTTTCATACTAAAGAGTGCCCTAATGTAACCAGCGCGGAAAGCTTGGTTTAATAAAAAGAAGCAAGAAGACGCTTACTAAGATTTTTGAAATTAATAAGACTGAATGAAGAAATCTGAGCTGCAGCCCTGCAAAACTTCGATGTCCTGTGCAATAACTGAAAAGCTGGATTGATGAGAGCTAGAGAGCCGGAAACTTACGGAAATTCCAGAGAGTCGAAACCGAATTCGAAGCACTGTTCTTCAATATTTCTGAGACCTGTGTCGTAGAAATGAAGAGTGAAACTTAAGAAGCATAAAAATTATGAAGCGCGAAGATTACAACGCGCCAAAATACGTTCTGGCTGCGGATTTTCCCATTCTTGGATCGTTATGCGACCTTAGTAAAGCAAATATTACATGATATAAAGAATGATGTGCTATGCATGATACGTGTAAAATGAACTTCATGTCTTAGCTTCGAAGCTGGCAGAACATTTCTTCAAGAGTGAACGAACAGTAGCAGCTATTATTGAACTTCCTTCCTGCAAAACTCAGAGCTTCGTACAACTTGAATTTCCCCCTATCTTATGTTCAAAAGCGTAACGTGCAGAGACACAGACGGATGGAAGGACGGACGGATGGAGCATCAAGCAGAATTATAATATAGATATCTGTGCTTCTTTCTTTCACTACAGCATTTTACTAACATGTATAAATCCACAGCGCCACGGTCATAGAAGTATAATTTACACTGGGTGGGCCAAAACTTTTGTTTCGTGTCTATTGACACTGAGCTAAATAGACAAATAAAGGGCTAACTGCAATCTTTCCATGCGCAACTTTCGGAGACTCGACGAGATTTTCACAACTTGCTATCAAATTTAATGCATTTTATGCCTGATAATCAAATCACATTAACTTTCTGAGCCAACCCATTATCAATGAGTCCATTTATTCAGAGCCGCACATGCCATATGAGACTAAAGTATGTTCATGCATAGGTCAGCAACACAGCAGCCGAGACGCTGCTTCGCATCATCTGTGCTTGCTGTAGCACTACAGAATGTTACTGTGCAAGAATGTATTACTGCTCTCGTCTGGTTGATTTATGTACGTCTCGGCTAGCAGCTCTGTTGTGTCTCTGATTTATAGCGTCTGGGGCAGGTAGGCAGTATATGTTTACTCGTGTTTACCTTGACATCTCTTCTTTATCCCACATGCAGAACATTTAAAGCAAAATCTTCTCCGATTTGATTTATATTACATTATTCCCAATGCTGTTCAATATGCAGAGCAAACTGGAGCTGACAAAGCTACTGTTGTTAAGGAAATGCACAGGGTAAAGTAAAAATTTTTTTCTCGCTTCATTGAACTGTGAGTCTGTCTGTATGATGTCATGAGCTACATTGATGAAGTCCGACACTTCTTGGTAACACAAGCGAGCCATCAATATGTCTACGTCTGAGGTGCAGAGGCAGGGCTCACTGTACAATTTGATGTCTAGACGTACAAACCTCATAATTATGCGGCGTGATTGATGTGCCTTCAATACTGCGCGTCTCTTCACTGAAAGGCGAAAATAGAATCCAAAGAGAACTGGCCGTAGGTTGAATTTCACTGACCTCGAGTACCCTCAGTCCGTTGTAATAAAGTGTCTGGCATCTCACGCACACCCACCTCTGCGATGACCAGACTCTTCACCCCGGTAGTTTGTTTCGAATGGCGTGTGTATTAAACCATTTAACGACTACGTCGTGACATGCTGTAGCTTAGTATTTACCATTTACGACCTTCGATGAAGTATCTCGTTTTATTATTGTATGGCACGGGAGATCGCTCACATTTTTAGCTCACCAGGATTTATTAAGATGTGTATACGCAATTAAATCTACTAATTTACCAAATTTAAAAAATTCGATTCACGCTTTCAGGCAATATTAAAGATGTATACGTTCTACGCAGGTGCTACATGACAAAAAACTTTATCCATATAAACGATTATGGGTCTATGATTCAACCATAAACAATGCTTCGCTTATAGCATATGCACCTCATTTCAAATTGATTGTCTGGGAAACGTACGCAAATCACTATTCTTTTAACAGCAAAGCAATCTACAACTACATAGGGCGCACTCTAAGGTCGGTGATTTTAAGACTTCGAGGTTTGAGTTGTCGGGAACTGGAGGCAGGAGCGTCGGCTTCGCCACTTTGGATCGTGTTGAAGGTGTTAGGAACAACTTAATTACGTTACTCAACTACTTTGCGGTGCAAGATTCAATTTTTGAAGGTCTCGAGGGTCGACTATTTTGGAGATAACGCCAGAAAGTTGATTCAACGGATCGAAACAAAAAATACGTGTTTGTTGTCCAGATAAGTCGGGACTCAAAGTTTTTATTTATATGGTCATTCATATAAGGCCATGTAGATAAAAAATTACCGGAAGGTGACTCCGTGCATAGGCATGTAACAAATTTATAATATTTACGCTATGCAATCTTATATCGAACAATTCTCTTTGACTATGACACTTCTTGATTATCACACGCTTCTCGTTTTATGTCAGTTTCTTGTAATTTTCTGAGCAATTACCCGACAGGGATATCACTCTCCCTGTAACAAGTTCTGGAGAATTCCGCGAAGGCAGTTGTATAGCTTCTATATCAGCGTAGAGATTATTACCTCAGCCAAGGTGGTTATGCTCTTATCGAGTTTGTCTCTTGGTAGTCTGTCTCGCTGTTTGTCGCTTTGTCTGACTGTCACCAAAATTACTCGAAAATTCAGAGACGGATCTTAACAAAATTCACTGGGATCGTTAGGTATGTTAGGAGAAATAGTCGATTTGTTCAAAATGTTAAAACGCACCAACGACCAAATTTTGGTGATGATTGGGGGTAAATCCGTTTGTGTGTTTGACTTATACATGTCAACATGTTGGTCAGAACATAACTCAGAAAGTAACGGATGGATCAATAAGATAATACAGAAGCTATTATTAATACTAAAAGGCACAAACAACCAAATTTAGGCGATAATAACGAAGAAACCCTATTTTTACGACCAATTTAGATTTTTAATAGCATTGCCTTGCTTGGCGGGGGTATGCGCTCTCAGAGTGCTCTAGTAAATTATGATACACGCTCGCAAAAAGCAAGAAAATACTTTAAATCAAAGGCATATGTAGTTCTAACTTCCCAGCTCGCCGTTGTTTTCCTACTGTGATCTAATGCACTCTGGCAACAGCCATAGCTCTTGTATGGAGCTCGAAGTGTTACACTGGGGTGATACCAACGCTGCAGTCCTCGGCTCTCTGCTACGACTCCCGCACTCAGTGCCAGGCTCTGCCAGCAGCTACTCGACAGCAACCCGGGATGCTAATCAGCAAATCAAACAATTCATTGCCTCTCGGGAGCGGCAGTAAGCCCTAAATTGAACACTCGGCCGAGTTTTCCTTAGACAGAATATGCAAAGAAATCCCCCTCTGGTCACGTAGCACGATGATGAAGTAATATGAACAGCAATTGCTTCTCAAACTATATATACACGCCCTCATTGCAGGATTTGCTACAGGTAGTAAACTATAAGATGAAATGCAAAATCAACCGGCCACTGGGGTATAAATGGATGACTGTACTACTTTCCGACGTCAGTTTGCTGGTGAATTTGTGTACCACGTGTACCTTCTCGTCAGACAATAGTTTGCCTTATTTCTTTAGAGAAAAAGAAATTCTCTTAGTGGAGTGAATTAGCTTAGTCCAGATAGTTCAATAGCATGTTTAGGACGCATCTTACAAGTTCAGTAGCCCATGCAACGAAAACTTTATATACAATTCATTTATATCTTTCTTAGAGTGGTCCTTATTTTGTATTTTGTGATACATACGTGAGCCAAGGAGGTAATGTTTTAATCGAGTTTGTCTGTAAGATCTATTCATCTGGCTACTTCGCTGTCTGTCACCAAGATAACTCAAAAAGTTATTGACAGATCTTGACAAGTTTACAGGGTTTGTTCGTGACGTTAGAAGGAACACATGACTATGTTTTGGTGCTCGTCCGTTTGCTTGTTTGTTTGTCTGCCTCTTTTTACCACCGCCAAGGAAGTTATGTTTTCGTCGTGTTTGTCTATCTGTCTGTCTGTCCGTCTGTCACTAAGATATCTCCAAAAATTCTGTACAGATCTGGACGAAATTTACAAGGATTGTTAGGTATGTTAGGAGGAACTGATGATTAACTTTTGGTGAAAATATCTCCATTCGTTCGTTTGTTTGTTTTTGGTTTGTCTATCTCATTTTTCTCAATGCCATAACTCAAAAAGTTATGGATGGATTTCTATGAAATTAACATGTGTTGTTAGGTATATAACAAAAAGTAAATGACCAAATTTGGTAATGATCCGTTTGTTCGTTCGTTTGTCACTGTTTTTAATTTTATGATTGTTAGCATAATAACTCAGAAAATAATGAATGGATCTTAACGAAATTTATAATGGTTGTTAGTAATGTTAAAAGATATATATGATTAAATTTCGGTGCAGATCGGTTAGTTCGTTTGTACATAAATTATGTTTGACTCATGTTTGTCATAACTTTTGTAAGCAGTATAACTCAAAAAGTTATGAACGGATCTTCAAAAAGTTGCACAAGCTGTTATTATCAAAAGTTATTTCAGCATTAATGCGTCTAATTCTTAAGATAAAGAGCAAGGCGAAAATTGCTAATCGTAAAGTCATTTTATTAAGATACATGAAATCATCATTTGATAAAATTGAACTTTTCGGACAAACAGTCCATCTTCAGCAAATTCTGTTAAACAATAAACGAAAAATTTAAACTACATCGCTAAAAAACGATGCAATTCTATGAGCATTTGAAATTATAGTGCGAATATAGATTAAATACAGAGCAATTCGTTTTCCGTTTTCTGTATTTGTCCATGGCTCTGCATTTTTTCTATATTCGCACTATAGTTTGAAATGCTCATAGAAATTGCATCGCTTTTTAGGATTAGTTTTTATAAATTTGATATTTGATCCGTTGTAGTGTAAATTTTTCGTTTATTGTTGTAACAGAATTTGCTGACGATGGACTGTTTGTCCGAAACGTTCAATTTTATCAATTGATGATTTCATGTATCTTAATGAAATTACTTTACGATTAGCGATTTTCGCCTTGCTCTTTATCTTAAGCTGTTATTACTATCAAAAGACACAAATGATAAGATTTTGGAGTTTATTCAAAGAAAATTATGGTTTCAGAGCAGATTTGAATTTGTTGCTACTGTTGCCTCGTTTGACGGAGGTATGCGCTCTCAGATTGCTCTCGTTTCTTAATGCTATAACTCAAAAAGTTATGAGCGGATTTTCATAAAGTTTGCATGGATTGTTTGGTATACTATGAAGAGCAAATGACAAAATTTTTTAGGTAATATTTTTTTGTCTGTGTTTGATTTTTTGTTTGTTAGCAAAATAAGCTTAAAAGTTACGCACGGATCTTCATGAAATTTATAGGAATTGTTATTGATGTTCAAAGACATAAATGCTTATATTTTGGTAATGATCGGTTCGGTTGCATTTGTTTGTTTAATGTTTGTCTGAATGTTTGTTATGTTTGTTAGCTTAGCAGTATCACTCTAAAATATGTTAGGGATCTTCGAGAAAACTGCAGAAGCTGTTACAGTCGTCAAAGAGCGCAAATGAGAATTTTTTTTTTTTATAGAAAAGAAATCATGGTTTCAGAACCCATTTGAATGTCTTGTTACCGTTGCCATTCCTGGCGGATGTATACGCTCTCAGAGTGCTCTAGTATTGCTATACAGTTCAGTAGGTACATATATATAAGTAAGCTGTCTTCGTAAGAAGTGAGTTATTTTCCCCAAACGATCACTTGACGCCACCGCTTGTTAACTATTTTTTTAAAGAGAGTTCCGCGACAGTGAATGCACTAATTCTATCATCTCATCATCTGGAATGACTTGTCGTGTTCTTATAACTACAACCGTATACCAAGAATCAAATTCTCGTCGTCTGAATGTCTTTCTGTGTTCTCATAATCACAACTGTGAATCTACCAAAATTGAATGGCTTGACAAGTATGACTACTGCAGCTCTGATAATTTTTGGACTTTGAATGGAATTACAAATCGGAGAGCTGTGGATGTCTTGCTGCTGAAGCGGACACTGCATCGCATTGCGACATTGAGCTTGAGAAGACGGTCATTTGCGGAGCCTAAATGAGAACTTTTCTGGCAATTATCTTTCCCTAAAACAAACTACATAATAGAATTTTGGCCCGCTCATGTTTTTTCTACGAGGCAAGCCGTAAAACTGAGCTCTATCTGCTGCACCAGTTGCTGAGACCATTTTATTATGTCTACTGCATCGCAGATACATGTCTAACGTATCAAGTACCGTGTTCATCATCACCAGCCGTATTAACAGCTCGCTCAGTGGGTTCGTCCATGTCGATGTCAGCCAGGCCCACTTGTCCCAAAACTCGGACGGGGGCATTAATTGCGCCGTGTTGAATCGAATTTTATGCGTTAACCTTCAGTCAATCACAGATGAGCCAGCCAGAAATTCACCCATAGTCGTTTAAATACTACCTATTTTTTTTAGAACATCTCAATCGTACTTGGATTGTCTTAAGCACCTGCGACATGATTCCAAGTAACGATGCGCGAGACTAGCTACGATTGCTTGACGAACCAATCGATCGAGCCCTTAATATTTGTATACATTATTTGTTCTTCTCAGATGTTGAGCAGTCGCAATTTACTAAAGCAGCTCTTAAGAAAATTGTAGATTTCAGCCCTTCCATGACAGCCGATCCGTATTCATCATCGTGAACACTGTAACTAGGCGTCTCCAGAGAGCTGTCAGTGACCAGATCGACAGTCAGCAAGTCCAAAAACTTACTGGACGCAGCACTGGAAGCAGCGCCCCGTAGCATCAGATCCTACCTCGACAGCAGGTAAATTAAACAATAACTTGCTAGCTTTTATGTACTGTTTCTGTTTCATCTTTGATATCCTTTACAGACAATCTTGTAAAATATATCTGTAGGTACTGAAAAATTTACTGGAACTCATCAAAATTATAAATTCCTCCCATTAGCTGCTATTATTCTTTTGATGTATATAATTTCTCTAACCTACTTAGCCTATAGCAGTGGCTCAGAGAGGACTGAGACCTAAGCACCGTCACCATTCTGAGAATGGGCTTTGGTCTAAAGATTGCTTCATATCTATTGTGACTTGTAAGAAAAGATGGCTAATACTTTTCTTCAATAAAATCAGGCAATGCAAGTCTTCATGAAGTGGGTCCAACGGCCAACATAAAAAAAACTACTCGTTTCCTCAAAATAATTGTTAGGTGATTACGCGGGAGTATTCGAATAAAAATTACTTGTGCTTTAGAAGCGTTTACTGTACTTCTATATTTCAATCAATTGTAATTGCTGCTGCGAAGAAGCACAAGAAGCATAAGTAACTAGAGCACCCTGAGAGCGCATACCTCTTCCAAGCATGGGAGCCTTAAACCGCAACAGTACTTGACTCTTAGGTCTGACGCTGGCGGCCAAAAGTCGGCAACGGAAAAATGGGATTTTTTCAAGAGCTATTCTTTTCTCCCTATCTTATACTGAAGAAAAAAATTCCAAGGTACCTAACATTTTTTTTGAGGAGAAGGTATCTTGGATACGGCGGGGACGCACTAGTCTCGGTGCTTGCCTGCATGACCGTGTCTGAACATGTTCATAATAGCTCATAAGAAAATCCCTTTTTTTCCTATTTTGGCCGCCAGCGTCAGAGGCCACTTGGACCTAGGAGTCAAGTACTGTTGCTATCTATGATGGGAACTATTACGAAGAATTCAAATTGGCTCTCAAGCCAACACCAAATTCTAATCATTTGTATCTTTTGATAGTATTAACAGTTTCTGCAGTTTTCTTGAAAATCCATTCTTAATTTTTTGAGCTATGCAGCTCACTAAAGCAGCAGACTAAAGCTTCTGACATTGACTCTCAAGGCCACTAGTTTAAACCTCGGTCCCAGCTAGGCAAGTTCTTCACGGCGCTTGACGTAATAAGTCCAACCGGTCTGCGGACTGCTATGAGTTTACCGACCTCTACCAGTGATGGGGAGGATCGGGGCGCCGATTGTCGCATGGAGCCTTCCGCCACTGACTCCATAGTTCTAGCCAGTTTGTGGTCGATTTCAGCCGTATGCTCCTCTGCGGCTTCTAGGCCTATATCTGCAGCACAAACCAGTGCATGTGGATTTCCCAGCTGGGACTTTACCTTTACCTTTTACTTTATGCTGATAACAAACATTACAACAAACATAAGTCAAACACGCAAACGGACAAACGGGTCGGCACCAAAATTTAATCATCTATGTATATCACATTACTAACAGAGTCCCCCATCTACGGCTAATAAAAAAATTGGAAGCCCATGGCATCCGGGGAGACTATTTACGATGGATCAGGGCATGGCTTACGGGTCGGCAGCAGCGAGTAAAACTTGAAGGAGAGACG
>LQNS02007216.1:12716031-12732603 GCA_001587735.2 Parhyale hawaiensis
TTTTCTCCTGTCCTCTATATCCTACTAACATAATGGCAATAGCTCATAGAGTGCCGGGGCGTATGTTCCGGTGTCTCTTTGGGAATAGGCCTATTGGTTCGTCTACTGCCGCCTATCTAATCTAATCTAATCTAACAGCTCCTGTAAATTTCATAAAGACCCAATCAGAAATTTTTGAGTTAGTGTGCTAACAAGCACAAAATTAAATACCACAACAATCAAACAAACCAGCAGATCATAAAAAATTTGGCCATTTACTCTTCGTAACAAACCTAACAACGCATGTAAATTTCATGAAAATTCGATCTCAACTTTTTGAGTTATGGTCATTTGAAAAAAGTAGGCAGATAAACAAACGGATGAACGGATTTCTACCAAAAGTTAATCATCTGTTACTGTTAACACACCCAACAATCTCTGAATATTTCGTAAAGATCCGTTCATAACTTTTTAAGTTATCATGGTGGCAGACAAACACGACAAAAACATGACCTGCTTGACGGAGGTAATTAAAAGGGTAAGAGCTATTGAAGACTCAGTTGGGATTTATACACAAGGTGCGAAACAATGTTATACTCTCGTGTAAATTTCGTAGGAATTACTGCTCGCGGTGAATGTCATAAGCTTATAAAAATGGTCTACGCATTGAATAAAATATTTAAAAATTTTACCTGTAAAATAATGTTAGGTAGTCTATATTTCCGCTGCATTTAATGCTCTATGAAATCCTGATACAACTGTCAAAGAAATACTAGAGGAAACTACGTTTCTTCATTATCCAGTAAACTCAATGCTGCATGGATCACTGTTTTTTTTTAGCCTTTAAGGTGATATTTTTCCAATGTCGTTTTTTTTCCGATCGAAGCAAACTCAGGGCAGGTTCAATCGGGCTCCAAAATTAAGCTGTCCAGGCTTGATTTGTTCGAAACTTCAAGCAGGGGCGCTGGTTTTGACTCACTGGTTTTAGTTTCAGGCATTGATCCAAACAGGTTACCCTTGAAACTTGAAGGAACTTGAAAGCGCTCCACATAATTAAGTGTTCAGCTGGCTCAGCGTTTTCGTGTTGCTTCTAAAACTTTCACAGCAGGTAAAGGTGGCAAAGTCAAATTTCTTACTGAGGATTCGGACAAATCAGGCCTCGAATCCTTAATTTCGGCATCCAGTCGAACACGCCCTTGAATTTCTTCTGCTGTCAGCCTGCGGTGTTATCCAACCATGCTTTCAATGCTCGTTTATCCATATCAACCAGTCAGTAAAGATATTATTTTACAGGTACTCTTCCGAACACTTTCACAACACCGAAAGGATCTTCCAGCATAGAGGACATACTTACAGCACGAATAAAGGAGGCGTTGCATCGTAAGCAGGCTAGTGTTGTAAAATGCATGTACTATTACCGTGTCTTCTCCCTGGCCTCTGTAAAACCTCTCTACAACAGTGACAAGGAAGGTTTAAACTACTGACATAGACAATATTGTGAAGTGCCATCAAGTGGGATACCTTCAGGGAGATGAGCCACTCATGTCAGCGTTAACATGCCTGAAATTGCAGTCATGAGCGTTGGTTTCACCATTTTTTTATTGAGATTCATGCGTTAACCCTTTGCCTCCTGACGGCATCATCAGATGGCACTCTCTATTTTTTCCCTATACAAAAGCTATACATCATGTAAATTACCCGACACTCAAGGGATCTGTAGTAACCGATGCAAAAAATACTGTATGTGCAAGTAAAACTAAATTTTTTCTCAAATATGTGTTTAACTAACATATTTTCCATAAATATGACAAAAAAAGTGAAAAAACATCTGAATTTCAGGAGGCAAAGGGTTAATATCAATCGGACTACCGTCGAACCTGCCTTAGGTTCAATTTAATTTTTTGGCATTGAGTTTAAGTCAGTCACAAAAGTAGCCGAATTGGGTTTAAAGCCTCGAATTAAAATAGCAAAACAGGTGCTCACGACTGAAATTTCGACAAGCTGGAGCCAATGTCAATAGCTTATCTCGCTGGAACTGATCCAGTCAATGTGGCCATATTCGAAGGTGCTGGGCGAGCGATCGTGGAGCAGGGAGTCCGGGATCGTTATTCCGCAACCGAAAATTTTGCGTTCTGGGATCGTGGAATAGTTCGTTAGGTTTGAATTAAAACTCCGTGTTTCCGCGATCAGTAATTGTCGGCAGAGGTTTTCTTCAGCAAAATAAAGGAATAAGTCATTATACACCGTTAAATAAAAACGGTGGTCGTAGCTCTCAAGTATAAATTAGACAATAAAAAGGAATTTAAATAGAAAATTTATGTAATTATAAACATTTTTTACATTTGAGTATACCTTAGATTAAAAAAAACAGAGCAAACACTACATTTATAATAATCTTTTCAATACAAATTCACCAGTCAATAAATATTAAACTAACACCAACCGAATCTCAGATATCCGCCGTTACCCTACAAGACTTTCCACGTGATTCCTGGGCTCACCGTGTTTTAACAGTCCATGATGCTATCCATGGTCCATACTCCTGAGCAAGTGGACATCCGCGGATGCAGATGCAATTGCGAATGTGACCATCTCGACATCCGCAGATGCGGATGTTCAAAAGAGGTGCAGATGTTCCGCAGATGCGCCCCACCACAAAGACACACACACCCCCTCTCACGATGGCAGTTTGTACAACACATGGGAAGAAAGCTTAGATGGCGCTTTGTTGACAGGGACAGCGCTTGCACACCTTTCTGTCCAAATGAGAAGTTGCAGTTTCAGCACTATGGAGGAGTTTAGTGTACCGTGATAAACATGCACTTCGTACCCCCTTTGCTGCGAATCATTATCGGATTTTACATGTCTGACATCCGCGGATGCGGCTGCAATTGCGGATGTTACCATTTTAGCATCCGCGGATGTACATGCGGATGTCAAAAAAGGTGCGGATGTTCCACGGATGCGAATATTCACCCCATCACTAGCTTGGAGTTGTGCGGTTTCTCCACTTTAGTAACAAAGAGTCGCCACTGGAGATTCGGTGCTGATTTTCAAATCTAAAAATTAACTGCCATCACTTCTGATCGAAGAATGAATATATAACCACTCGACCTGCAGCATAGTTTTCTAATGACTCGTTTTCTATCACTGCGGCTCAATTACATTTTCTTTCACATTGCATTTCCCAGAAAGTCCGCATGGCATTTATTACTACAAGGAGCATTTTAAAGATATTACTCAATTCATATTCTAAAAACTCATATAGATACCTGAAGGTATACCATGGTTGTGATGATTTCAGATCATATGTTCCCTGTCCAATCGAAATTTTTTGGTACCTTGTCGATAGATTCTCCTGCAGATAATAGCCAAGAAATTTCCGACTGGGTCGCACCTCGTCACCCAAATTGAATTTCTTCTCCTAGAGAGTTTGACTAAGGATAATGCAGATGTACTGTTTGTGTACCTAGTGTGACAAAATACTGTATAACGAGAACCGGCTTTGTAAACACGACGGGGTCTTCAGCCCGCGACCCATCAAGTCCAAACTGCGAACGACGTTCAGTGCAGCATAGGTCTGTGAACGAGACGAGTAGCAATAAGCACTTCACTTCATTATGTTGCAATTTATTATTTGGCGTAATAGGTAAGCAGTACACTAGAAAGTACTCTACCTACGTTTGATGATTCACATGTTATATCGAAAAACGACCATATTGATGAAAATGAAAAGGCATCAAATTTACTTGAAGTATGATATTTGCTCCCACTAGTAGACTCTACAGCGCTGGCAAAGCATTTACATTGCATACTACATTCCGGTATTGAGGAAAGAGGGAAGTGCAGTGGGGATTATCAAGTCTGCCTTCACCACAATCTTTTATCTTGTTCTTCACACAGCCAAATCTTCACTAAATTTCCAGAATTAAGGCAGTGAAAACCTCATTTAGAGTATCTAAGCGCTTTATATGAGGTAATAAATTATCATGGATACTTTTTAAAGGTAGACACTGATTTCATTGCCAAAACAGTAACTGTTAAATAACATGATTATGTAGAAGCTTCAATAACGGCATCTTTCTGAACACTTCTTCCGTTTCAGAATCCAAAGTTGACTTGTCATATGATGTATTGATTATGTATAAAGCAGATTATTAGTTTAGTGAGGCAAAATGCATACATTTTTTGTAGACCCTGGAGGTATAAAAACTATGTGTAATGCTTCTTGTGTTCGAGTAAGAAGTACGTGTTCGAACAGCCTGTCCTTGTTTCTATATTTTTTCGTTCTATTAATGATTTGACAAAAGTACTATGTCTTCTAAGGAAAAACTAGCACTGTAGTCACCCAGTTACATCTATCCCGGTGAAACTGGAACCCATCATTGCATCGTTACCTTAACTTTAGCCGGGTGATCCGTACAAAACTGTCCTGCAACACCTTAACGATCCTTTCTTATTCACGAATAGCATGGCGGCGGCCAACATTCTTCGCACCGTGGATGAAGTCAGGCAATTTCTGACGAACTTCAATTTCGAAGAGATGAGCCTGGTGATGACCCCCGCCCACCACATCTGCCCCAACCAGAGCCAAATTGAGTTTGTCATCGCAGAGCGACACCCTACAATGAGACACGTGTTTTATGACAGCGAGGAGGTGTATGCTTATCTCGACTATATGTTGCAGAGATGCAACATGGATGTTACATTCAAAACTTGCTTCGCCTGCAGCACTGTTTTTTGAAGTTGCAATCCCTGCACTACCGACTACGCCGGTGGTTCTCAGCCATTCCTGTTCCAGACGCCCCGTGAAAACTACATAGTAATTTTTCTCAGCCCTAGAAAATTCATACCCCATAATTATGATGATGACTAATGAAATTTATACCAATATATGTGTAATGAATTGAAGTTAATTTTTCAATGATATGGTAATAAACAGGTCATCTTGCACCTCTAGTTGGGAACACCTGGTCTAGACCAGGAAGCAAAGAGTGTAAGGAGAGGACTCAATAGGACTAAAATAAAACTTAGCTGTGATCGCATGTATCCGAATGACGTCACATCGAAGAGTTGAAGTAATTGAGTTTGGGACCTCAGGCCTTTGTATGTTGGGTTCTTAATCCTTAACAACAAATGCAAGCTGAGTTATATTTTGTACGCGAGAAATACCACAATAACAGTTATTGCTCGAGCTTTCTCTACGTGACGACATCATTTTATCGTGTTTTGTGAGTGGGTGCAGCTCAAGTAGATGGCAAGTCAAGCACGGGAAATTAAATGAAGTAACTCGAAAAAATACGGTGATATGTTTTAAGATGTTCAGTGAAGAGCACTGTCAACTGAATATGAAGTGTAAATAAGGCTTCAGTTAAAAAAAAGGAGTTAAGTTAGGCAGCCATAACGACCCAAATTTCGTCGCTAGTGCTGTGAAAGTTTCCACCAGCCTCCACTGCAACTTTCTATAGATAATTCTTTGTTGCTCAATTAGTATATATTTTCTGAATTTATTTATGCGCTTGAGAGATAAAATTCGCAATTTACGACAATTTTTCTAGAAAAATTAGCTAAAATTACTTACAATCTACTCAGCCATAGATTCGTCGATGTGACGCCATTGATGACGTCACTTTTTGCTGCTAGTTTCTCATGAGTCCTCCCGTTACGCTCTTTACTTCCTAGTCTAGACGACACATCATGGCTGTCGTGTTTGGGACATGGCAAACGTCCGTGTGATTTGACTCTAATTATAGAAATTTAAGATTTACTTCTGAATTCACGTTTTGGGTTCGCGTATTGGCTATTCAACCTCTATGTTTTTCTCGACACGTATGAGTTATAAATGATCGCTTATTAATCGGGCATCCCATATGTGTCAGGCAGTGCGAGATCTCAGCGTAGAAAACTTGAAAACTTTTCTTCCACAGAACGAAAACCGAGGAAAGCGAGTGGCACTCGAGAAGTTACAACGTGTTAACGGGGCTTTACCGACTTAACTGGAGAAATGCTGTGTCAGGAAAAATTCCTCCAAGATTAGCAGTCAATATGAATATTCGCGAGAGTTCTGAGTGGAACGTGACCCAATAGACCCGTATTTCCGAATAAGCAGACTCTGGGTGATTTTAACCGACCGATCAAATTTTGCTTAATTTTTTCTTGACGCAAGAGTATGGTTACACATGAAACATTTTAGTGATTTTAACACACCACACATTGGAGCAATCGCTGCAACCACACGCATGACGGGTGGAATATTCACATTTTTTCGAAAATAGGGCATGACATAACATGGATTTGTGGCTGAATAGGATAATCATGAAGCCAAAACTTGAAAAGGCTGGTACAACCCTCCAAACACCGCAGCCAATCCAAGAAGTTATTAGTTCCCTGGTCTCGTGTTGCTGTTATGACGGGGTGCTCAAGTGGCCACAAGGGGCCACAAGAGTGGACTTCTGTAACATAAGCATGGATAAAACAGTTATAACGGAATTGAAAGTAAATAGTCAAACAATACGAGTGAGGAAAGTTTTAAAATCATAAAGATTTAAATGTTATAAGGTCAGGCTATGTTATCGACATTTATCACTATTAAGTTACCTTAGCCATATATCATCGGAGAACTTCGAGGGCAGCGTTGGTTGCAATTTGCAACTCTCCCACAATTGCCAGCGTTTTTTTTTCTTTTTCTTATTTTAACCTGTTAAGTGAAACTTCAAGTTTTTGGCCAAAGCACGCTAATCGTTGAAAAAGTTTCATCATGAAGTTTTCTGCTAGGGATAAGTTCTATTTATGCATTTAGTAACAAATGGTCCACTATATGTCTTTCAAAATTTACTCTTATAGTCAAACCAGCGTAAGCAGTCCTCTGGGAGCGGGGCTGAATTGAACGCAGCAGTGCCAGATTTAATATATTGACTAATGCACTTTGAGTATTCGAATATAAATATAATTTTATCGATTGAGACAAGTTATACCACGCACTTAAGTGAGATTTCGCAAGTTGCTTTTCGTTCTTAGCCACGCCCATTGGACTCCTTACGCTTGTTTGACTCTAGGAGTTTTTATAATATTTCTATGTGCATTTTGCTACAGTGACCTTAGCTTTACCAAACGGTTAGCAGAATCATATAATTAAATGTACTGTACTCTAAGAGTTAAATATATGAGTAAAATAGAATATCCTTGTTATCTCTAGACAAAATATTGCACAGAAATTGATATATTGTTATTGAATGACATATTTTGGCTGAGTGTATTTATTAGTTTAGCATTCAAGGTTGTCATCAAAAAATAGTATTTTGTAACTATTATCTTAACATAAATTAAGTGTTGGGCAAAATTTGAAGTGTGAATTCATGATTTCATGCTAGAGTTATCACTGTGGTGTGCCAATTCAATATCACAAAATGGCTCATTCCATCTCTAACAGAGAGTTCTTTATTCAAAATTATCATGGTAGTTTGGGGCTCTGCGCAAACAAACAAAAAAAATAAAAAAACCGTGAGTGCCACATGGCAAAAAAAGGGGTAAAAACGCTGTTAAAGCTTAGTGCATATATATAGCATCTTGAGCGAGAAAGATATGAATGCCAGACTTTTTTTATTGTGTAACAGCAGTTTCTTTGTTAGCTTAATTTTTGTGTAAGAAAACCGGGACATTTAGAAAGACCAACTTAAGCGCCTTTCCTCTCTTGCATGCCACCAACAGCTACACGGCAGTAAGCATTGGATTCACAATGAACTATTCCAAACCGACCTTACGACATAAATAGCTGATATTTTAACACAATGTAGTTAATTACAAGTATTTTCACGTATACCCTTAGTAAAAAATTGCGCAATAAAAAAAAACGGAACAGAAATAATAATAAATAATATAATAAAATTATACTTTGTTCTACACTATACATTAATCGATTTTGACCCCTTTCGGTCTGATTTCGACCATAACTCTTCTTGTGCGTGATAAGAAGAAACTGTGAAGACTACAGTGCTGCACGTCACTCAATTTTGCTCCCGGCGCCGCTCAGCTGGAAAAGTAACTCTGCTCTTCATTTGCCCGTCAAAGTTGAAAATTTTTCATTTGTGTTCAGTTGCATTAGTTGTAGTTTGCGAAAGATTAAATAGAGACAATGTCTCACTTGACTTCTAAGAATATAACTTGTTGATCTACATAGAGTAGAAAGCCCAAAGGCTTCAATTGCTGTGAACTTTCATTGTTTGATAATGAAAAAATTAAGATTGTCTTTAGCGATATCATTAGACAATGAAGTACCGATATTTTTCAAACAAAGAAAAGATTTGTTGATCCAAACACTGCTCTTAGATATTATAGACATGGTAGTTTGAGTTTTTTTCCAACATTGTACAAGTTTATTGACCGTATTCCAACCAGTCTCATATCATATTATTTGGTTTTCATACTTTGTTAACCTTATTCATATTAGGTTGTTACTGTGGTACAAGGGTTGTTTCTTCTATTATATTCCTACAGAGAAAAACCTCTGTATCGATGTAGCACAGCTTAATTGGTACAGGTACAGTTAAGTTAATGTTTTTTTTATGCAGTCTCATAGTAACGAATACGTTGAGTTAAACATTTGTAATTGTTGAAATAAGTTTCACTAAATTATGTACACAGAAAAATTTCTATTCACTTCCGCCAAGGAGGTTTTGTTTTTGTCGTGTTTGTCGGTCTATTTGTCCTTTTGTCTGTCACCCAGATATCTCAAAAAGTTATAAACCAATCTTAAAGAAATTCACAGAGACTATAAGGGATGATAATATCATTCATAAACTTTTGGCGAAATCCGTTCATCTGTTTGTTTGTTTGTTTGCTTATTTTTTTCTCAATACCATAACTCAAAAAGTTACGGACGGATTTTCATGGTACTTACATGAATTGTTAGGTATAATACGAAGAGCAAATGACTAAATTTTTGTGATGATTTGTTCGTTGTCTGTTTATCGTCGTGTTTGCTTTTATGCTTGTTAGCATAAAAATTCAAAAAGTATAGATGGATCTTTATGAAATATACTTGAGTTGTTTGTAATGTTAAAATACAGAAATTATGCAATTTTGGTGATAATTGGTTGGTCCATTTGTGTGTTTGACTTATGTTTGCCATAATGTTTGTTAGCAGCATACCTCAAAAAGTTGTGAACAGATCTTCAAGAAGATTACAGAAATTGGTAATACTATCAAAGGCACAAACGATTAAATTTTGGTGCTGATACGAAGAAAATCATGGTTTCATAATCAATTTGAATATTACGTTACCGTTGCCTTTCTTGGCGGAGGTATGCGCTCTCAGAGTGCTCTCTAGTTAATGTAATGTAATGCTAAAGCCATACACATTTCGTTTGGAGATGGTCAACAAAGAATGGTCATCTTACTAGATACAATGCATACAGAGAACTATATAATTGTTGCACAATATAACTCAAAACAAAATATAGTTTGATTTTAGGACTAAGAAATCTTGTCATCTGTACGAACTATCTTCTTAGATCATGACAACCAAGGGTTCTCCACTGAAGATTTGACTGTATCAAATAGACTTTGTGCTGTGCACAAATGTCAATGTAGGGAGTGAGAGAATCATGTAGCTGTATCGCGTACCTGTGAAAAAATTGTAAAGTCGTAATTTGTCTTAAGCCATAAGTCGTAAAATCATAATTTGAAGTCATAATTTGTTTTTCAGCAATTGAAAACTTGATCTAATAATTCAAATTATTTTCAATCTAGCTTACTGTGTAAAACTTTATTTTTTTTAATCCTAAGTTAATTGTAGATTAGAAATTTAGTGACTATTTATTGACTTTCCAATGTTCCAGGTGAAGAAAATTTTATTCATCGTTCTCTGGTATCGTTCAGTGGAGATGTTCACTGAGGAAATTTGCGTTGACTTCGCATGCATGATGTTGCTAGATATTTTGCGTTAGAACTCATAAGTATATAAACCATTCTGTTATTACCTGTATTTTTTTCTTATTATGTCAACCATACAGGTGTTCACAGTGTTAATGACCCAACTATGAATATGATTTACGTGTTATTGTCCCAACCATAATGATGGTAACTGCACCACTGCCCCATTCATGATTGTAGTTACTGCGGTATCGCCTCAATCATGATGATGGTTATTGTGGTATCGCCTTAACCATAATAGTGGTTACTCCGTTATTACCTCAACCATAGGCAAATTATGGTTATTGTGTTATTGCCTGAACTATATTGCTGGTTACTGTGTATTGCCCAGTTTTTCTAGCCTCAACCATAGTGATGGGTACTGTGTTATTGCCTCAACCATAATGGTGGTAATTGTGACATAACCCAACCATACTGATGGTTCTTGTGTTATGGTCCTAAACTATGCTGATGCGTACTGTGTTATTGCTTTAATGATGGTTACTGTGT
This sequence comes from Parhyale hawaiensis, assembly GCA_001587735.2. NCBI lineage: Eukaryota > Metazoa > Arthropoda > Malacostraca > Amphipoda > Hyalidae > Parhyale > Parhyale hawaiensis. The sequence continues at coordinate 12,726,430 of LQNS02007216.1, forward strand.
CATTGCTCCAACCATAATGATGGTTATTGTGTTATTGCCCCAAACCATATTGTTAGTTATTGTATCATTGCTTAATGATACTTACCTTAATGATATTTCTGTGTTATTGCGCCAACCGTAATGATGTTACTGTGCCATTGCCTCAACTATAATATTACTGTTTTATTGCTCTGACTATAATGATGTTAGTGTGTCATTTCTCCAACCCTAATGACGTTACTCTGTTATATTGCCACAACCATATCAATGGTTATTTTTCATTGCCCCAACCTAATGACATTACTGTGCCATTGCTTCAGCCATACTGATCCTATACTGGGTCACTGCCCCAACCATAATGATGGCTACTGGGTCACTGCCACAACCATAAGGCTGATAATTGATTTTGTCAATTCCACAAGCAGAGGCCGCACTACATTTGACGGCGAATTCATATCAAGTAGGTCTTACAGGTACATAATTGATAAGCTTCGACAAGTTTTTTAATCAACATCGCGACTGCAACCAAAAAGTAAACTGTTTATTGTGACACAGGTAACACATTTAGTGCCAAGAAGCACACATTCATTAGTTTATTATTGGTAAAAGGTAACGTTAACTTTGATCAATTCTAGGCCATTGTTGTGGTTCGCGCCGACAGCCGACCTGTAGCTCAAATTTTATGTGTCTTACTTCACTGATAAACGCGTGCTTGCATCACCACGAGTACTTTGCTTTTGTGGTTTTTATATAAAATTAGAAAATGATGTACTGAAGTTTAATTGAGCCAGGAAGCAGTGAGTGCAGCGAGAGGACTTTCCTAGACTAAAATAAAAGTTTGCCGTGACCGCATGTCGACGTATGACGCCACGTTGACCAGTCGGAGTATTTGAAGGTGGGACCTCAGGCCTTCGTTGGTTGAGCCCTCAATCCTAACCATAGACGATCATATACTTGACTACCCACTGAAATTTGCAAGGGGCTGATGGCAAACTGATGGATATTCTCTACAATTATTTATGTATTGGAAGGTTTAAAGTTTGCAATTAACAACTTATTAGCGATATTATATAAAATACTCATAGGTTGTTCAGCTATACCGTTAGTCGATGTGACGTCATTGATGATATCCTACTTGAGGCTGGTTTCACATGAGTCTTTCGGTTACACTCTTTGCTTCCATTATTTATCAGCTGCAAGACTTACTTTGGATTGTCAGTAGGCCTCCACCTGTAGTGTTGTCGGTACCCCAGCCACAAGGAAGGTGACAGTAATATGGCCGCAATCACAAAAACGGTTACAGTGTTATTAGGTGCAACAATATGTAAATGCTACCGTATAACAGTATCACTGCATTCTGTAATACTGGCACTAACCAGACTAAATAGCGTGTTGAAAATATACAACTCTTACAACATCCACTCGATTTCCCAACGGAAGTGTAGACCAAAAAGGGGTGTTTATTAGTAGAAACAAGATCACACTCCTTGAAAGTGCGTCACTTGGGTCTAGAAGAACCTATTCCATCCACACTCGCTTAGCATTCCTTTTTTATTCAAACTCTATACCCAATGTTTTGTCTCCTATTCCTCTTTTTAGAGTTGATTTAATCATGGTATCCACTTATGAGATTCATCGGGTCTATATATCAGCAATATTCAGCGTAGACAGTCCTTAATTAATCCCATTACGTTGCTTCGGGAAGACTTCCGTCCGCGCATTTTAAAACTGCTCAACAGTTTGGTATAATCTTAGCCTCCACCACAACTTTTGCAGCACAGCAAGTGCCAGGGGCAAAATTGAGCTTTGCTTTCCTAATATTCAGAGAGTTTAAAGTCGTAAAGCATTGCGTTACTTCGCGCAATGTTCAAATACTGCAAGCTGTCATGGCAACGACCCATGTTATCGCGGATTAGTTGAGTGTGACAAGCGGCTAATGGCGCCAACGTGGGCCAACGTGAGCACCCGGCTTAACTCATGCCAGTGATCTAATATAAGAAATGTTCGTTCGCATCTTTAGGTGACCCGTATTTCTTTTACATTATTTTTCTAAAACTATCGAAAAGTTATTCAGAATTGCATAACTTTGACCAATGAATTGATTCTAAACTCTAATATGCCATTTTATACGCACATAATGTATTTTCTAATTACCAGTATATATTTCGTTTTATTATCCAGTAATGACGACGACAATACGTTGCAAGAGAATGTAGCAAGATATGTATTGTCTTTTACATCTAGGTTAATTAAAAAAGAAATTAAAAATATTATATAAATCGTTCGAGTTTCATTTTTAACCACTCCATTCCATGCATCCGGTGGCTCGTAGAAGACATTATTTCTTTTTTTAGCTCTTCCCAAGCTCTTCTATTCTATATAGTAGTAAAGTTTGCCATAATTTACTAAGCAAAGCGGAAAGATAGTACAATAGTAGAAACCGTGCTTAATAATTAGCATTCGCTCCAAGATCCTATTCGTTATGTCGAAGTACGCCACACGGTGGAATCTGGTTGTTCAGACCAACTAAATGCTTAAACGAAACACATCAGGCACTGATGACCAAAACAATGGTGATCCGCACTAAATACTGTGCAATCGTTCTGCAATGGTAACCAGATTGTTCTGAAAGCATTATCTAATACATATATCGGGAGTTCTCTGTGGGTGTGGCATTCACTACAAAGAGCAATGATCTTTCGTCACGACCGTTAAATGCGTTTGGTTGAAGCATTTGGCTGCAGCGGGAGTAGACTGTCATATTAGCAGTAAAGCGCTAAATGCCCTTAATTAAGCTGACGACATGGTACTTGCCGCTCCCTCTATCTTGGGTTATAAAAGTTGCTCGTAATTTGCGAGAGCGAAGAGAATAAACTTAGTAAGCAGAACAATGCAGTAAAAATAGCGTGAGCGTATATTAGGCCTAGCAGAAGAAGTTTGCCTGGTAATAAATATTCTGTTCTCAATGGTGCAGAGCTCACTTACGTAAAAAGCTTCTCTTTCCTGGGCTACCTAATCACTGATGATTTTCGTGATAATGAGGACATAGAGAAAGAAACGCGAAAGCTCCATGGAATTGGTAACGCTTCAATTCAGCGATTTAGACACTGCTCTGAAGAGGTCAAATATCCACTGTTCGGGACCCGCTGTTAGCCTCTGTACTGTAGCTGACTTTGGGGTAACTTTAAAAAGAAATATATTGAGCGCTTACGCTTGCTTATAACATATTCCATAGATTAATAAAAGTACCAAGCATTAATAGTGCAAGTCTAAGGGCGAGTTCACACGTCCCTCATCGTAATGCGTTCAACCACGAAAATGGACACAAGCTGTGCGTCAACTTTTTCTGTCTCTGTCCACACGTAGCAGAGTCTTTCATTCATATGAATGAGTCCGCGCGTTCAGTTGGGATATAGTTTTTTTAGATTTTCGCTTATATTTTGTGTCGGTTTGAAGTCACATTCCTGGAGTACCTTGAGTGATGTTCGGGTCGCTCAGCCCGGGACACGTCGGCGCGCTACCTATCTTGTTAGCCAGTCGCGGCTGCAGGTACTGGGTCCTAAGGTGGGCCAGCTGCTCGATGAGGCAGTGCCCCATCGTCGCCTGATGGTAATGCGGCAGTGACGGCCTATCCGGGTCAGTCGTCATGAAGTCGTCCACAAACCTTTTAAAAGCCACCACCTGCCAGGTAGCTGCCGTCAAAATACCTCAGCCCTCCCTGAAATACTTCTGTCTTCTGTCTGTGTCTTTATACTTCTTATGCTTCTGACACTCATACTTCAGTTTCCAGCGTTCGCTGCCGCTGCATCTATCAAATCAACGCGCCGTGTCCATCAGTTTGATTGAACGCGTTACGATGAGGAACGTGGAAACACGGCCTAATATTGGCTGAAACGTACACTGATTGTATTCAAGTCAGGACCAGAACAACAACTCGTAATACAAGTTATCCCTAATGGTGATACTGCACGGGCCTGTGGCCTCTCGCTCTCTGCCTTGAACCGTTTGGCCGCCGGAGAGTTTCTCCGTAGTATCTCTGAATGGCAACATCCTACGTGGTCTTACTACGTTTTGAGTGTTCAAGTCGGCAGTACGTAATGAAACCTGGGCCTGGCCAGGGATGAGGCGATGCTCTTCAAATGAAGCAAAACCAAAAATCCGGAAACAAAGCTCCATAGAACAGAAAACCGCAAGCCAACACTCGTCTAGCCAGGCGTAAGACAAGTGAAAACCCGAACGACTCCCGACCTACAAAGACCTCAGACCAGAATTCTAACTCTGACTGTAGTGGAAAGTCGGTGCCATGAGCTAGCTCTGAAATGAGTCAAGACCTAGAAACTAAAATTATCTGCAGTGGTACCATACCTGAAAGCGACTCCTCGTCAATCTGCCTGCTCAGATGACGATATGCAAATAGCTTCTCCTGCATCTGCAGTTCATCCCATAGTTGAAGGTAATACGGGTGACCAGGCTGCAGCGGCTCCAGCAATCAGGCGCAATCTTTCAGCTAGCCTTGACTTGAATAAGTGTAGCAATTTTAAAAACATTCCTGAAAATACCAGAGAAGTCATTATATGCAATTCTACAGACAAATACAATTTAGCCCATTCAAAATTGCCTCGGCCATAGACAATATATGTGGCCAAGTAGAAAATGTCAAACACCAACGATCTGGCAGCTTAATAGTGACCGCGAAAGATAGAAAACAGGTCTCTTCACTTCTATCGGCTAGAACCCTCCGCATCAACGGCGCTGAAATTGAAATCAACACTATTGCCTGGACCAGTCAGTTCACCTATGGCAAAATTTAGGCTCCGGAACTCTAAGATGACACCCTCGAAGACATTCTAGAATATCTGAAACCGCTCAAAGTTGTCTCGACAGCGAAAATGCTATCTGATCCTGCTAAATCACATCTCCCACTGTGTGCACTAGCTTTTCTAAGTTGTACTCTTCCAGATGAAATTAATGTTGGCTACTGTGTGTACCAAGTTGACATGTACAACCTCGGACCCATACGATGCGGTCTCTGCTCAAAGTATGTTCACTCTCGAGTCAAATGCTCCAGTAAGCAACCCACATATAGCCACTGCAGCTCTAGAGGTCACACTTACAGAAACTGCCCTAGTAGACTTCAACCTCCTATCTGCCCTAAATGTAAGGGCTCCTAATCAGCTCTCTCAAAAGATCGCTCACATTATAAGGCTAAGCTATGGCTTGCATAATGGTTGCTGACCAGGGCGTGACTTTTGCTGCAGCATGGACAAAAATTCGCCAACAAACCAATGCAGCCACGACTAATCAAGCACCTTGTCATACCACGGTAACTGCATTTAAGCTCAAAGCAAAAAGTCTACAGAAAGCTCCTAATCTGTCCTCGCCCAAGGACTTCCTAAATCTAAGCCAAAATTAAGAACTTAACTGAGCCTCTAAGTGCACTGAGTCAAGCCAGAGTTCTGTCCAACATTCGCTGTGGATCACAGCCGGCCAAAGAACACCTCAGCACTCTCAAGCTAGTGACGACTTATCTCTCCCCCTTTTTCCTCCATCTTTCATAGCCAGAATACTAAGCAAACATAGCATAGCCAACTATCAAATGATATAACAGTAGTAGCTGAAGTTCCTGATCTCTTAAATGATAATTTCAAGCACAGTTCTGATAGCTCAGCTGTTCCACCGGTTGGGATAAGCTCTCCGAATTACCCGGCTTATTGGATAGAAGTCTTAGCCAGGTGTTCTGCCAACTTCTCCCAGCCATTATAAAACCCTGCATCTCTCCTCAGCTTACTGACAAAATTGAAAGCATTGTAGAAATCGATCGAATCCTGGATGTAGAAACTACTATAGCAGACATTCTGGCTAAAATCAACATATTATCAGTGAACAGCCAACAATGAATTTAACTATTCTCCAGTGGAAAATAAAAAGTTTTGCTGCCCACCTTCCCTTTTTGAGCTTACTTTGCCAAAATACTAGCAGTAGTAGTAGTAGTTGATGTTTTACTAGCGCTTCAGTGGCACACTGGCTATATCGCGCCGAACTATTCCTGTGTTTAACCACAGGCTCGTGCGCCGACCAGAGCGCGTTTTAAATTATCAATGATTTTTGTCTCGGCTTTTCTGCCGGTAGGTCTCAGAGTGGTCAGTGCGCTACTGACAGGAAAAAGGCGCAAGTTGAGCATCTCCAACTCCCGGG
>LQNS02007216.1:12779268-12796824 GCA_001587735.2 Parhyale hawaiensis
CGCCCCTTGACTTCTATCTTTGGGGACACCTGAAGAGTGTCGTGTACGAAACACCAGTTGCATCTGAACAAGAACTCATCGGTAGGATTGTTGAAGGCTGCGCGCGTATTACGGAAAGCCAGGTATTTTCGAAAGGGTTCGGCAATCCCTCCACCGGCGCCTCAACGCATGCATCACAGTTGAGGGACGGACATTTGAGCAACTATTGTCATTCTATAACTTAATTCAACCTCTGTATTCATAGAAATAAACATTCAGACATTCATACCATTTTTCATTTCAACCCTTCGTAACTTTTAAACTAAACATTTTCGGACATGCCTTGATGGAATTAAATATGCTTATATAATTGTAAGGAACATTTGATTAAATTTTGTTCAAAGAACTCTGGGACACCCTGTATAAGTTACGAATAAGTTTATTATATGGGGACTTGTATCAAAGACAAGAACTAAATTAAATCTGTCTACGAATCAAGCACGAATAATGAATAGAACCAGAAAGAAACCAAAAGGGCCTGGGGAAATATCACATTCAAAGATAGTAATTAAATACGGGCAGACAAAAATATGGTAGTAAACAAGGTAAGGAAAAGACACGTTAAACGAAAAGTGTGCTTGCAGTTCATCTCTGACTATTTTCGTCCACTTAAATATGATGAACTTTTAAATAATTGCTGTTATAAACCTCGAAAAAAACTTAATTTGCCAAAAACTTTGCTTTTTACTAAAATGCGTAGCATATAAATACCATGCCATTCAAAAAGTAAACAATAGTGTTGCCAGGTATTGCTCACGGAACGAATTCTAATATACATACTTAAAATATCGAATACGGTACCTGATACTGAATATTTTGAACCTACATCAAGGACTGAATAAAAGGAGTATAACCAACAAATAAAAAGCTCGACTTTTCATTGAATGCCTCCAGCAACTAGAGACCAAACGGCTCTGGTTTTCGTAAGCTTTCCCACTTCTCGGCCATCAGGCCGATCGATACCTCAGACATAGTCCCGGAGGGTGTAATAGAAGTCCAGGGGAGTGCAAGCTCCCTGCCCGGACAGTCACCAGTACATTTATAATACCTATGTCTTTCTGCCCAGCCGAGTACGTTCCCAACTTTTCGCTCCAGTTTGACTCACTGCAGGCCTAGGATGCGCTGATATGCAGCGATTTCAATGCCACCACCCTTCTTGGTCTCCAAATCCGGATGCTTATCAGGATGACCAATGCATCACTCCTAACAGTGTCCAGCTCCACGAAGCAATATGCTTGAGCGAGCTGGCCATCCATTTGGTGACACACCCGCCTTCTGTCTTACGGTCATCCAACCTCGCTCGACCAACTCATTCAGGCGCCTACCGTGCGCTCCATTTTTAATGACAGACTTGTATCTCCCTCAGTTCTAACCACCTCACCATCATTATTCCCCGTACTAGTCGCGCCCAGTCCTCCCTGGGTCCTCGATTTTTTTTTTCACTGACTTCCGTAAGCGACTGGGCCTTCTACCGGGCAGAGACGGAGGAGGCCCGGTCCCATATTCCACCACCACCTGTCTCAATCTCGTCCGCGAACTGCCTTCCGTGGAATTTTAACCCAAGACGCTAAGCATCACATACCGGCTGGGAATGTAAAAGACTTTATTCCGAAGTTCCTCCGTCAAGCTCGAGCTCTGACCCGTCAAAGGGACGAGGTCAGGGCTGCCAACTCAGCTGATCCCGTCGTTGACTTCCAGGACCCCTAAGTCGGAAGATCAACAGGATTACAGTACTTCTGTAGCCGCCAGGGCATGATTGGATGGTTCATCACCAAAATTTTATATTTTGTTCCTTCTAACATACCTAGCAGTTACTGCAAATTTTATGAAGATCCGTTCATAACTTTTTGAGTTACCTTGTGACAGACAGGTTCGGTCAAAGACGTAGCCTCCTTGGCGCAGGTAACATACAACCGCATGAGGAGGTACCGTACTAATAAGTTTCTGGTTGAAAGGGTTAAAATGAGCGACGACAGCTGTTTTCATACACGTACACGAAGTTAAATACTAAGAAACGTGATGCATCAGTCTAGTAACTGTAGTTATTAGAATTGTGGGCAGGAATGTCTTGGCCCAGCTGGGTTTGACTCGAATTCCCAAGCGCCCACACAACCCCCTTCCTACACACTGCAGACATCATACACTCTGACAAGCGACAATAACTTGGTAGCCTACTAAAAACAATAACTTCTCAACCTTCTAAGACTTAGTTTGAAAATTATCTGTAGAAAATCTGACTTTTCAAGCCAACATCGTTGCATTAACATGCATGGACTGTGCATTCTTGTCCACTGACATTTATGCTTTGTCTGTTTCCAATGCGACAAGCGATGATGGCTTCCAAGACAAAAAGCACTAACAGACGATGAAAAAACAGTTATAAACAAGGAATCTGTTAAATGTACTTCTACCGTTGTCATTGCCACTAAAATAGGTTGTCATCTAACAAGAAAGAAACAATCAGTTCCCCGGAAATCCCAGAGGTTACCCTTGTGCCTCGGCAAAAGTCCATATAGGATGAGAAACTGGCCTTTTCAGTACAAAAAGAGTAACGTGACAATAGTTAGTTATAGTAAGGAAGGTTAAGCCTCCGCTTCCGAGCAGAACGATATCACAGGGGAAAGAGCAAGGGACATGTAGCATGCCAGGGGAAACGGGGAGCTCATGCACGAAAGTGTTCCCACACAGGATCAACGCGCATGGGAACAGCAAGTCGGGAAAGAAGAGAAAGAACAGAATAAAGCATGAACAAGTAGGAGTTTTGTTATTATAGATTTTTTTAACCTCCGTAGCCGCAACTCAGGTATTTCAACAGAGAAACTACTTGTGCAGTACATATTCAAATACCGCATATTGTGTAGGCGTGGCCATGTGGGCTACTACGGGCAGGGAAACAAGGCGCAAAGTATAGCAGGAGACACTGAAGTGGTCGGCCCCTTTTGTGTCCTTTCACACGAGAGAGACTAGAGATGTCTCGCGTACCAGATCGGCTATCTCGATCGACAGCCCACCTCACGGGACAGAAAGAGGAAAGTAGAGAACCTACCTAACTTTACAAAACTAACCTCGTCAGCAGGAACTACGGTAAGCTGCAACATCTCCTGCGGATGAGGCACTTGGGCACCTTGGGTGCGTGATGCCCAAATATATCGTGGCAGGGATAGGGCCCGCCAGAATATACCAATGAGGGCAACAAGTAGGAGTACGAAAGTGGAAGGAAGCAAAGTGGGCACAAAAGACAGACGTCCCGAAGGTCTAGCTAGTAGCTAAGGTAACCTACACGAACTCCCTGGGGGCACTACTCCCCATAACATAGGATGGGGGAACCTATGTCGATAGAAACGGGAACTCATGCACAAAGGTGTTCCCACGCAGGATCAACGTGCATGGGAACAGCAAGTGGGGAAAGAAAAGGAATATCACAAGAAAGTAGTATCAGTAGGAGTATGAAATCAGAAGGAAGAAAAGTGGGCACGTACGACAGGCTGGCCCAATTCCTAACTAGGGTAACCTAGAGTATCTCCTGAGGGCGTTGCTCGCCATAAGATAGGATGGCCGAACCCAACTAACAGCTAGAAGTTGAAGTAGTAGTATAAGAAGATTCAGGCCTCCCTAAATAAGAACAAAGTTCTTCGAAGAGAGGAAAAAGAAGGGACATAAAGTATGTCCATAAAAAAACGGGAACCCATGCACGAAGCTAGAAGTTGAAACACATAGAAAAGTAGGAACCTACAAAAACTTTCCAAGGGCAAGTAGAAACAAAGTCCTTCAGAGCGATGGAATTCTGCAGCTAAAATGTTGAGCTGCAGACGTACAAAAGGCATCGGTACCGAAGGGTTGCCCGTATCCCCTTAGGCCAGCTCCGGCTGGCCCCCGTACGGTTTTCAAGATCATAGGGACAAAGAAGTCATCTGTATAAGCCTGCATGTAAGCACTCTAGAATTGGCGAAATACACGGCCATATGGTATTATATACTCACCAACGCTTGCGGGAAATGAAGACAGAAAATAAGTAGCTCAACGGAACCTCCGTTATCTTCACTCTTGCTTATAGTTGGGCTTCGATAAAAGCTCACCCTCTTCCTCAGTTGAACTTTTTCTTAATTTGTGAATCGTGACTTGACAGCAACAAAAGTTTGATGTGGGACGAAAGTGAAATTCATTATCTGTGCTACGGTTAAGAGATACTTCAAATATAATCAAGGGATAAACTGTAAACGCACTAAAGCAAGAAACTTGGTTGGCCGGAACTTAATGGCTCGAACTTCCTATCTGCTTCCGATAGAGCTTTAAACAAACGCTAGTACTAGACACTACGCACACAGATACTTAAAAAAAAGACGGCAATTACCGTAGGCGTATGTAGTAGTCGCAGCACTAAAGAAATACCTTTAGGTTTGGATGTCCTCGCGTAGTTATTTCGACCAAATATAACTTGCCTGAGATTTTTCTATGTGCGTTGGAGGGGGAAAATGGACCTAACAGAAAGCTCAAACAGCAAGAGCGCTTGATAACTTTTCACAAGATTAGATTATTGAATAGTTTAAGCCTCTGTCTCCACAGCTAAGGTGATCTAACAGAGAAAGAAATAAGGGACATATAGCACGTCGCTAGAAACTAACTCCTGTACCTAAGACGGTGTTCCCACACAGGAACAACGCGCATGCGAAGAGCAAGTCGGGAAAGAAAAGGAACACAGAATAAAGTATCATCAGTATGAAAGGGGAAGGAACCAATTATTATCTTGGTATTGTCCCGCTATTTCTGAAACTTAGACAATCAATAGCGATCTAAGATGATTTACTCGGCTTACAGCCGGGACAACGTTGTGCTCAGGTGACAAGAGATGAAGGACGAAGAGAAAAGACGACAGAAGCGCCCGTTGGAAGGTCCCTTCTGTGGCTCTCCGCACGGGCGAAGTATGAGTCCCACAGAAACAGTCGGTCACCTCAATCGGCAGCCCACCTCGCGGAAAGAAAGGAAATATAGAGAACGTACCTAACTCTATAAAACTAACCTTCTCAGCAGGAACTGCGGCCAGATGCTACATCCTCTGCGGAAAAGGCATTCGGGACCCTTGGGTGCGTGACGCCCAAACATATCGTGGCAGGGAATGGCAACAGTAAGTCGGGAAGCAGCAGCAGCGACTAAGAAGTCCATTTAAAGGGAGCTCATATGAAAGAATACCACTTCTAATCACGTATTATTTATTATCAATAAAATACAGTCAAACAATTAATCAGGAGTAAATATTTACAAGCAAAAATATTCGTCACTATGTTGTTATTCTACTCTGTTAAGATTAATAGGATGCGGGAGCTATTAAATCATGATATTACAAGTGTTACTGGAATTCCCCACATACAATATTTATAACATGAGGACAGTAGCGTCAGTGGACGACAACCCGTTAAAATTCCGTATGGAAATACTCAGCGAAGGACAGGATATACTGGAGGTTAATAGAAAATAAAATAGATACTTCACCAGCACTACTACGCAACCGTCAGCCGATAGAGCCACAACATTGCACTGGTTTATACAGCACAAGGTGTTGAGACACGCTGGTCATGGCATTTAATCTGATTTACACCTTTGAATCGAATAGATCAATAATAAAAAGATTACCAGATAATGAATGTATCCATGGATGACATAAGAAAGAACAACATACAAATTGCATCAGGCCTACTGCTATAAGCTAAGAACAGTAAGGTACGGTATACGTCAACTCAGGGCACACTAGGTACTGAGGGGTGTGATGCCTACAAATTGACAGGCCAGCTGCTCTGAAATTCATTAGCTCTACTTCATCACGACTCAATACAAAAAGAACTGCCACACCCGAAAAACTCCTTCACCGCTTGAATACTTCGGACAGACAATGACAGGCACATGGGCGGTTAGAACCACGCTAAGAACCCTAAAATACTAGCGTTGAGATGTAACCGAAACATAGCTGATGTATAATTTTGTTATTGTTATCTCAGTAAGGTAACACTAGTATTCTAGTGTAACTAACGTAAACTACATTTTTATTTAAGGCACGGTAGACCCTGCAAAAGGTGGTGTGTTGAAGAGCTGATACAATAAGTAACCTCAGGGTTCTCACTTTACCTTACTGCTAAGTGTATTCTCGCAAGCATTTCCTCACAGGGTATAATTACGGTGCATATAAAGCGCCAGTTTCTTAATGGCACATTTAGAAAACATAATGCAAAAATTATCAGGTTGTTACGAAAATTCTGACCGCGTCTTGAGGGGCCCCTTCCCGCGACATTATAGTGGACATAATGACTATTTTAAAGTGAATATGGTTCCATCAGTTTCAGTGTGCCTGGTTCAAGTGTTGCGAAAGAACCTTGAGACTCCAAAACTAAAGCTTACATTGCTATGGACTGACACCGCAGTGCACCGACCGTGCCTTTCTTTAACCTGAGGGCGTTTGAACTGCAAGTACGAGTGTCAATCGTCAAAAAGAGTCGTGAAATGAAATACGATTGAAATAGTGTGCTGGAACAATGAGACGCTTGCAGAATTTGGTGAAAAAAACTAGAGTCTTGAGAATTATATAAGGCGACAGGTTATTTTATAGTCAAAAAATGTTGAAATTGTATCTGTATTCTTAAACGGAACGTCAAATCCATGATGATATCAGTTATATTGGCATATGATTCTTTGTTCTATGGTGAGATGTAGGTATAATTTGACAAGCAGTGCACCAAAATTTGGAATTTTTTAACGAACAAAAACTTCGTCACAACCTGATACATGAGAAGAGCAAAGTGTTTATGCAGAGGTAGAGGCACACGTCCACCAGAGGAAATTGAAGGCTGTATCAGAATATCTTATTTCACCAATAGAACGATTTCGTATGCCTTACATTATCGTATTGTTTAGCGCTGCATGTTAACCTAGAGTTAACTTGTAAATTTAGGGTACGGAGACGTTTAGGCACTTCATTTTTTTACTGCAATGGCAACCACAGTTAAGAAAAAACAAAGGACACGTAGTACGCCAATGCAAACGTAGTATCCATGCACGAAGGTGTACCTACATTGCATCATATGTGTCAGTCAGGAAACGCGAAGAACAGAGAACAGATCTTTAGCAGAACTGTCAAACAGTAAGGAATTTTTAAAATTTCAGTTAACTACAAACACACCACATGCACATACCATATCTTAAACTACACAAGTGGTAGCTAGCTCTGCTACCAAGCATATGACTGCACGACATTTCTCGCGGGAAACTCACATTTACTAACGGACCACGAGACATTTCGGGCTGACACATGGATAGGTTAAACAGCCTCAGTAACTTGAGAGATATGTTCACTGATTGTTCTTAAATACTTACGGATATCTGTGAACAGTCAAATCGACCACAGGATTACCGCCGAAACTATTAGGATAATTTTCTAATGATAAAAAAAAATAAGTACAAAACCAAGAAGAGTCTTGGTAATGTAGCTATGACGTAGAATCTTACGCACATCACATAGCACACTAAATATAAACACAGAGCGTATTAGACGAACTGCAGTGCTGACAGAGGTCGCATTTTGCTAAAACCAGCACTTGCTCTAAGCTTTCACTTGTGCAATAACGTGTACCTGGCGCGCAGTACAATCGAGGCACGCAGGACGTCACGAGATAAGATGCCATAGGGTCAGCACCATCATTAGATGCAATGGGTTATATATTCGCAAAGCTATAAAAACAGGTTCAATTAGTTACATGTCACTGGGAGCCGGTGGTGAGGTATTCGGCCGATCCGTGTAATACAACCAAGAGTAGAGGACGACAACTAAAAATGATTGAAGGAGACATTGGCGCCCGTACGGAAGCATAACGTCAAGTATCAATATATGTCGATTGAGAGGTGCATTACGGACACGCTTTGCGCTAGTAAATAGCGTTGAATGCAGCAAACTGCCACATTAACTGTCGCAACGCCAGGTGAAGCTCACAGAGGTCGGCAAGGGGTGCAGCGACAGTGACACAATATTTGTTTGCTGCAACGTATTGTTGCACTGAGATATTCCTACAAGAAGTACTGTATATTCTAATATAAATTATTTTTACAGCATTACGAATACTTATTTCACCCATTGCATACAGCTATACTAGTAGACGCCTCGCTCGACCCAGCACCATGTTTCACAAGGGAAGGAGAAAAATACTAAGTGCGCCGTCGTTAAACGAGGACCTTAGGCAGAGTTCACCTCCAAAAAAGAAGCTAAGAAAAAGCAATCTAGTAAGGAAGCACCAGATGATCAAAAGCACGGGATAAAAACTGGATAATCTCAGCAGACAGCTACAGACTTACAGTAAATAAAAAAAATTGGATGAAATTAAGTCTCCACATAAACGCCAATTTTCTTTGCAATGTAAAGTAAGAGTTGGAAGACCACCAACAATAATATCTCTGCTTTAATTTCAAATTACAGCTAAATGATTGACGTTGGAAGACACTTATTATATAATTATTTAAAGTACAATAACGTCTGAGCTAAACTTCAAACTACAGATAATTTTACACTGCAAAAAGTGTTGTTCCAAAACAAGCGCACCCTCCAGTCCCCGACGGGATATGCCTGCCTCGCTTGGCGTGCTCGTGTAGCACGGCTAAAGTAGGTTCGCCGCCCATCGGTGCACGAGGACAGGTTTTGGGTCTACCGTGCTCTCTGAGTAAACGTAGCGAGACCAGAGCAGCGTGTCGGTGTAAGTGCATGCAACACACACCAGGCTAGGATAATTCATGGGAGGCTGTCTTACGATTTCGCTACTTCCATAATATAGTTTGGAATTGTAAAACCTATGAAAATAATGGCATAGATTATCTACATCTTTACTTACATGCTACAATTATTTTCCAAATTAAATCCTACGTGCTAACAGAGCTGGTGGTGACCTAAGGAGAGCACGAGAGAGCGACATGAACAGCACCGGGGCACAAGCCAGGAACACACTGTCACTAACGGAATTAACTAACGCATTGGTACAGCAGTCCACTACTCAAGTGGAGAAGTAATACGAGGTGGAAAGCTAAGGAGATAACAAGGGAAGAGTAGTACGGGAAACACGGGACTACCAACTACAATGTAATTTAATTCTTATTATCTTCATTATATATTATAATGAAGAGGTAAGGTGTCCTTTTACTACAATGGCAATCACAGGAGTGAAAAATTACGGATACACGTTCTAGTACGGCAAGAGAAACGTGGAATCCATGCACGGGAGTTCCCCACATGGGAATTCTGAAGCGTAAGGGAACAGCGTGTTCAGAAAGAGGGGGATGCAGAGCAGCAAGATAATTAACAGAACTTAATAAAACGTTAGCCTAGCTTAAAGATAACCTGAATCGTACTACATATTGTGGCAGCCACATTCGAGAGCTGGTGTGAATGTCTAAAATAAGCAAGTAGGGACTTGGCGGGAAGACAAATGGTCTGCATTACATGTATAACTTTGCCACGAATGGTGCACTCACTCGATCATACACGATGAAATTCGGGCTTGTGTCATGATGAAGTACCATGCCGAACAAATGTAGCGCTATTTACAATTTTAATCACGGACGGCCATTGTGCAAAACAAAAAGACGGCTAAAACCTCATTAAAAAAGAATTCCTAAACCTGAAGGCCGCTGCTCACGAGCGCACAAATTGCTAAACGTCAAACTTCTTGGTACCAACATCTCGATAAAGTGGACTACAACTTACGAGTTAACGGCAACTTCACCTTTGGCACTGGCTATAGCGGCAACACTGCAGTGCGACTGAAATATTATCAACGCTTTTATTGGACAACGTAGCACTAAGCAAGCCGAATCCATGCCTGCGGTAACGTCACCGGAAGAGTTGTAAAATACTCGCATGTAGTGTAGTTGAGGACAGCAGCCCGTGGTGGATATTGGAAACTGTGCTAGTCACAAAAGAAAGAAAAAAAATTACCCAGGCAGGTTAGATTCACGAAATAGCTAATAGACGCTAAGACTACAGAAGTATTTCATCGGAAACATGACGCGAGCAACATGTGATACCAAAACAACAGTGCGACACGTCGTGGCTTAAAACGTCAGCACTCCAACCACAGCACCATACAATAACAAAAGCAACAAATGGATACACGTACAGCAATTGGAGGGCTAATTCCATAAGTACAGCACATTACATTTATCCTCCACTCAAATTTACTGGACCGTCCCACTTGTCAACTTGGCCCTCAAAATGTAAGGCCAATTTGACAAATGCAATAACGCAGTAACTCTCAAGACAGAAATTGAAATGTTTCACATGGAAGTTGCTGTACTCCAGGTAATTAGCTCTCCAGTTGTGAACAAGTGACGGCGGAGCACCAACATCTCGGAAGACAGGAACAGGATTCTTTGGTTACACCGATTGGCACATTGGAGTTGAATTCGTACTTGTACAAACGGAACACAGTTAAGGTGTGCAGCCAAGGCGCCATTACCTTTATAGACGTAGCACTTTCGCTGGCCAGGAGATATAACGATCGGTCGGAGCCGTCTGTGCGGAGGAGCCGCTTTTGGTCATCTCGCGCAATAATTTAATTGCTGAATTAGTTAAACAACGCGAGTCAGAGTAGATCCAAATTTTCACTTAAATGATGAGGCTAATGTCTATTTAGCAGCGAGATATATTTACTGCCCAGAATGGCGGCAATGTCAGCTTTTCGGGGGAGTAGAACATGAAATAGAAAATCTTTCGAGACACACGGGATAAACTCAGTCGAGCGCTGAAATTTTCTGAGCTAATGCATTGTTTGAAATTTACGTATGATGCGAAAACGGATGGATTATTCATGAAAATTTCCCCCCAGTCACTTTATGATGTTATAACAAACAGGTACAATAAAGTTAGTGTACCTGCATAGTCCTAGTTTACACCCCATATCCACATCTGAGTGTTACTTCAGCAGTACAGGTCAGTCCAGGATCATTTATAAAATAAATAAGGCGTTGGGTGCAGACAACACTGCAGCCAGCGTGCATTGTACTGTGTGGTGTGTACACGGTGCTGGGCATAATGGCAACACTGCCTCAATTTTAGCTGCTAAACTCAGAGACTGCTGCCACAGTGAGAGCGGGCTCCCATTAGGCAATCGCACGCTAAGCTGATCACTGGACGACCAGCTCGTACGGCGTCCCAACATACAATGAAAGTCTGAAGCATAGCAGGAACGACGAACAAGTTGACCGTGCGCACAATAAGTTGAGTGTGCGAATGCATACCGTAACCTCGGCATAAGGGACTGGCCTCAGAGGCCATTATCATCAGTGCCACACCGTCCCAACAACTGCTTGTCGTTATCAGTGGTAGCAGCAATGAGTGCAGGAGTCACGAAAAAAAAACGCTGTAATAGTAAAAGGAAACGTCAACGACGTAGAATCATAAAATAGCTTAGAAGCACGGCGTTGTCAGTACAACACTACTGTATAGCACGCTAGCCATATGAAACCGGTAAAAGAGGACGACAACTGTGTGATGTAACAAATAGTATGCAAAGTTAAAATAGCCTAGACAGCATGTGTAGCTATAAACAGGATAACGCGAGGAAGATAACAGCTGTTAACACGTGTAGGAAACTCTTGGACAACAGGCGTAGATAAAGCTGCATATGATAATAGCTTGATAACAGGTGCACATAAACACTGCTGCGGGTAACAAGCAAAGGTTGCCAAGGTGGATATCACTCATCAATAACAATACAGTAAGTACTTATAACAGTGGGCGGGCAGTAGCATAGATTAACAAAAAGGTTGCTGAACACAAAAGGAGGTACTCGTTGCGTTTCAAAAATAGCAAGTATATCCACGCGATCGTAGAATACAAAAGCAAAACGCAATAGCTACACAGAAGCTGCCACTGAAAACAAGAGGCCGAAGAAGAATGCTATACCAAACGAAAACGTGCAGCAAAATCAATGGCAATGCATGCAACGCATGCTGTGGTAAGACGTGCGAGATATTGACTAAATAATGCTTCTGAAGGATAGGGGAAGTGCTGCAAACTGAAACAAGAGAGGCGCGCTTACAAGATTATTCTGTTACTCAACGTCGTGTCACCCACGTTAACTATTCCTATGAAAATCACCGTTTCATTGGGATAGTAGAGGACTATTATATTTGCTGGGGGTAAGGATGAACATAGATAGAGCATCAGATATGAGAAACAATAGCTACATTGGTAAATATGCGTGTTATCTCAGCCCATAGTCCGAATGCTTTAGTGGGCCCTTAGAAACAAATCCGTGGGTTCAACATAGCACTAATGTAATAACAAGTTCAGAATAGATTATACGGCTAATGTTGGCCCCGCCAAGCATGTTTGCCAGCACTACCAATCCGCATCAAAAGTATCGTCCGAGTTTCGAGTGCACAATGAGATATCGTATACAGGGTGGCTGACACTTCTGTTGCCAAACTTTGACGTAAGGTAGTGATCGTCGACATGAACAATGTTTATTCTATGAAGATATGGTCTAAAATGTTTAGTTAAAGAGTTACAAGGACTTGAAGTTGGACAGTTATTAAAAAAAGTTATCGCAAACTTTGTTGCACAGACGCTTCCATTGGTGATTCATACACCAGATTCTTCAAACGTCCACATACGTAGGAATCTAAGGGCGTATTATCAGGAGATCTTGGGGGCCACGCGAAGGGACCGCCATGGCCAATCCAGCGATTGGGATATGAGGCGTCCAATAATTGCCCAACAGCAACCGAGAAGTGTGCAGGAGCTCCTTCATGTTGAAAATACTTTCCTCTGATGTCAGCTAAAGGTACATCTTCCAGTAATTCTGGCAATACGCTATTAAGAAAAAATGTAAAACGCCACATTTTTTTTAATAAGTGTCCAACTTCAAGTCCTAGTCACTCTATAATCATTTCAGATCATACCTTCGTAGAATAAAAAATGTTCATTTCGACCTTACGATAAAGTTGGGCAACAAAAGTGTCGGACGGAGTAGCTGCCCGAGCAGTTTTAGTAGGAGCAAAGATGCCGACAACAGCGGTAGTGCAGAAAACAAATTGCAGAAAAACACTCAAGTGGCTAAAAAAAATAGCTAATTGTTGTAATCATGACAAAGATATCACTAAAAAAATGCTGAAAGCTACAACTAATAAACACATAACTCAGCTGCGAAAATATATACGGAGTAAAAAGGTACGTATATTCAGCTGCAAAAAGTTTCAACACAAGACCAACTAAAGAAACATGGAGGATTAAGAATCAGCTGCTAAGCCCTTCAACATCTATGAGGACACTAATATCCCCTTCAGAAATAGTGCTGCATTTTATAGACACTGATGTTTAGCTGGTAGAGAGTGGTTAAACCGAAATACGTAAAACATACAGTAACGAAGAGTAGCGAGCTATCGTTTTGAGGTGTTCAGAAGAGGGGATGACACCTTCATTGCTGTTCTAACTTTACGGCGGATACATCAGTCCTGTCGTCTCATAAATCTCACATTCACATGTATTGCTACCTTCAATTTGGGAAACATTATGGTGTTTTGTTACTCGAGTCAACGAGGAACCTCTTAGTATGGACTCACTTTTTCTCTTCATGACAGGAGTTTTGTATCCTAAACGGGTAAAAATTTGTACCATGGAGAGGGAGCATATAGAGCGCAGCTAGCGTCAACTCATACTGCAAGTCGCCACTAGTATTTCAAGATCCATACGCAAACTTACTCGCCCTACGGAGTATTTATAATGCCGTGTTCCAGCTCATTGGCTTTTTAGTACAATTTACTTACAATCTGATACACAGTACAAGGCACAGGGATCGCAGAGCACAGTCAAGGTTGTAAAAATATAGCAATATTGTTATTACTGTAAGAATCCAATATTGTTATATGTAAAGCAAGATAGCTATTTGTACTAGCAAGACTTTATAAACATCTTATCAATATTACAGCGGGTTAACGTGCATTCATACAAGGGAAAAAGCTTAACTTGCTTCAACTACGACTCGGGATTATTTTCGCCACTATACTCCAGTAACGACAGTATTGTAGCTATTGACACGTACGTCAACATTACTGATAAACTGTCAAGTCTTCACTGACTTGAGAAAACTGCGATGTAATTGACGCCCTCGTTTGCAAACCAAATTCACTTGACACGCAAGCTGCAAGAACAGAGATAGGTCAGTTCACGGCTATCTCGACAACGGATGTTTTGAAAAGAATCAGGGATATACTAGCTACAAATTAAGGGAGGGAAATAAGGGAAGTGGACATGGAAAGTAAGATATAGGTACGGTATGTCCTACAAAATAAAGGGGTAATGTGAGCTATCAGAATGTCCAGAAGAACAAGGAGTTAGGTAGCTTATAGACTCCCGAGGACGCGGCGATCTAAAATTTAAGAGGACAGGCTCAAGTAGTCAAACACTACGGGCTAAGGTCCAACCTCCGTTGTTTGAATTTCCGAGCTCGATAAACAGAGAGAAGAATGACCAGAGAGTTCTTCTAAACATAGCACATTATTTATTATGATAATATAATTCTACAGGCAATTCCACGAAGCCTGGACCAGAGACTCCCCTGCCCCACCGCTTCACACCACATCTGTACAAAGTACAAACCACAGCTGTAGCACCACTCGCGGGGCGTTCTGATAGACCCCAGCTAAAGATGCGCACGGAAGTGCAGATGTTTCTCCTGCTTTCCAACAGGAGGAGTTGTCAAAAGTATTGAAATGAAGATCAAAAATGCAACTTAGATGGAAATACTTTTCATTATTATTAGTAGTCAGAAATTATTTGTATCAATACACGACAATGACCGCTACAAAACCAAAGCTCAGTAGAGAGTTTTTTCAACTTTTTCACAAACAAGAACCGGAAAAAGCATTGGTACACAGAACAATGAAAGACACGATTCGTACTGAGGACATAATTTTCTTTTACTATTCAGGAACACGAGTTCTCACAACGTCTTGATATGAATATGCAGCAAGACCCGGACTTAGATGAAAATAGAAATCCATACATTTTTCAATAGCAAACTAGAACCGAAGCTGTCAACTTCATGCGAAAAGAAGGGCATAAAATACAACTAAAACTTTACTTTGGGCGACTTACCTCCTTACGGAATTAGCTTACAAACTACCATACGTTGTCTCGAGATACAACGCAACAGAACGCGACTGGACGCCATGAAACGGGTAAAGCTATCGGGTTCTATATGACGACATTAGAAGTAATGGGTTAATAGTAACTATGAACATCGTACAGGTAGCATATAAACACATTACTTCATGGACAATGCCTTTCAAGAACAAGTTTGTTAAGTGAAGAATGAGAAGTCCTGAGCGCACATATCAATGCGCGGCCCCGCACAGGATCAGCGATAGCAGAGCACAATTGGCTTGGTGTCCTGCGCCACAGAAATGGCCGTCTGTACCAGCTGGTCGGTGGAGGCGCCCTGCTCGCAACTGTTCTTAAGGTAGACGGTGGTCATCAGCAGAGACTTCAGGGCTTCATGTATGTGGCTAGGTAATTTATTATCGTCCTGTCAACAATAGAGGAGTTGCATATTAGTTAACGAAGTTCATGACAAGAAAAGCGGATCATAAAACTTTTCTGCAACCTTATCCACATGATAACGCTTAATGTAAACATTGCAAACCATTCTTCACACTGATATTTTTCATTGACGTAAACATTGCATTATATAAAAAACAAGATCATATTTAGTCATAGACCAGACCACACCATACATTGACTAGACACTAAAATCGGGTCTCTCGCAATTGGGCCTGGAGGCCGATTCACATAAGTCTTAATAAAATGAGTTTCAATAATCAGAGAGACCTCAAACAAAGAGAAATTTCTTCGTTGTATCATAAGGAATGCGTTGCAGAGCAGGGAATCTAATTTCACTATCATATATCTTCAGTAAACAATATATAGCTACCGTATCATCCGTTTGGACACCAAGAAAAATTGAAACTTCATCCTAATTTTTAGGAATACAAAATTTTATAGAAAAAATTGGCTCACAGATAATACACGTAATGTAGGTAATATAATAGCACTTTCAATTATTTTCCAAAGGCGGACTGAAGCAATAACCTCAGAAATTGATGTATGTAGAGCTTGCGGTAGATCTCATCTCAATAGTCGCAACAAAAAGGGAGGTTAAGAAAACCCCGTAATGTTGGAAAAATGATTAAAAAACCACAGTAATACTACATTGGTAGCAATGAACTAAAAATACATATTTAACTATGATATGAAGATACCACAACAGCTGATAACTGATATTACAAAATTTACGGCTGATACAACCCTTTATTACTGGAACCATCTAAACCTGCAGATTATGATAGTCAATATCATTCCATGGGTCACATCGAGGACATCCCGCCCGCCTCCCTGCAAAAAATCATGATGATAGCTCAACTTCTTCTACCTGTTTTTGAGTGGAGAACAAATTTCATTGCCGTCATTTTTTATGGCCAGCTATACCTATTTTATTTTATTTTTTTGCATGGGTGGCATCGAGGACAGCCCACCCGACTCCCTCTATAAAATCATGAACATAGCTCGACTGTTTCTGGGTGGAGAAAAAATTTCGTCGCTGTCATTTTTTATGGCCAGTTATTCCCAGTTTTTGGCAAAGGTCACATTGAGGGCAACCAACCAAACTCCCTACAAAAAATTATGAAGAATGCTCAACTCCTTCGACCACGTGTTGGGTGGACAGAGAAATATATAGGTATATACAAATATACATAAATTTAAATCTTCAACGAAAACATCATCACCTCTCACTTCGTTCGCGGGTGATAAATATATAGATATATTTGTATATCTGGGCAGCAGATCATTATCTATACAAGTTTCATTGAAACGAAGATGACTTTTAACCTTACAGAGCTTTACAGCTTCCCTTTCCACGTCACGGAACCTAGATTTGAGTTCTGTAGTACAAATACGTAGGATAATTAAAGACAGCCATTTCATTAAAATAACGGTGGGTGTCATTGTTTAAAAGCGCAACGTTTCGAACTGGACTCGTTCANAATGACTAGGGTGAGCATATTTACTCTTTGTACTATTAGAAAGCGAGGTAACTTATTTATTCTCAGAAACATTAAAAGAATACCCTAGCGTACGTCTCGACCCGTTCCTACGTAGGCCACGCCCCCCACCCCCAAAGCACTGCCTTAGGAGAATTAGGCCTGCAGCGAAGTCCGCAGCCCAAACAAGTCTGGCCTAAAAAATGTTTAAGATTCTATCTCTTCCTTCTTCTTGACTGTTTAGGGTTGGTCGAAGCTCCTTGATACATAAAGCTTCTAGAACAAGTAACTCTTGTCTTGAGCTACTTCTACTTCCGGTCACAAATGACATCGAATTATAAGCAAGAGGAAAGGCAACTTCATAATATACTGCAAACAAATGTTAAGGCACTTCAAGATAACGACAAAATCAGCCTACAAATTTTCTACAAAAACAAGAAATTGAAAAGC
>LQNS02007216.1:12804719-12814925 GCA_001587735.2 Parhyale hawaiensis
GGGGTGTGTGGCTTGGTAATGTCTGTTCTTAGCCTGAGCCACCAACAAAATTTTTTTTTTTTTTTTTTGGGGGGGGGGGAACCAGCCCCCGCCGCCGGAGGCAGTGGCCGCATCAGAGGCTCTCTCTCGAGAACCCCAAACCACCCCCACCCCGGCGAGGGCCAGGTCGCCCATCCGTTTTTTTATTTTTTTTTTTTATTTTTTTTTCAAGAGTAAAGAAGAAAAGGGGCTGTTCATTCCAGTAGATAGAGGAGAAAGAGTGAGTAAAGCAATGTAAATAAGAAAAACTGGGAAGCAGCCAAGAACTTAAGAGTGAAGCGGGAAAACCGTGGCCCCGTTGCCACCCCCTCCGCCAACGTTGAGGCGACAGACCTGGAGGGGGCGGGAAGCCTTCATCCCTCGATAACGGGCACATGAGACTGCGACTCTGCAGCACCATGGCAGGTACCTGAGCTCTCACGCGACGTAGTGTAAAAGAAAGATTCCGCTCTAGTAAAGAAGACACAGACAAACATTCTTCTCGTGCAGGAGGTAGACCGTCACCTTCTCTCGTGCTCCTTCGGTAAATATAAAAGGGTTGCGGAGTCGGATGGGTCGAGCTCCGACTCCGGGCCCTTCAGAATTTCCGACTCTGGGCCCTCAAGATTTTACAACTCCGACTCCTTGACACAAGTAGTATTTACTGTACCTAACCATTAAATATATGCAACTACTTTTCAACATCATATAATAAGCTAAAATTCACATTCACAGAAATATGAGGCATCATTATTACCATTTCAAACATTAAATTTTCATATACCTATTCTTGATTAATAATTATCCTGCACAAAACCAGCTTAGAGAGCGGGCTGGGGTCAAATTTGGAAATATATATGCATCATTTATCATGCTTACTTTACAGTTTTATCATTTTTTTTAAACTCAAGACGGAAATTCTGAATTCATTTAAAACTAGAGCACTCTGAGAACGCATACCTCCGCCAAGTAAGCCAACAGTAGCAAAAATTCAAATTGGCTCTGAAACCATAACTTTCTTTGCATAAACTCCAAAATCTAATCATTTGTGCCTTTTTATATTAATAACAGCTTGTTCAATTTTTTTTCAAGATCCGTTCATAACTTTTTGAG
The DNA here is from genome assembly GCA_001587735.2 of Parhyale hawaiensis. Classification (NCBI taxonomy): domain Eukaryota; kingdom Metazoa; phylum Arthropoda; class Malacostraca; order Amphipoda; family Hyalidae; genus Parhyale; species Parhyale hawaiensis. The sequence continues at coordinate 12,805,851 of LQNS02007216.1, forward strand.
TTATACTGTTAAAAAACGTTATGACAAATATTAGTCAAACATACAAACGAACACACCGATCTGCACCAAAATTTGATCATTTATGTCTTTTACCATTACTAACAACTCCTATGAATTTCATAAAGATCCATTCATTATTTTTCGAGTTATTGTGCTAACAAGCATAAAATTAAAAATAGTGACAAACGAACGAACGAACGGACCATTACCAAAATTTGGTAATCTACTCTTTGTTATATACCTAACAACTCATGTTAATTTCATCAAAATCCATTAATAACTTTTTGAGTTATAGCATCGAAAAAAATGACGCAGACAAACAAACAAATAAACGGATGGACATATCTTTAACAAAAGTTAATCATCTGTTCCTCCTAACATACCTAACAATCCCTATAAATTTCATCCAAATCGGTTCATAACTTTTTGAGTTATCCTGGTGACAGACAGACAAAGAGGCAAACAGACAGACAGACAAAGAGGCAAACAGACAGACAGATAAACACGAAATAAACATAACCTCCTTGGCGGAGGTAAAAATGTAAGAAATTATAAAAATGGGATTCCTGAGTCGGACTAAAAATACAGATTCCGACTCCTAGAGCAAGTGAAATTCAGACTCCGACTCCCCTTCGAATCCTCCGACTGTGCAACCATGTAAAACAGCCAAGGTACCTCTTGCTGGGTTGGTGGACTACCTAAGATGCAGCTCCAGTTGGGAAGGCAGATAGTCGGAAACTCTCAAGATCAACGAAGCAACTGTAAATTTAACCTCCAGCTAGAAGGGCAGATCATCTATGCGTCACATTTAGCAGGGTGGGCAGGTAAATATTCGTTAGTGGTTCCTCTGAATGTAACGGTTTGACTTACAGTGTTGGGTGGAAAACTGGAAAACCAGAAAATAAAGCGATATAGACACATTGGTTTCGTGGGAAAAAATCATTTTGTAGCAAAATTAAAATTCCACACACTATAACAGGCACCGCAGGCTTGCATGGGTCATGTTGATTTCCTACAACATTAGTGAATTAAACCGTTTGATGAAGAAATTCTGATAGAAAATCAGTAGGAAAAATACATGGACGCAGCTACTTCTTTGGGAAAGTGACATTAGTGATGAAACTGACTCCATTTTTCAATGTAAGTTACGTTCCTCCAGTAGCAGACGCTGGCAGTTTGGATACTGTTCGCCCGTAAAATCTTTGTAGCTGAAAGTTGCGACGTCATTAGCAGAACCTGCCCTACGCTCTTAACCATAGAATGCAAGCATTATTGGTTATAAAGCTTGTGGACATATTATTCGCAAGCTTCATCAACGTCTTTGCTGCAGACAGGTTAGAAGTTTGGAACTGGTTCAGTAAAGTTTCTGCAAATTAGTAACGACGCGTCGGACGTAACACTACGTACGTAAACAACATCATCTACCGCCGATACCGTGGGACAAACGCACAGTCTCTGGTGTGCTTCGTTCATTTAATCCTAATAATGTTAAGACTTAAGTTTAATATTACTTTCCCGGGAGCTAAAAGTTTTGTATATTTGGTACCGTAAAATTAGGTGAAGTAAGGACTGGTTCTCTGTAAGTTTTTGTTTTCATTGCGTCTTTTGATGAGCGAAATAAACATGGCCAGCGCAAGTCCGCGGTGCCTGTTATAGTGCGTGCAATTCTAACTTTGTTTGCTACAATATAACTTTGCCGATGGAACAAATGTGTCTATGTCTCCATCTTTTTCATTATGTAGCCAACACTGTACCTCAAACCCTGAAATTCAGGGAAACCATAAAACCAATCTTCACAGGAGGGCAGGCCATCATGACTCACCTCCTGTTGGGAAGGCAGAGCGTCTAAGAAGTCGTCACCATGGTCGGGGCTCTCGCTCATGGACAGGGAGCGTTTGTGTGGCCTGCTGTTGGCCAACGACGCCTGCTGCTGAGTGGACAGCCTGGTGGTGGTGGCAGGGTGTGGTCGTCCGTGTGACCGTAGGGAGGGGTATAATAATACCAATGGTGACGACAACATCAACAACAAGCGGAGGTGACTGAGCGGTAATATTCCGACGACTTTCATTGTTGCGTTCAAATCTAGTGCTCTCGGGAAAGTCATGTAAGCTATATGTAGCAAGTAGTGAACAGTTCGGCGTACGGGATAGAAAAAGAAGGGTAGGCGAACCTGGCAAGTATAAAAATACAAGAGAGAGGGAACTCACACAGCATATGCAGGATCATCGAAGCGTCCCTCTGCACAATGCTAGTGCATTTTGGCATACTGTTAAGCTTGGAACAAGATATTGAATCTATAATAGAAGAACATGCGCTGCTCCTAAACGTATTCCGAATCGGTAGTACATACATCCTTGATCAACTAAGGTCGGCCAGCCTATTGCGCTGCTGTTGTTCAGTAACTTTGAAGAAAGAAATTTTGACAACCCTAACATATTATATAATTTCGGGCGTAAAGTTTTGACATGACATGCTAAAGGATTTTGGACAAATGAAGGAACTAAAGATTATTGACCACGTTAACAGCTCCAATACTGACCCCTGCACGACAGGCAATGCAGAATGTGAAGCGCCGGGTGGGTAGAAAACAATGAGAGTGAACAGCATTTGCACGCTTTTCGTTCGAAGGCAGTCCGTGACACTTTCACGCCATGTAGCTAGTCAAGTTTTAGCTAATTGCGGCTAACCACAAGCTGATTGAACTTGAAAACGAAACATTTTTTCACCGTGTACGAGCTTCCGAGGCTTTCCATTAAGTGGATAAAATCCGAAAGGAAAAATTATCAACGGCCCATAAGTAAGCAGCACTCTGCCCTCACTGCGTACACGTAAACGTAAGCGGAATGATGTACTGTCCCAAACCCAGCACGCCTTTCGGCGCTGCAGTTTTCGTGCTGTATAGGAAGACGTCAAGACAGCCATTGCCCGTCGGGGTACGGATACGCGCGCTGGCTTTGGTACGAGTTTGCGCAGTGTTCTTGACCACCTCACGATCATATTACAAGTAGCTACCTTATGAGTTGTTTGTCGAGAGCAGATTATTTTTAAATAAAAGAGAAGACACAAGCCACTCGAGTAGCTACAAAATGTCAAAGCTTTGCAATGGCTAGCCTACTTGTACCTCATAGCTACTGACCAGCATCCCACTGAGGATGGGCCATCAATTGTACTCCGCGGGAAGTTTATAATGGTTTTGGGGGTTCCAAGACTAGAATAGGAAGCTGCGCAAACACACAATTAGAGTGCAAACTATTCAAGTATTTTAAAATAGGGTGGGAAAATTAATTCACAGTCAGCGAGTTCTTCATGAGAAAAGTAAAGAAAGCATCAAAATTAGCGAGATAAGAAGAAACTAGAGTAAAGAAACTGCCAGTAGACTTGAAAAATCAAACGCCCATCAGCAATTTACACGCTTGTCAACAAGCCTCGAGTGGGTTAGCAATTGCACCTCCAGCAGTAAACTATAAATCTACCAGCAAACCACAGGCCTTCAAGAATCTCTCGTATCAATCAGCAAAGCTCATGCTTTCGAACAAGTCTCGCTTCCTTCAGCATATCACACACTTAGCAGCATCCATTGTGTCAATCAACAAATCACACTCTTTCAAATCAGACAATCGAATTAATAAATAAAAATGATTCCTTCAGTAAAAAAACACACCTACCAGCAAACCTCTACAACTACGTAATTCTCCAGTTGACCGGTGCATGGTGAAACCGTAACGATTATTATATTGAGTAGTCTAAGCCTCCGTCTCCACAACAACGGCGATCTAACAGAAGAAGAAGCAAGGGACATATAGCATGACAATAGAAATATGAGGAACCCATGCACGAAGGTGTTGCCACACAGGATCAACGCCCATGGGAATAGCAAGTCAGGAAAAAAAAGGAAGATCCGAATAAAGCATGAGCCAGTAGGAGTATGAAAATGAAGGAAGCAAAGTGGGCAAGAAAGATAAGACGCCCCGAAGGCCTAGCTAATGGCTAAGGTAACCTACACGAGCCCCCTGAGGTCGCCGCGCCCCACAACATATGATGGGCAAACCTAACTAACCAAACCCTAAGGCCTGTCACAACGGAAAGTGATGTATCATATAGGATATATATATATAAAGCCAGGGCTTCAAGAATGCAATAAGCGTTGCAATACAAATTTTCCATGAAGCTTGTTACATAGCCCGGCAGCACACGATTCATATTGCTACCATATGGTAAGTTAATTAAGGGATCATCATGCTAATTCTTTTTCACACTCGTCCATTTTGAAGTTTAGCACACAAATAACTTTTTCAAAAACAATAAAATGATATAATCAGTAAAAAATTAACTAAAACTGTCTAAAATCATTGTTTATCAAACATCGAAATACCAGCTGTTGCCCTCATCCATGATGCAGCATCATATGCCTCTGCAATTTTTGGCGTAAGAGCCCTCATGATTTCCCAGTCCTAAGTCCTATCGATATCACAATTGAATAAAAATAAGAAGTGATCAAAATTTAATCTAAAAGTAAAGGCTTAATCAGGATAAAGGTCCACTAGCTATTACATTACTCTTCAGCATGATGCATTATTATTATTAGATTCAGTGGTTTACCACCCTAGACGCAGCGAGGCGATTCAAGAGTGAAGCTCAACTGAAAAAAAAATAGAACGCTTTTCATCAATAATATTTTATGTCGGCATTCCTGCTGGAAAAACTCGGTTGGCTCAGTGTGCTACTACTGGCGAGAAAAAGGTGTAAAGAATAGAAAAAAAAAAACTCGTGTGGACGGCCCCATTGCAGGCTTTCCACACGAGAGAGAGTAGAGAAACCCCACGAACTAGGTCGGCTACCTCGATCGACAGCCCACCTCGAGGAACAGAAAGGGAAAAGTAGCGAACCTACCCAACGTTACAAAACTAACCTCGTCAGCAGGAACTGCAGCCTGCTGCATCATCCCCTGCAGAAAAGGCACTTGGGTCCCTTGGCTTCTTGAGGCCCCAATATAATGTGGCAGGGATAGGGCCCGCCTGAATATACCCCCCCAGGGCTCAGCAAGATGAAACGCACAACATGTCATGGGGATCGACGGCGTAAAGAGCAATCACGATTTCCAAATAGCTATAGACCTACCAGACAGTAGGAATAGCGAGACTGTAAATCCCAAAAACTGTCAGCACATCAATGACTGGTCAAAACATGAAAATGCTACCAGAAAATTATATTGAGCTATGTATATATACATGTCAGTACGAATCACTGCCGTGGAAATGAAGAAATGTCAAGATGTTGCATAGCCAGCTGGGAGCTCTGCTCTCTGCTGCTTCTAAGCAAGAAGTTGTGCGTGCGTCGAGTTTCACACGCTCCAATGGGATACGCCACACGGGCGTTGATCTGCAGGTAGTCCTTCAGTTAGCCTATACATTGGCCACTGAACAACGATGTCATAAAAAGTTACTAAATCAAAATCTCGGTAGAGTAGATTGGTCTCGTAACCCCGCAAGGAAATATGTATATTTCCTCTTGAGTAATGGTGACGTTTCTTTGTGCAAGCTATGCGCCCATTCAGGAGATAGAACAAAAATCTTTAACGGTAGCGCATAGAACTACTGTCATAGTTGCATACACAATCTTACCGAATAACACATAAATCTATGCAATTGCTGCATGTGTGAGCACACACGAGCCAACATGCACACAGAGGACACTCGCCAGTTAGCACTGTCTAGCACACGACTCAACATATACACCCAATTTATCATTAGGCTAATCCATCTACTGTGCGTTGCACAAGACTGATGTTTTAAAGGAAATCTTGTCACTGGTCGTGACAGTTGGAGCAGGAAATATGCACAGCATACACCAGCCTGAACTTCATATACTAAGTTGCCGCCGAGTCCACCACGCACAACAGCAACAGCCCGCGCCCTGCTCACACTAGGACGTAGCTAATGAGATCGGGTACCACAGCAACAACCCTCGCTACTCACACTAAGTATCACAGAGACAGCTAGGCACCATATCCCTTACTACTCATATTCACACTACAATGTCATAGAGACCGCCAGGCGTCACGTCCCTCACTACTCACACTGGGATGTCGCCGAGGCCGCCATGTACCGCTGCCCTAAATACTCAAACGCGACCGCCAAGCTCAACAGTCCTCACTACTCACACTAGGATGTCGCAGAGGCCGCCAGGCACCCCGCGTCTCAAACATGCTGTAGGGACGGCCTCCCTTGCCATAATCAGTACTGGAGGGTTGGTTAGTGATATTACTGGGACTGCAGCTGGAGAGAGAGGACGGTGGGGTACTTAGACCCTGAAAGGGCAGGGGGCACGTGGGGGAGGAGGATGGAGGAGGCAGATGGTGAGGATGTTGTTGCTGTTGCTGCTGCGGTTGGTGTTGGTGGTAAGACATGGAGAAGTATCCTCGTCCATTGGAATAAGTCTCAGGAGAGTTATACTGTAGGCAGAACACGGGGGCGTGTTACAGGCATTAACTCTACAGCAAATCGTGAGAAAACCTCGAAATGTAGCAATCTTGATAATCAAGGGGTTATTTGCCAATAATGAGCAGCTGGCTAAGGCTTGATAAGTAATTAAATCAAGGAGTAGTACAGTGAAACCTCCATTTTTATAGAAACCGCTTCTTGCCTACACTACGCCAATCAAAAATCAGCTAGAATAAATTTCATACATTTAAGGACTTCAAATCCACTGAACCTAAGTTAATCCACTGCAGTAAATAAGATATGATACTTTGAGGTTTCACTGCACAGCTAGGAAACGGTAGGTACTGTTACAGCAGTAATAGGTAGGTAGATACTGCATCATGATATTCAGTAGAATCACGTTAAAATCTATAAAACACTTTAAATTAAATAGAGCAAAACTACTCAACCATATCACTGCACACATAGCATTTGCGACAGATACAAGAAAACTACTTTATTAATCAGCTGCACATAAATTAAGCAGACAAGAAATGAAGTAAATTTGAAGTTAAATCACGGCACAGCAAATTACATTGACGTAGCACAGTGATAAATATTATCTGAAGATAATGAATAAGTTAACAATAGACTACATAGTGGCACCACACAATGTTCTGAATAAATTATTTTTGCACTGGCTACCGTAGTTTAGGCCTCAGTCTCCACAACAATGGCAATCTAGCAGAGGTACAAACAAAGGACATGCACTATGCTGACAAAAACGTTGAGCCCAAGCACGAAGGCGTTCCCACAAATGATCAGCGTGTACGGGGATGACTGATCTACAAAGAAGACGGAGAAAGCAAGGAAGCATCGCAGTAAGAGTCTGAAAGTAGTAGACAGTAAATGGAACACAAAGGAAGACACCCGAAGGCCTAGCAAGAGGCGACCTATAAGGTTCTCAGACAGCATAGGATGAGTGCTCCTAGCTACCCATCTTATACTCCCCTGAGGAGGAGGGTGTGTCTGTACACATTAGAGCGGATAGGCCTACCAATACTATTGCTGAGTCGGTAGCTCCATGTGTCGGTGATACTTCAGGCAACCTGCATCGGAATCACCGCAACAGTATCAAAATTGCCAATAAGCTCATATTATTATCAAACGCACGAGATTTAGCGGACAGAAAGTATTATTTTATAGGAAATCAGTTTCACCAACGTATAGGTACACCAGGGCGATCCATACAGTGATGATAGTAGGTATAGGGCCTTCAGTTCATCATTATTATTGTAAATCATAAATTCATAATTATAGTGAGTTTAACATAGAAATTTATTTCGGCGTTTTGTCTGAAGTCTCAATTTAGCGAGCAGGCTACAACTGGCAGGGATGTGGTTTATTTTGGACACTTGATCCAAATTTAGGTAGGTAGGAGAGGGACTTCGCAGACAGACAAGACTTTGGCTAACTAACAAACAGAGAGCACTAGCTATATAAAATTATCCAAGTAATTCAACCAACAAATTTCAAATAGCTTTATGCCAAATAATGACGCAGAAGATACACTGAGTAGCTACAACACATATACTTCCGAGTCGGTCAATTCAGGAGTGGGTAACCACGCAAAGCCGGGACCGGGACCATGCGAAGGAAGCAGCACAGCTGGCAAGAGAAAAGTATTTGCTTCCCTACGTGATACACGAAGAAGCACGAGTGCAACAAATAGGTAACGATTTAAAACTTCCAAGTACCTACAAGGTAACGCTTCTGAAAGGAGGCATTAATAGAAGATTAATAAATGGTACAAGCATCAGAAAATTACTTCAAGGGCCTACATAAAAATACCAAAGTACAGTACTTTTAACCATTGGGTAGGAATGAGAATTAGAGCGCCAGAAAGACACACGGGCATGCAAAACAAGACAGTACAGCATATAGCGTCTAGGTAAAAGCACAGCACCTCAGCGTCCCGTTTGGGAAAAAAAAAATGCTGGATATAGGAGTAGCGTGAACACCTCAATGGAGCCCCAACACGCAAATAATAGCATGCACTGTCTGTCACAAGCGGGCAATGCATGCCTTCTGGTACAGGCCTACGTATATCCTGCGTGATACTTGTAGGTTTGTGGATCAGGGAGGGATGAACATAGCATACCAAAGTAAAACTAGAAATCCCAAATATTTCATAGAAACTATTGTAGCTACCTGTTGCTACAGAAGAAACATGAGTGGGACAGCATAAAGAATAAACAGATCACACCAAGCTAGTAAGGAGTTTGTAGTTGAGAGCAAACACTTTTATTTCAAAGCCTTACGTACAAACACAATGACAGTTAGGTATCTTCTACTCAGAGTCCGGTAACAGCAGGAGTACGTACCACAGCTCTAGGAAGCATAAAGAAATAATTTGATATTGGTTGGATAGATCAGTAGGTTCCTTTGTAAATATTGATTGTAATAAATGCAGTGCACCGTGAAGAATGAGAGCAGGAGCTCTTGAAAGGACAAATGAAAAAATCTTTGTAGGCACCACTTAAGGGGATCATTTAGGCGAAAATGGTCAAAATTATCAATTTTCTGTTTTTTGCTCAAAAAGTGTCTTCAGGTATGGGGGCATTACGTCCCAAATTTTTAGGGGGCTAGCGGCACT
>LQNS02007216.1:12828165-12838802 GCA_001587735.2 Parhyale hawaiensis
GTACGAACAATCTCTCTATAATCCGTATTAGTGCGGAGTAAAGAGGTTTTTGTCGAATTTGTAAGTACCTCGGTAATCCGAAATCCCCGCTAATCCGTCACCCTCTTCCCCCCGTGCTGTGCGAATTAGAGGGGTTTTACTGTATATATCCCCAAGGCCTAACTGAAACCGAAATAACGTATGGCGACCACATTAAGGTGTAGAGCACAATAGAATAGGGAAGGCAGGACTACCGTAAGTAGACTGCAGCAAAAGGCTGTCAATTTGACATGCAGATGAGCTTCAACAAAGTCATTCTCAACGAGCTCCCAACAGCAGGCGTTCCCTCTACTTCTAGATGTTTCTATATTATTTCAGTACAGCTGTGTCTACTGTCCAGTATCAAAGCTCATCTACTGCTCACTTGCACTGAACGCAAACTGTACAGTGGTAGAATTACCAGGAATAGAATCAGATCAAAAACGACTTTTAGGTCTCTGAACAGCTCACCAACAACATCAGCACATTACCCTTTGACTAAACTGAAAAAAGACAAAAACTCCCAACCAGATGTGAGTGAATAACTACGAGTCACAAGCAATGCCGCAAGCCAAGTGAGTAACAAGAAAATTAGGATCGTGAGTCTAAGCTCCGCTGTGCCATACAATGTGACTGAGTGAAGTATCCGAACAGATTAGCTCGTACAGCGAAGTTTCCCTGTTCTGTGCCCCATAAGACAAGGTGACGATAACAAAACAATGAGGTGAAGTAAAACAGACAAATACTGATATATTACTGAGATATAACTCAATGACAACTTGTTTTTGATGTGAAGCTACAGGGATAAAAGAGTCCACAGACTCTAAAAAAACTGTGAGAAAAATTACACCGACAAACTTTATTCACAAGTACTCGGTAGTTTCTACTCTCACATTCCAAGAGCACCTCAAGTCCTAGGAAGGACAATATGCGCAGTGTCGAATATTCGCCTTCATTCATTTTTCACAAACTATAGGATACACAGGGGTAAGAAGGCTAATACTGACTATATAGTGACATGCAGCCATAGTGTGGATAAGAGGAGAATATAGCAACATCTAGCAGTAGCGATTTATATGGTCTAATTCAGATGTAACATCTTGAGAAAGGAAGAGCAGGTCTATGCACCTTTGACAAAGCTATTACAGTAAACAGATGTAAATATCTGTCCAAAAGTCATCTTCATCAATTTTTAGATAGACTATTTAAAGAAGCTGCAGAAAGGAATGAATGAAGGAGTAACTACACGGTATATGTTTGCGTTTTTGCAAGGAAATATTTACTCCATAAAATCATAAATCATTTCACTAAGCTAAAAATAACAACTAGCAACAAATTCCATTTCCCGAATGGAAGATCTATTAGTAGCTATACTACAACTGTACAAACCTAAAAACAGAGCATTACTGTACCTAATTAAACCTCAGAAAAAATTAGTAAACAACATTCTACAGTATTTACGTGAAAGTTATCAAGCATTTGAATTATAAAAATGAATTGTTGCTAAGGTAGTGGAATGTATAGAGTGAGTTATAACAAACTAAAATTAGGGTGGCAGAACGTTTCAGCAAGTTCCCATCAACTACCGCCGAGGTAGGGAATTATAACTCCAGTGAGTTCAACGGAACAACAAGTCCTTTCCATAAGACCAACGGGATTCAAACTTTAGTGGCTATCAGAGAATTTTGAACTCTCAAGACTTCGGAGAGACAGCTAGTGGAGGTATCACATTTAAAGAGGGTAATTTGCCCAATCTGTAGCTACCAAGTTATGCTAACTTGCTAGACAAGTTTTTCGTTCAATAGGAAAACAGTACAACAAATAAATACAGACCGGTATGAATGAATGGGGTAAAGGCAATAGAAGTTTTATATTTAGCATTTCCAATGCTGTAACTGGTACCTACCTACATTCTTCATTTTTCTTCCAGGTACACATTGCAATACATTCAACACACTACTAAACGAGAAAGGAAACTTCATGCCTTTGTTGCTAATTTTCAGATTTCTGATATAGTGAAGTGTTCCTACATTTGCAACAGGTAATAGTAGTAGGAATTTTTACAAGCATTTCAGTGGCACACTGCCTATAGGTATCGCGCCGAACTATTCCTGTGTTTAACCACAGGCTCGCGCACAACTACCGCGCGGAAGTTGTCTCATTCTATAATATAAAGTAGTAAGAAAAACATTACTATCATTAATTTAACATATAGTACTACATGTAATTCACAAAGAAGCGGGCAGAGCCGTAGCTGACGATAGCATTTATCGTAATGGGTTCATCAAGGTTTGTGATTGAGGTTATAGCTATCTGGTAAGATAAGTCTCAAGGGCATTTCTATTAAATTGGCCGCGAGGTCCCTCAGAAAGCATTCCTCGGAGGATGGAGTTGGCATCTCGGCCATGCAGGTCATGATAGCAGTCCCTCCGCTCGTCGGAGAAAGTGGGATACTTGGCGCAATAGGGCTTCGGACGCATCATCCGCAGATAATCGTGAGTTTCTCGTGCGCCCAATATGCAGTCGGGACAGTACGAAGTCCATTTGGCGGTCGTCACTATCTGACGAGTGCCATAGTCGGACGGTTTCTTTGATTGTTCGTAATTTATTATTTCTCTCCGCCAGCCACTGGGATTGCCATAGCTCGCGCAGGTTTCGCTTGATTCGTGGGTGATAGTCTCGGCAGGGGACTGCACGGTTTGCCACGGGCAAATCCGACAGGGCTACCTGTCTCGACTCATCATCAGCGAGCTCATTGCCCGCGACGTAAACATGACCTGGCACCCAACAGATACACACGGACTTTCCATCCTCTTGCAATTTTTGTAACGTACTTACTATTCGGTTGATGACGGGGTGGATGCTATCGTTTGTTCGAATGGCCTGTACTACACTCAGTGAGTGGAAGAATATGGTAAAGTTGTTCTCATCGCTGTCTCTAATGAGGAGCAACTCCCCGCAAACGCCGAACAGCTCGGCGGTGAGAATCGAAGTCTCAGGTAATAACCGGCATGCTCTTGTTTCACCAGTCGCAGCGGTTGCACATTCAACTCGGTCTCCCATTTTAGAGCAATCGGTATAAATGTATGTAAGGTCACTATGTTGGTCTCTCACATGATCCGTGAAGAGAGTTTTCAGTAAGAGGGGATGGGAGTCTTTCTTTTTTTGGGTATTGCGTACCGGGGCAAAAAGTTGAAACTGGTATGCGCCAGGTTGGCTTGTCTCTGAACAGGACCGGGGCCACCTTAAAGGGCTCGATTTCCGCTATGACGGAGGGGGCTTCAAAGTCATTTGAGGGAAGGGTGTACGGAAAGGCTACTCCCTGTGCCCGGTCTCGGCACACAGTGTTCCAGGCCGGGGATCGTGGGACTTGTTCTACGCGGGTTAGGTACTGATAGGTAAGTGGCGCCCTGCGCTGCTGCAGGCTGGGTTCGCCGCTCTCAGCGAGACTTGTAATGGGAGATGTACGGAAGGATCCTATGCAGAACCTTAGTGCTGTATTGTGCACAGCGTTCAGTTGTTTTCGGACTTTGGTTGCCCGGTCACAAACGCGGCCGATGGCTCGCTTCAGTCGTCGACGTAGAAATTCCAGATGTAGTGAGGAGTATAGCATCAGGTCATCTACGTATGGCGACCCGTGCACGAATTGGGGAAGGTTTGCTGGGATGTCGTTTATTGCTAATAGGAACAGGGTACAGCCAATGACGCTCCCTGCTTAACCCTCTCATCCTGCGTCAGTTCAGTTCTGACCCTGGAACGCCGCTCGCTCAAGAACTGCTGCAAGTAATAGGCCATGTTACCTCTTATTGCTATTTTGTGTAGTTGTAGGACTATTCCGTGTCGCCAAGCTGTATCGTATGCCTTTATAAGGTCGAAGAAGACACAGATAGGGTGTCCCTCAAGTGTCCTGTTCTCCATGGAGAAATTTTGTATGCGCACGATGGCATTGGTGGTCCTACGGGACTGTCGGAAACCGTGCTGCACGTCCAAGGAGGAGCTTATTGGCTTTCAGATATTTCATCAGACGGGTGTTCACAATTTTCCCCATGATTTTTCGGGGGCAGTTGGTCAACACAATAGGACGGTAGCCACTTGGTTCCGTGGGAGGTTCATCTGGTATTATAAAAGCTAGTACACTGGCGAGGCGCCACTGTTTCCGATAGTCGTGTTTTGTCCAAATTATGATGAATATTGTCAGGAGTGCTCGAACCGCTGAATAGTGCATGCCCTTCAGCATCTTGTAGTGTATACCATCAGGGCCGGGACTTTATTTTCGCACCGTGTGAGGGCGTTATACATTTCCAATGCGGTGAATGGATCGTTGTATGGCGCCTCGTCGTCTTCGCGGCCGGTAGCAAAGTTCACGGGGTCTTGTTCCGATCTTCTCCTTCTCGTATGAAAAGCTCGAGGGTAAGTCGTACCACTGCTGACCTCGCTGAAATGTAGAGCCGAGCGATCGGCGACCTGGTCAGGTTCCAAAACCGTGTCAAGCCATTCTCCTTTACACAAGGAGGGCCGTGGCGTGGTTTACCAGTCCTCTTTTTAACGCGTCGCCGGACCTTGCTCACTGGAGTAGTAACGTTTAGCGTAGTTGTACATTCCTTCCAATAGGCTTTCTGTGCCTGGTGCATGGTAAACTGTGCCTGCGCTCGTGCGCGGCACTATACTATTTTATTGGCCAAGCATCTATTTCGTTGGTAACGTTGGAGTAGTCTCTCTCCGCGCATACTCACATGCAATCGTCGTTCCACCATGGAACTCTAGGAGGAGGGGTTCCACCTCTGGATATGGGGATGGCCCCTGTCGCAGCCCTCGTCAGGGCTCCCGTGAAATGATTCACAATCTGGTCAACGGCCAGGTGTTCATCTAATTCCTCCATCTGGCTCAAGGCCTCTAAGGCAGCCCAATCGGCTCGCCGGAGTATATAACGTGGTGCTGCATCATAATTTTGGAGGTCCGGGAAGCGTGCACACAGTAGTGGTGGCTCCCGTGGGTGTCTTCAATCACAGTCCAATGGGCGTCAGGAAAGTGGTCAGGCGTGCAGAGGGTAAGGTCAATCGCGAAGGTAGTTCCTGTATGCATGTGAAAATGGGTCTGTGCTCCTATATTGAGGAGGCACAAGTCGGTAGCTCTCAGCAAGCGCTCGACAACGAAGCCTCGCGCGTTATTAGTACGTTGGGTGTTTTGCATTGAAGTCGCCCAACAATAGGAAAGGGCGCAGCGGCTGCGTCACTAGTCTAGTCATATCTGCTATGTTGATTTCTTGGTTCTGAGAAATATACAGATTGCAGATAGTTGTGGCCGTGTTTCGTAATTTGATTTGCACGACCACGGCCTGTGTTAAGTGGCACCCTCAGGCAGAGAGACTCTGTTTTGGCGAGGATAGAGAGTCCCGTTCCAGACACGCGATCCTGGGTAGGGGAAAAACATTCAGCAGTGTAGTTCCGAGGCGAGGGAGGCTTGGTATAACAAAGCAAGGTCTCTTGTAAGTATAAGCATATAGGTTGGCGAAGTTCTATCAGACGGCTCAGGTTACCTTTGTTGGTCCTGTGGCCCTCTTATATTCCATTGTAATATTGTACTTATTTGCTATATTTCCTGTTCGAGCCTTTTCCTGCCGTTTATGGAAGGAGTAGGGGCTGTAGCATGCAGTAATCACTGTCTGTATTGGGTGTTGTCAACCTTCTTCCTGTCTTCATCGTTCCACGCCCGCAGGGTCATCGCAGGCGGCGAGGACCCCGCGTGGCGTCCGGAGGGCACGCCACGACCCGCGGGTAACGGGGCTTGTCCACCGCTCGAAACCCTGTCCAGTGAGGAGGCGCGCTCGTCGCTCGGACGCCGCTGGCGATCTGAGTCACAGCACGCCACGGCCACCATGTGACGCTGCTCTTCTCGTAGGGGCACGACACGTTCCACGGCCATCCCACTGCATCTTCGGAATTTAAAAGGTATGGTATCTGCTGTAGGGGATGAATCACTGCTCGGACTGCGTTTTCGCGGGAGCGTTTCATTGCTTTTACTAGTTGTAGAAGTCTCTGGTCGTACTGATTGTGTATGTTCCGTAGTTATTTTATTTTTAGATTTTTGTACTGGTCTTTCTGGTTCAGGTCCGCCCAGTCCGTCCCCACCCCGAGGAACAGCCACCTGGGCTGCGACACAGCCGGGAATGACTGGCGCAGCAGAGGCAGGAACAGCCCCAGCAGACCTGGAGACAACGGGCGCAGCAACAGCTCCAGCAGGGCCGGAGGCAGCACGCGCAGAAGCAGCCCCAGCAGAGCCATAGGCATGTGGCGCAGCAGAGGCAGAAACAGCCCCAGCAGAGCCAGAAGCAACAGCGGAGCCAGAGGCAGCCGCAGCAGATCCGTAAGCCGGAAAAGCTCCGCATTCCGTGACCCTCAGGAGGGCTAGTAGCGAGTTATCCCCATATTGCACATAGCCACTTACAGCTGGTTTGTCTGGCACTTTCAGCAAGTAAGCGTCCAGTAAATTTTCAATTTTCACAGTTTCAATACAGAGGGCGTTTTGAATATGACGAGGCATTCTGTTGAACCTCGCACCCCAAAAACAGTGAAGCTAATTGAATACTTCGAGGCTATGGTATCGCCACTATTTCTGATTGGAAGTCGCACTTGACTAGTGCCACCAGAAACATTTTAAGCATAGCTAACATACCACAAATGTTATGGGCTTCAAATCAAATCCGGAACTTTAGGGTTGAGATTGCAAACATAATGAACTTGAAAGTTAGGCAGTCTCAAAAATGGAGAATGGTCTCAAAAATAATACAGCTTTTTGACTTGTACAAATAGCTCAAGAACGTCTTTGTCATGAAGTTACAACCAACACCAATGATGGTTAATAGTAGTAGTAGCAATTTTACAAGCACTTCAGTGGCACACTACCTATATCACGCCGAAATATTCCTGTGTTTAACCACAGGCTCATGCTCCGCTAGGGCGCAGAATTTGTCTCATTTTGTATTATAAAACAGTTGTAATAAGAACTTTATTATCATTATTTAATTTTACAAATAGTATATGTAATTCACAGGGAGAAAATTAGAGCCGTAATTGACGATGGAATTTCTCGTAATGGATTCATCACAGTTTGTGACAGAGGTCACATCTGATAAGAAAATTCTTTAGGGCATTTCTATTGAATTGACCGTGAGGTCCCTCAGAAAGTATTCCTCGGAGGATAGAGTCGGCATCCCAACCATGCAGGTCCGGATAGCAGTTCCTCCGCTCGTCGGAGAAGGCGGGACACCCGGCCATCAAATGCAAGAAAGTGAGGGGTACGAGTACGACGAAATCGTCGCAATAGGGTTGCAGACGCCTCATACGCAGAAAGTCGTGAGTAGGTCTCGTGGGCCCAATACGTAGGCGACACAGTACGACGTCCATTCGGCGGTCGTCTCTATTTGACGTTTGCCACCGCCGGACGGTTTCTTCAATTGTTCGTCATGGAAACCCCACATCGAGATACTGAGAATGCAATGCATGCGTAGGCTCAACTTACTCAAGCCCTTGACGACACTGTCGTGGGGCGCCGACCGGCAAACCCTTTTATACGTCTACCAAACTCTTGTACACTTCAGACTAGACTACAGCTGTGTCGTATATCAGTCCGCGAGGACCAAAGTCCTAAAGCGACTGAACGCTGTGCAAAATACAGCACTAAGGCTATGCACCGAAGCCTTCCGTACAACTCCCATACCAAGTCTTCTCGCTGAGAGCGGCGAACCCAAACTGCAACAGCGCAGGGGTCAGCTTACCTATCGGTACATAGCCCACTAAGAACAAGTCCCTCAATCCTCGGCCTGGAACAGTGTGTGCTGAGACCAGGAAGAGGGTGCAGACTTTCCGTACACACTTCCATCCTCCAACAACTATAAAGCCCCCTCCTTCATAGCGGAAATCGAGCCCTTCAAGATGGCCTCGGTTCGGTTCAGAAAAACCAACCTGGCGCATACCAGTTTCAACTTTTTGCCCCGGCACGCAATACCCAAAGAAGAAGACTCCCATCCCCTCGTACTAAAAACTCTCTTCACGGATCACGCGAGAGACAAACATTGTGACTCTACCCACATCTATACGGATGGCTCTAAAACGGGAGACCGAGTTGGATGCACAGCCGCTGCGACTGATGAAACTAGAGCATGCCGGCTTTTACCGGAGACCTCGATTTTCACCGCCGAGCTGTTCGGCGTGTGCGCGGCGCTGCTCCACATTAGAGACAGAGATGAGATCAACTTTACTATATTCTCCGACTCACTGAGTGTAGTACAGGACATTCGAGCACACGACAGCATACACCCCGTTATCAACCGAAAAGATAGAAAGTACGATACAACAATTACCAGAGGATGGAAAGTCCGTGTGTATCTGCTGGGTACCTGGTCATGTTGACACCGGGGGCAATGAGCTCGCTGACGAAGAGTCGAGGCAGGCTAGTTAGTTCTATTTCAGTTTTAGCACCGTAGCCGCAACTCAGACGATTCAAAAGTGAATTTCATTTTCATTTATTGTCATCAATAGGAATATTTTATCTCTGTATTCCTGCCGGAAGAACTCAAATTGGTAGTAGAAGTAGTAGTAGTAGCAGAAACGCTTACTCGCGCTTCAGTGGCACACTGCCTATATCGCGCCGAACTATTTCCGTGTTCAGCCAAAGGCTCGCGCGCCACTAGGCGCACTCATTCTATATATTATAAAGTAGTAGGGAGAATATTATCATTATTTATTTTTACATATAGTATATGTATTTCACAGAGAAACGGGCAGAGCCATAGTTGACGGTAGCGTTTATCGCAAGGGATTTATCACAGTTTGTGACAGATGTGACATCTGATAAGAAAATTCTTTAGGGCATTTCTATTAAATTGGCCGCGAGGACCTTCAGAAAGCATTCCTCGGAGGATGGAGTCGACATCCCGACCATGCAGGTCCGGATAGCATTCTCTGTGCTCGTCGGAAAAGGCGGGACACCCGGCCATCAAAAGCACGAAAGGGAGGGGTACGAGTACGACGAAGTCGTCGCAATAGGGTTGCAGACGCCTCATTCGCGGGAAGTCGTGAGGTCTCGTGTGCCCAATACGTAGGCGGCACAGTACGACGTCCATTCGGCGATTTGGCTCAGTGCGCTACTACTGGAGGGAAAAAGGCACAAAGAATAGTAAAAGACACTCGAGAGGACGGCTCCTTTTTTTGCTTTCCACACGAGAGGAGAGAGACTGGAGGTGCCCCGCGTACTAGGTCGGGTAGCTATCTCGATCGACAGCCCACCTCACGGAACAGAAAAGGAAAAGCAGAGAACCTACCTAACTTTACAAAACTAACCTCGTCAGTAAGAACTGCGGCAAGCGGCAACATCTCCTGCGGAAAAGGCGCTCGCGGCCCTTGGGTGCGTGATGCCCAAATATTGTGGCAGGGATAGGGCCCGCCAGAATATACCCCTCAGGGCGTCGAGGCAGGTGGCCTATCGGATTTGATGACGGCAAACAGTGCAGTCCTCTGCCGAGACTATTACCCACTAATCAAACGAAACCTGCGCGAGCTATGGCAATCCCAGTGGCTGGCGCAGAGAAATAATAAATTACCAATGCTGGTTAAGCGTTGCATATAACTTCGTAACGGCTGACAGAATTGAGGCTACCAAGGAAAGAAAGTGGCTTTAGCATTTTGAATGAATTTCTAAAATTGGACAGTGAAGAAACGAAGTAGCAATATCAATTTGCTCTGTGTCTGTATAAACAGATTCGAGAACACAAGTTGGTCACAATGCTTTGACCAAAATCAGTCAAAGTTAAATTGAGCTGAAGAACTAGAGGTGGTTTTGAAGCTAAGGAATGCAACTGACGACTACTACAGCTTTTCTAACCGGATTTTTTAAATAAAATCTCAACTTCAATTAAATTCCTCCAAAAAGAGCTTGAGTTTCCCAAACAAGGATTTACAACACATGCATAGAAAAGATGAATCTAATGAAAACCATATTATGAGCATTGTTGTAGAGGAAGCAGCTATTACACAAGAAGGAAGAAATTAAAGCAAAAACAGCATTTGAAATGGATATGACGCAAGTCATACAAGAAGCCTTTCCACCACTCGAATAGATACATCTAAGGAGAACACCGTACTAACGAGTGACATTCCATTGTAGAAAAATGTGATGATGTTAGGGACTTGGAATTTATTGTAACTACTTAACTAAACAAAGCAATGCATCATGGAGCAGATGAAGAATTATAATTTCCTATAACCATTAGCTAACAAAAAAGTATGGACAAGATAAATAGAAAATGTCAGATTAACTATATAGCTACTGCTTAATAGCATTGTTGTTACTAGTCAAGTAGAATAATAAAAGGTAAGGAATAGTCATAGCTACGCAAGAAACCTACACCCAGTATAAAAGCAAAGACCTCTAGTCCAAAAACCATTTGCTAGCGGAAGTGAGGTAAGCAAACAACATCATGGTGTCTACTGAAGATTGTTAGGAAAATTTTATGACTTTTTATGACTTTTCAGGATAAATATTTATGACTTTTTTATGACCTTATATTATACGGCATATCCAAAAAAATACGATTTCATCAAACAATGAATGGAATTAATAAC
>LQNS02007216.1:12857824-12871969 GCA_001587735.2 Parhyale hawaiensis
GAATGATATTTGTTTATAAGTGGAATTCCGGAGTCGGAGTCGGGCTAAAAATTCCGACTCCGACTCCTAGAGCAAGTGAGAATCCGACTCCAACTCCGACTCCGCCTCAAATACTCCGACTCCGCCTCAAATCCTCCGACTCCGGCCGACTCCGACTCCGCAACCCTGCCAACAACGGGACTTTTTGAGAGAGAAGTTACTCACCTGTGAAACAACGCCCACAAACTTAAACATAAAGATCCAAGAGCCCATCTAAGCCACCACTTTTTTCCCGTATTCCATAGTGAATGTATACCTAACTACAAGGAATAGACTATCCTCCAATATTGTTGGTGTACAGACAGTCAATGCATTTGAAAATCGTCTTGACAAACATTGGGAACAACACCCTACACAGCTACGAACACTTCCGGGAGTCACAAACTCTCAACGGCCACAGCTTCAGAGGCCATTCACTGTCTTTTATGCCCCATCTAACTTGATGTCTCCGAGCTCCGCGGAGCTGTAATAACAAATTGTGCTTTCAAGATCATCTCCTGCACCGAGCTGATTCTCTTCTTTGCTTGCTCAGATATCTAACTGTACTTACATAATGGCAATAGCTCACAGAGGGCAGGAGCTCAAGTTCCGGCTACTCTGGAAATAGGTCTGTTGGTCAGTCTACTGCCAGCTATTTAATTTACTTCATTGCATTAGAAACTGTACAGAGTTTCTGTGGTGTTATTAATAAATTATTAGCTTAACAACCGTTTCCGCCAAAGGACGATCCGCACTGTGATGCTAGTCGGCCAGGAAAAAAGCACAAAGAATAGAAAATGACACTCGAGTGGACAGCTCCTTTTGTGGCATTCCACATGAGAGAGACTAGAGGTGTCCCGCGTACTAGGTCGGCTATCTCGTTCCACAGCCCACCTCATGGAACAGAAAGGGAAAAGTAGAGAACCTACCTAACTTTACAAAACTAATCTCGTCAGAAGGAACTGCGGCAAGCTGCAACATCTCCTGAGGTAAAGGCACTCGAGAACCTTGGGTACGAGATGCTCAACTATATTGTGTGTTATTGTTATATTGGTATTGTCCCGCTAATTCCGAATGTAAGACGTTCAATAGCGATCTAAAATAATTTACTCAGCTTACAGCCGGGACCACAACGTTGTGCTGAGGCGGCAAGAGATGCAAGATGAGAAGAGAAGAAGACAGAAGAAAGAAGCGCCAAAGCAGACGCCCCTCCTCGTATCCCTTCGCGCGGGCAAAGGTAAGAGCCCTACAGAAAAAGTCGGTCACCTCGATCGCCGGCCCACCTCACGGGACAGAAAAGGAAATTTACAGAGCCTACCTAAATTTACAAAACTAACCTCGTCAGCAAGAATTGGGACAAGCTGCAACATCTGCGGAGCAGGCACTAGGGAAGCTTGGGTCGATGCCCAAATCCATTGTGGCAGGGAAAGGGCCCGTGACAATATATGCTTGTGACAAGCCAAGGGTCCCGAAACACGCGCTTTTTCTCCCCATAAGCTCACTTAACAGCTCACAGGACTTATCCCAGGGGATCCTACTGCCCTTTAAACCTAAACCACTTAACAAGTGGTATTTCTTATTCAAATCGCAGCAAATTTGCTCAGTCTGACTGCTTTATTTACAGTTTTATCAACGTCTCAAATGGAAGAATAGGGATTAATCATTATATTCCTTCTTGAAAATTTTTCAGATCGTCCGCCAGGCCGTTGCCAGACGCAACAGCGCTCCGCCAGGCCGAGCGGCGGTTAGCTGAGCCAGCGCAGCCTTCAGTCAGGTGGCGTGGCAGCCAGTCAGCCAGCTGGCGTCCACCTCGGGATTAGCGCTGGCATCCGCCTCGGGAGTAGCGTTGGCGTCCACCTCGGGGGTAGCGTTGGCGTCCACCTCGGGGGTAGCGCTGGCTCACCTTTTCATGCCCACGCAACAATCTGGTCGCGACGGGGACGTGGGCGGCATTCATGGTGTCAAGTTCGCTCATGGTGAGAAAAAAGGCGTGTTCCGGCGCCCTTTGCTTGTCACAAGCATAGGTATTATCTCACCTCCAGCTCACTCGACACCGTACAGGACCTATTATCGAAGGCCCGAACGGGTAAACATATGGATGTGGACGCGACCAGAGATCAGAATGTAAAGGCAGAGACTAGCCACAGCATATCAAGTCCCAGCCTGTTAAATATGTACAATTCAGTTTTCACGACATTAGGGTACCAGACTCTAGGCGGTGTAGTTGTATATCAAAAGCTGTAGGAAACATACTCCTTGGGACCGAAAAACCGGTCTCTGCCTTAGTGGCTACAAAGGGAAGTGAGGTGAAGATATTCCCGCAGGGCCCGGCCTGGATATAGGAACTCTGAAAACAAGCTTCTGGGCCAAGAGGCCTGAGTAACGAAGTTTGCCGAAGTTAGGGCGTCCAATAAGAGCCTGGGATTGAATGAACCTGAAGCCAGAATGGGAAGCTGCATGGCCTGCTACTAAAAGAATTCTCCTAGAAGAGCTAGGAAAGACCGAAAAGCGATGGCCGAAGTAGATAGCTCGCATCATAAGCTGGCACACAAGTGGTGTGTAAACTCAGGGCTTGGTGCCCTGACCTTATTATGGTCTTGCGGCCCCGAGGTCGAGGGCGGTGATGACCCATGGTCGACTTGGATGGAGCCGAGTCCTGCCTTAGGGACCGAGACCAGTGGAGGAACGGTACCTGAGGGAGATACCGCAGGTAGAACATAGAGGGGATCGAGACCTAGGGCTTTCGTTCCCTGAGGTGCCAAGGTGAAACTTTATCTCGTCTGAAGCACACGGGAGCGTAATGAGGAGGACACGGTAGAAGCTACCGCTGAATGGCGTATGAGCATATTAGTTAATTCGGCTCTGGATATAGCTAAGAGCTGAAATGAGTAGATGGCAAGATTATTATGAGACCCTTTGGGAGCCCCAGAACACGAGACACTTCGATCTCGTATAG
Source organism: Parhyale hawaiensis (assembly GCA_001587735.2). NCBI lineage: Eukaryota > Metazoa > Arthropoda > Malacostraca > Amphipoda > Hyalidae > Parhyale > Parhyale hawaiensis. Next base: position 12,860,799 of record LQNS02007216.1, read on the forward strand.
AGTTGACTGGCTCCGGGAAGCGCTGCCAAAACCCTAGAGAGTAATAGGGTGAGCCTTAGTAACGGAACGGGGGAGGGACTCCCAAAACAGACGGGAAATATGAGATACCGGAGTGAAGTTTGAGCTCCAGAAGCAGAAAACAACTGCGTAAGTCCTGTTCCGAGAATCGGGTTGTAGACCATAAGAGCAGCATAGGAGTTAATATAGAGCTTAAAGCGGGTGGCGAGACTGGTGTCCCGATAATGCCAGCCCTTAGATGAGCTATACGTATCTTCATGGTACTAGGACGTGGTTATTGTCCTGAATATGGACACAGCAGTTAGGGCTACTGTGTAGCGTATCTGTGAAAAGAGCTGCTAGAATACGCGGGTACTAGAGGGGTTAGATTGGACATCTAAGGCTCGGAAATGCTAGACACATTAGTGCGACGGAGACCGCGCAGAGTATAAACATGGGCTGTGGAACGGTGGGTCGCCGTTTGACGCGAGCCCAATCAGGGAGAAACTTCTTCCGCGAAGAACAGCCCCTTAAAGGTCGACGGGAGAGCTTCACTTTGCAAGTTGGAGACCATTCAGTCCACGCAGTTATGGCCCTAATAAGGCAGCATCACGGTAGTCGTGCTATGAATAGCTACGAATGACCAAGATGGTCGTGTTAGCAAAGGCGTTTCCATCGAGAAACCGCCGAGCAGTCGTGAGAAGTCTAAAGCCGGGGTAACGGCAAAAGGTGTTGCTTCTGAGGCGAAACCGAATGAGAGTTTCTGGCAAAGTCGGGAGAACAGGTCAAGGGGAATTCGTTATGCGATATGTTCCCTCGCAGCATAGGCTTACCCGCCTATAACAGACGGAGACCATTTAGCCAAGAAATAACTGGGTCAGATCAATTCTGGGTGTCATCAGGTAAGTAATCCATAAGCGGTTATCTATATAGAAGATTGAGCCAAGAGGTTGGAATACCATTCCGAGCGGCGTGCCGTTGAAGAGAATGGGTGGGTATACTGCGGTCTCCCGCAGTCTGGTGTGAGGTACCTAGCATAGCAGCGCCCCCCGTGTAGCTGGGACGACACACCTACAGTGCCGCCAAAGAGGATATAAGAATATCCGGTGTTGCCGGACGAAACCAGTTCAGAGCAACTATAGAGATACAGGGTGCATGCAAGCAGGGACACAGCTGCGGTAAGGAGCGAAGTAGTGAATGCTGAGCGCATCACTGTCAGCATTTCGAAATTGTCGTGAGAGACATAGCTGCGTAGAGCTTTCAGCATGGCTGGGACGCCGAAGGTACAGGGCGAGATGAGGAAGGAAAAGTCTCCGGCGTAGCCAGACAAACCAGCTCAGGACAATTGTCCGTCAGAGATGTAGCACGCATACCTAGCGGGACCACCGTTGAGGTAAAGTAAGAGTAGCATCTGCCAAGGGCATCACTATCAGTCTTTCGCTTTTGCCGTCAGATACAAAGCCGCACAGGGACCTCCGCGCAACCGGGGTGAACAAGTTTAGGTCAAGATGGGTATGGCGTTGCCGGGCGAAGCAAGTTCAGGGCAATGTCGGAAGAGGCGTGGATTAGTTCGAGGCTTGAGTTTGCCAGCTCTTAACCGCGGTGCGACCCTATGGGTCACTGAGCGTTTTGATCAACCTGGTTTTCGGCAGCAGACGTAAGCTTCTGCTGCCGTAAAATCGACTTACAAACATGTGCTATTAGGTTACGTTAGCGTGTGCCTTTCTTGCGGGATAACCATTGAAGACAGGTGTAAGTACGTACCGTCAGGGGACTTGACCCAGGTCTGTCGTAGTCTCGCACGAGACACCGCACAGTACAAAACTCCCAGCAGAACCAGGGTGAAACAAGTTCAGGGCAAAGGATGAGAAGGACCGCATTTCCGGCTGACTACCCGGGCGAAACAAGTCTAGGGCAACGTACAGAAGATGCCGGCTTTTTTCAACACTCAGAGCAGCGTACAAAGCAACAAGCGGAGTTCCCACTTCCCAGGGTAGTGGGTACGGAGCAAGTCGAGAATAACGTAGAGGACGCTCATAGCAATGGACAAAGCCAATGCCCGGCACATACGACTGTTCCCAGCATTGCCGCTGGGAGGAACAAGTCCAGAGCAATGCATTGCAGCTGTTGTAAGTGGGGTAATTAGGCGCATTTGGGCGTCATGCCAAGGCCATATCCCCCTTCTTCAAAGTTATCGTTTTTTTTTTCTTGGAAGTTATAGTTTTTTTTCCTTCTCTTGAAGTTATTAGATTCCTTTTTTTAGTTGTTATATAGTTTTTTTCATGTTATTGAATTTTTTTCTTCTGTTGCGAACGAGGTACTCACGCGGACTTTGAGCGCCATGCCAAGGCCATACCCACTCACAACAGGTAGCTAGTAGGTGAGTACATCCGACCTGGAACGGCCTCCAGAGACTAAGTCCCCAGACTCAGCGGCGCCAAGTCGAGCGCAACACCCACCCCCTCCAGGCAGAGTTTTTTATAGATATATCTTCTCCTGCAGTCTTAGACCTCTAAGACGGTAACGGGAGAGGACCCCAACAGCAATGGGGTGTGTTCTCTTGTACCTACCTTGCAGGGAGAGGTTTTTATTTCTGAAAGTTTTGAAAGGTTTTTCCTTTTTTTAAAGTTTTTTTTTTTAATTAAATTCAAAACATAATCTTTTACTTTACTTTAGCAAAGGGCATAAGTAGATACGAGGCAAAGCTCGCCGGGAGTAATGGTCTCGATGCTAGATGTGAAGTCGAAGGAGGCAGGCACCAGAGAACCTGCCCCGCCGACTTCACAAGTGGGCATAGAGAGGTGACCCAGCGCGACCCCCAGGTAGACGCCAGCCGGCTGACTGGCTGCCACACCACCTGGCTAAAGGCTGCGCTGACTCAGCTGGCCGCCGCTCGGCCTGGCGGAGCGCTGTTGCGTCTGGCGACGGCCTGGCGGACGATCTGAAAAACTTTTCAAAACTGAACATAATGATTAATCCCTATTCCTCCATTTGAATCGCCTATAAAAGTAATCAGACAGAGCAAATTTGCTGCGATTTGAATAAGAATTCCCATTTATAAAGTGGATCAGATGTAGAGAGCAGTAGGATCCCCGGGGCTAAGTCCCGTACGGTGTCAAGTGAGCTGGAGGTGAGAAAATACCCCTGAGGGCTTCTGTGGAGTGTTGTAGAATTCTGGACTTCCTAACACCGTCAGGAGCAGCTAAGTGCGGGTAGCACGGAGACATTACTCAGCGTCCGCCACGCAGGATTTAGGTTCTCTTAATTTTAGTCAACTTTTTTCGGTAGCTATTGAGCATTGCCCATTAGTTGGGATAGAAAATTAGTTGGGATAGTCAAACCGTTGACCGTTCAGATTGGGGGCATAAAAAATTACTGTAAATTATTCTGTTATCTACATAGCAATAAGACAGCTCAAAACGACGAATAACAATAAAAACATTTCAACGGTGAGTGTGACGGCAGCGAGTTTATAAACCACAACCAGACTAAAGGAGAAACAGATGGTGTCAGTGTTACGGTAGATGCCACTTGACTACAACAGTATTTTCCAGCCTACAGGCAAAATATTTAAGTTTAGTTCAAGAAGTAGCTACTTTAAGGCGTAAATAGCAGCAGAGAAGGATAGGGTATCACTAAAGGATTAATTATTTTCAACACTATTGCTTCTCACCTTATGAAAATAATTAGGGTCAGCACCACGTGACAGCAGTCGAAGTGACGTCTCCAAATTATCTGTCCGTACGCTGCTGTACAGCTCCTGACTCAACGCTTCTTCTTCACTTTCGTAGCTGTCGCCACTGACAGAAGCGCTGCCGTCTCCGTCCCTGCTGCCAAGAGCAGACACGGGCGGCAGGCACGCCGAGTGAGTGGGGGATGGAGTCGGTGGTCTCAGCACAAATGCGAGCTCCATGTGCTTTGCTCGGATAAACTCTGCCTTTTGGGTACTGAAAAAGAGGCGACATGCTGTAATGCGAGCTCCATGCACTTTAATGGGATAAACTCTGTTTTTTGGGGTAGGTATTACAAACAAGGGGACCAAACATTAATGCACATAGCTACAAGCTCAAGGTTATTTTGCTCTGATAAATTGTGCTATCTTGGGTACATAAAGCAGGGGACCACAGGCTACATCAGCGCACAAATGCGAGCTGAGAGTGTTTTGCTGGATGAAGAGATTTCATCTGTTTAGGACCTTGGACCTTGCAAGCCCTCAGGCCTCAGTACTTACTTTCAACATTATTTGTAGCTAATTATGTTTTGTAGCTGCGTAGTTATTAGGTCTAAGTAGGTATCTACCCTGATTATTAATAATAGAATAGTTATGTACCTATATACAGAAAATATTAATATTTTTAATTGTGTCGTAAGTAAAAACTTTTACCCTTGTGAGTATACGTACAACTTGCTAATCCCTTCTTTCCTCACCCAGGCTCAGCAGCTGGTAATACTGAATGGTGTGCAATTGAAAAAACAGTGCTCCATTGAATGCAAGCCCAATGTGGTTTACACATATGACCTTTAACCCCAGGTAGATTCTGAACAAACCAACCATAAGGTAAGGGAGAGGCATCAATTTTTGGAAAACCCATCAAACTTATATAAGGAGAGTTGATGTATGAAGAGCATTTTAGGGCATATAGTTTCAATTCAAAATTTCGCGGTATAAAAATTTAGCTATCTAGTATGTTTAATAGCTAAATGAATGTAAGGATTACATGCATTTCAATGTCTCAATGAATAGTTACACTCATACGGACTGTCCATCCATTGCGCAACTGCTTTGCGCACGTCACAATAAACATGAATATTGCAACCAGGTAGCTACCTACTAGTGCATTCCTGTCAGCTTTGCGTAAACTTTTTCCACATAGTGCATTCCTGTCAGCTTTGCGTTAACTTTTTCCACAAACAGAATCAAAACTCAACACACGACCTGCAAAAGTTTGCTACCTACCTATTTCAAGCATTCAAGCTGGCTTGTTTTTTTTTTTTTTTTTAATTTAAGCAACAAGTTAACGGCTAGCTTCGACTAATGGCAATCTCCCGCTTTGTTCCATTATAATAAAAAGAAAAGACAAATGAGTTCAGTTCAAAAATTGATTTGAGATTTTTTCAAAATTTTTTGGCAATAAACTCATCCGCCTGGCAAGTCCGGCTTACTGGTAGGCCTAACTGTCCGCTAACAGGTTAATCAATCATTACTTATATCTGATTGGCAGGAGAAAAGAAAAGAATGCTACCCATTGTACAATAGCTCTCTGGACCTATAGTATTGATAAAAAGAAGAACCCCCACGCACGGGCAAAGTGTTTGAGAAAATTAAAGCATATGCAGATAAGCACTGAAGGAAGGCAAATGCAAAAAAAAAAAAAAACAGTATTTTCTCAATGCCATCTACTCCCCGTTTCTGTGTACCTATTACACAGTGCTTTACATTGACTAAATACCATGGATGTGTACCTACGAGGTAGCTACCTACATAGCCTATGACTAAATGGAGAGCCACTGTATGCAGAATCACGTGTAAAGGGGAGAAAAAACTAAAATAACATAAACTGGACACAAGAACATAATTCCCTGATGTATGACAGCAATATTTATTACAATGATGAGATAAGGTGAACGGGCTTACCTCTGGGAACTATAGCTACTCGCTACTTCAATCATAACACAGAACAAGTCAAATTGTTATAATTATGTTGAATAGTTTAAGCCTGTTTCCACAACAACGACGATCCAACAGAGGCAGAAATTAGGGACATATGGCACCATATGTCGACAAAAAACGGGGAACCCATCAATGCACGACGGTGTTCCCGCACAGGATCAATGCGCATGAAAAGAGAGAACCGGGAAAGAAGAGGATATCAAGGTCAGTTAGAGTATGAAATAGGAAGGCAGCAAAGTGGGCACGCAAGACCGATATCTCGAAGGCTTAGAAAATAGACTACCTAAAGTAACCTACCTACAGGGTCGCCTGGGGTAGCTGCTTCCCTTAACATAATTTATGATGAACGAAGAGTCAACTTTACTATCCTAACCCTATAGGTAGCCTACCCCCATAGGGAAGAACACATCAAAAAGTACAAACATACTGTACCGTTAAGGGAGATTCCCATCAAGATAGTTATGCAACTTACTGTACAGGATCTGTGGGACCAGGTTTCTTGTGGCTATTCTTAGCCACAGCGGGATCCAGGAGGGTGTGTTCCCAGACACCATTGGCTCCTCCTCTGCTAAGCAGATTCACCAGCTGCACAACGAGTTGGAAGATAAGTAAAAGCAAAAAGGCTTACGAGCACTGCAGGCAAACGGTTGGCTTGCACAAGTGGTTAAGTAGCACACATTACATCCGTGTAATGATTAACAGTCATGATGCCCCGAGGATTTTCATTTCATCTTAGCATTTCTGCCAATAATCTTACAGCAAACGAGAGGGCTACTACAGCCTGAGTAAATAAACGCATAGCTTAAAAATCTCAACGACTCAAAAGTATAAGAGGACAGGAGAATACAATCAAGAGGACGACCCCTTCTGTGCCCCAATAGAGAAACAAGCAGGAATCCTGTGTGATACATCACTGACTACGGTACCATCAGCAGTGTATCTTACAGAATAGACGAGGAAGCACAGAAGATCTAACTTTCCAAACAAACCTAAGCAGAATTACAGAATGAAGCCAACAACCCCTGCGGTAATGCTCTAGAGTCAACCTCCGAGTTCGTGAGGCCCACAGATGTTCTGACAGGGTGGGGGTTCGCCAAAATATCCCCCTGCAGGGACAATCCGCATCAAAATCATAACAAACAATTCCTATGAAAAGACTCGCTTCCAGTTCCCTCTGCTTTCAAGGGACCAACAGCTGGGTTCCCTCTGCTGCTTGGAAGGAGCCCACAGTTAAGTTCTACAATAACTACCATATAGGCCTAGCTACTAAACACAGCAAATTGAAAGTTTATTATATAACAGATGCAAGGCCTGACTTTGGTCAGTTAGCCTACTCATCCACAAGTAGTTCTAAATAGGTACGTTCCTACCTACCATAATTGCACAAAGCTTCTTTAGGTTCCGGTTCTCCTGTTGTCTGATATCCAAACGTGTTGTTTTCAATTAAATATCAAAATTTTGCATTAGTAGTAGATAGTAGCCTGTAAGATAGTTTGAGCCTCTCTAAAAAAGTACAGTAGCTAGTAGCTACCTACTAAGCTTTTCTAAGAGAATAAATGAAGGGACATGTAGTACTATGTCGATAGTCACGGGGAACCAAAGCTCGAAGGTGCTCCCACATAAGATCAATGCACATGGGAACAGTAAGTTGAGAAAGAAGAGGAAGAAACAACGAAAGTAATAGTTATAAAATCGGAAGGAAGCAAAGTAGGCACGAAAGACTTAAGTCCTGAAGGCCTACCTAATGGCTAAGGTAACCTACAGGGTCCCCCTGGGGCGCTGCTCCCCAGAACATACGATGGGCGAACCTAAACTAACTTACGCTAACCTTATGGCCAATCCTCTGCCCCCTGAAGGGAAATTTTGCATTTCCTTCATGCTATTAGCTACATGCTAATTAGGCCCATCAAATGCTTCTATTGAAACACTGAAAGTAGGTACAGTACTTTGATAAACAGAAGTGACATAGAGCGATTTAGCATGGTAAGGTAGAAGGTCTGATACACATTCGCTACCTAACTTAAGTGGCTAAGGTTATTAGTAGCTACTGAGCCGAGACTATCATCAACTAAGGCAATCGAGCCACGAAAACATAGGTGGTGCCTACCTAGCCTAAATAGATCAAACAGAGATAAATAATACAGTAGACTGTTCTTAAGAAACATTTTCATCTTTGAAAGCTGGATCCTGAAGTATCAAATACATAAGTTTATAAATACAATTAGAGTTTTGAGAATGGGAGATCTTACTCTAAATAGCCAATACCTATTTAGAACTCATAGCAAGAACGGAGTTTTCGTAGAAAAAGGGTTAAAGCTATATTTGAGGGCTCTATTCATTCATGTGACTACAGTAAACTAAACTAGTCTATATTGTGCTAAGCCAAATTTGACCCAGTACAGTAAAACCTCTCTAATTCGCACAGCACGGGGGGAAGGGGGTGACGGATTAGCGGAGATTTCGGATTACCGGGGTACTTGCAAATCAGAAAAAAACCTCTTAATTCCGCACTAATACAGATTAAAGAGAGATTGTTCATACCTTCTGCGCAGCACCTCGCGCAGATTTTTCGCTCATCACCTCTTTTATCCGAAAAATGAGAAGCGCCTTGCACGGATTACAGAGGTATTTGTAGGAACTCCGTANCTCTAGAGTCAACCTCCGAGTTCGTGAGGCCCACAGATGTTCTGACAGGGTGGGGGTTCGCCAAAATATCCCCCTGCAGGGACAATCCGCATCAAAATCATAACAAACAATTCCTATGAAAAGACTCGCTTCCAGTTCCCTCTGCTTTGAAGGGACCAACAGCTGGGTTCCCTCTGCTGCTTGGAAGGAGCCCACAGTTGGGTTCTACCATAACTACCATATAGTCTAGTTACTTAACACAGCAAATTGAAGGTTTATTGTATAACAGATGTAAGGCCTGACTTTGGTCAGTTAGCCTACTCATTCACAAGTAGTTCTAAATAGGTACGTACCTACCTACCATAATTGCACAAAGCTTCTTTAGGTTCCGGTTCTCCTGTTGTCTAATATCCAAACGTGTTTTCAATTAAATATCAAAATTTTGCATTAGTAGTAGATAGTAGCCTATAAGATAGTTTGAGCCTCCCTGAAAAAGTACAGTACTAAGCTTTTCTAAGAGAATAAATGAAGGGACATGTAGTATGTCGATAGTCACGGGGAACCCATGCTCGAAGATGCTCCCACATAGGATCAATGCGCATGGGAACAGTAGGTTGAGAAAGAAGAAGAAACGACGAAAGTAATAGTTATAAGGAGTATGAAATCGGAAGGAAGCAAAGTAGGCACGAAAGACTGAAGTCCTGAAGGCCTACCTAATGGCTAAGGTAACCTACAGGGTCCCCCTGGGGGCGCTGCTCCCCAGAACATACGATGGGCGAACCTAAACTAACTTATGCTAACCCTATGGCCAATCCTCTGCCCCCTGAGGGGAAATTTTGCATTTCCTTCATGCTATTAGCTACATGCTAATTAGGCCCATCAAATGCTTCTATTGAAACACTGAAAGTAGGTACAGTACTTTGATAAACAGAAGTGACAGAGGGATTCAGCATGGTAAGGTAGAAGGTCTGATACACATTAGCTACCTAACTTAAGTGGCTAAAATTATTAGGTAGTACTGAGCCGAGACTATCATCAACTAACGCAATCGAGCCACTAAACATAGGTGGTGCCTACCTAGCCTACATAGATCAAACCGAGATAAATAATAGACTGTTCTGAAGAAACATTTTTATCTTTGAAGGCTGGACCCTGAAGTATCAAATACAGTGGAACCCCGTTTTCCCGGACAGCATGGGGAAGCCTCTTCCAGGAAACTGAAATTTCCAGGAATGCGAGAAAATCTCAATTCCCGGAAAACCCCCTTTTTACCGGACGTCTGTCCGGTAAATTGAAACTATTTCCGGAAAACTCAATGCCAGAAAAACCCCGGTTTACCGTATATTGATGCACCAAATTGAAACTATTTCCGGAACTGTCATTCTACACAGCATTGTACATGTAAATACAGTAACTATATGCATGAAGTATCAAGTTTCAACCCTGTACATAGCAAAACAGTGCTGAGAGAAATGAGAGAAGTTTTCCAGCATGATATGTACCTACTGTACTGTATGTACAGTGCATATGACACATAACAATGTATGCACAGTACATAGTCTACAGTATACAAAGCACGGTATTAATAAAGGTTACAAGGCAAAGTACAGTAGCTAAATGTATACATACTGTACATAAAGTAGTTAACATTATGTGCATAATAACATCGTAGTACAGTAGGTACTTACCGTACTGTATCTACTTAACATTGTGCATTACGTACCGTATCAACATAATAGTTAGAATGTTCCAATGAATACTTTTGCAGTGGTGAGCGGTAGGCATAGTGCCTCTGTCGTTAGCCCGCAACTCGCACCGCCAATCGGCGACTTCAGTTCAGGAGGACAGGTCAGAGTCGTCACACTCATTTTATTGACAGATTAGGTAGCTACTATACCTACCGCTCTACCTACTTTTCTATCCTAGTCTATCTTCCTTTAGTCTAATCAGTAAAAATTGGAGTTTCCCACTCTCCTTAGTCGAGGAGAGGTCAGGAAAACGTTCCATGATTTTTTCCAATTGTTCCCATTTTTCCCTGCAGCTGCACCAGCAGACCCCAGGCAGTATATAGGTAGCATCCCCACCCTCCAGCCTCACTTTTTAATCGACGAGCAATTTATATCTTAGAGTCAGTAAAACAAAGGGTTTTGGGTCTGGATTAAACTCCAGAGGTACTATGCAGGGAGGGGTTTTACGGCTCCTGAATTGGAGGGTGCTCACGATGCTTATAACATACATAAGGAATCAGATTCTTCGCTCTAAAAGGCTGTAAGAGTCAATATCTGTTTCATGTTTACTTGGTCGGTGTTACGGTATATGCGTCGCCATTTACAGATTCCCATTCCGGTCTTGTAGGTTCTGGCCTGAACCTGCCTCGACTCTGGCGTCTGGTAGTTCCAGAGTCATTGGCCCGTATGCTAAATAGGGCACTAGCACTACGAAGCAGCACTACGCACTACAAAGTGTCCTGTTTGTATGCTAAATAGGTACCAGACACTACGCACTTCAAAGTAGCACTACAATGGCCCGTATGCTAAATAGGGCACTAGCACTACGAAGTAGCACTACGCACTACAAGCCGTAGTGCGGCATGGAACACTACGAGGTGTAGTGGTCCCCTCCACACTTCGTTTCTAGTGCCCACCTCTACACTGCAGGTTGGTATGCGAATCGTGGCAAAAAGCGTAGTGTGCACTATAAAAATCTGAAGTGCCCTACATACCGCACTATACGACGACACTACGGTATATTTCACAGTTTACTTTGACGCCAGCTATGGATCTGTTTGGTTTACAGCAAAGGTTTCATCGAGTAAAAACCTTTGGAACTACATGCCATGAATGTAAAAGAGTGCTTCGCTTCAGTGAACAACATGTTA
>LQNS02007216.1:12919905-12930279 GCA_001587735.2 Parhyale hawaiensis
ATGTACGACGCATAAGGTATCAGCTGCCTGTACGTATCACGTATAGTATATTGCTTCAGTATGTACGACGCATAAGGTATCAGCTGCCTGTACGTATCACGTATAGTATATTGCGTCAGTATGCACGGTGCATAAGGTATCAGCTGCCTGTACGTATCTCGTATAGTATATTGCGTCAGTATGTACGGCGCATAAGGTACCTATCAGCTGCTTGTAAGTGTCACGTATAGCTAGTAGCTATATTGCGTCAGTATGCTCGGCACGTAAGGTATCAGCAGCCTGTACGCATCACGTATAGTATATTGCGTCAGTATGTACGGCGCATAAGGTATCAGCTGCTTGTGCATGTCACGTATAGCTAGTATATTGCGTCAGTATGCACGGCGCGTAAGGTATCAGCTGCCTGTACGTATCACGTATAGTAGGTATATTGCGTCAGTATGTACGGTGCATAAGGTATCACCCAGGCAGAAATTTTCGGTGGAAGCACCGGTAATTATAGGCGTACCCAGGATTTTATAGGCTATTATCGATGGGTGAACGATTAAAATGTTTTTCAATGGCATGCCATCTGAAATTTCCTAAAAGACGCCTCTTTATTGAAATGGTCGATTGATTGGTGTATAATAGCCCATAATGATCGGTGATTATCGCTGATTTTCCGCCAATGAAAGTTATCAGTTTTCAGTATATGTATAACTGTTTTACATGTATGTTCACACATAGGATGCCAGAAGGGTGGGGTTATAAGCCCTTGCCCCCGTTTTAATATTAATAAGCCCTCTCTTAGAGCCCTCCTAAGATTGCATAATGCGGGTATTACGTTCATTTTAAGTGAGATAAAGCCAACAAGCAAGACATTCAGATCATAGAGATAAATTAAACTTAAAATTGTTTTTGCAGTAGTAAACTATTGCCTTTTGATTTGCGAAAAAAGTTGTGCTCGACTTTAATTGGCTTCGTAGTAGGGGTGTGTCGATTATTCGGCTTCGGCAGTGCCGAATATTCGGCAAAATGCCGAATATTCGGTTTTGGCCGAACACACGCTCAAATTTTGCCGAATATTTTTTTTCGGCAATGTTTATTTAATTACTACACTCGTTCAGTATTACGTGTTGACCAAGCTTCACTGATTCTCCCGCGGTGCGTGTTTATCTGATTAATTGTAATTTCTCTTCCTTTGCAGATGTTCAAATATTGATATTGTATTCACCATTTATTCCGACTCTATATTTCTTTTGAAACGTCTATCTATTGTGATTTGTGATAGCCAGAACTGAAAAACGCAATATTGCTGACTGAAAATTCCGCTTAAATTTCAAACTACCAAAATCATTAGTGCAAAATAGATAAAAGTAGAGCGATATGCATATTATGCAAGAAGATTTTATCAAGAGGCAGTACAGACCCACACAGAAGGACGTTCATTAACTAAGAGTCCTGACTCTCCAGCCCTGATTATGATCGAGTTGAATCACTTGAATGTCTTGTAGAATTTTGAATTTGAACTGAGACGGGCGTGTTTCTGGATCCATTTCATCTAAAAACTGTCAAAAAAAATATTTTCGAAATAAAACAATTTTTAGAACTGCCTCAGTGAGGTCAAAGTTGCGATGAATCTTAAAAGCAAACATTTAAGTACATCCTGTTTTACGTCTCTTGTGAATAGAATATCACTTCAAGTTGGCCGAAACGCATAATTTCGTTTTAAAATACTTGACTTCGTACTTAGAAGACTTCATATGCTACAACTCTGGAGCCCTTTCAACTACAGCAATAGTCCCTTAAAGGATGCGAGTAAAGAATACCGTAATGGACGCTTGTTTTCTGCACTTTGTCCTGTACATCGTATTCGCAGAGAAAAAATGTACTTGCGGGTGGTGAGAAAACCACAGCCATGCATTGCAACTACTTGTAAGTGGGATTGCCTCTGTTTTTCACGGTTTGGAAGGGGGAAGGCTGAAGGAAGCAAGTTGGAAGAAGGCTTCAACGCCATCCCACGCTTCGCGAAGTCATCACCTACTTGATGGGCCAGGACTCGGTACACGAAATGATATTGAATGGGTGGGTCTATTGTCCAGTGTCCACTTCTCCAGATGCTCGAGTAGTAAGGCGATACTAATGCCAATAACATAAAAAAAGAGTTCTTTTGATGGATATAATCATTGTCAACTTGACCGGTATCTCTTGCTGGTGACTGACGATGTGGATATGTGTAAACGTCATATTGATACGCAGTGGTACATACTTCGACCCATCCGCTTCCGCTATAGCTGTAATTTGTTTTTTTTTTCAAAATGACCGAGGTTACGTGGCGCTTACTCAGTATTATAGGAGCCATGCTAAGACAGCAAACATCACCTTAGCCATTGCTGGCTGGATTCGGCTAATGTGTGCGGACCTGGAGGGTAGCGACGTCCGCGGCCGAGGCCTTCATCGGGAGCAGTGCTTCGTACCATGCCCTCATACAAATGGATTAGGCAAAGATAATGAACCACCCGTTTCTAGCCACATTGGTTGAAGACAATCAAAAATTTCTAATGGAATAAAATCCTTTTGACCTCGTAGTTGACTTTACCACCATGCGTGAGTGATGGAACGGGCCTGGATGAGCGAAACAGGCTATCCCTTTGTTCGGACAGGGTTGAAGTTGACCTTCAAGAATGGGGCTAAATTCGACCAGCAGGTCTTCACGGGCATTTTTCAGGTGAAACAGACATGGTTCTATTTTGAAAGACGTAGGCTTCGCTTGATCAATGAAGTCGCATTGGGCGGCAGCTATAGCACGAAACTTCATTCGGTCGTGAAATTACGGCTGATCATATTTTTCAACGCGCGGCATCGTTGTAACGTTAAAGGAACTGTGGCTGACTCAACAATTGCTGTAGCTGACTCAACAATTGCTGTAGCTGGGCATGGGAAATATGTACCCTTTTCTTATACTCGATGATGATGTCACGACGGCGGCTCGTTCTCGCTTTTCTCCTCGTGCTCCTCTTGGGTGAGCAGCATCACGTTTTGTGTGGAGGAAACTCTGACTCGTTTTTGAATTTAGTCAAAGTGCGAAAGTGCGAAGGAGTTTGTCCTTTGAACGTCTGTGCTTTAGTGTAGAATGTGGAATCGCTCTCAAAATTTCTTGCCTGCGGTCACTTTTTCAGCTGTGGCTTATGCTCTTATTACCTACATATAATGCGACAGCTGCTGTTGTCCATGCTGGCGCACTTCTCTCCCCTAAATTCCACTCATTTTCGCGTCCGCGGCCGCTCGATAGCACTTGCCTTCAACCTCGCAGTGAACTCCGCTCATGTTGATGCAAAAGGCAAGCGCTATGGGGCCGCCGTTGATGTGACTGGGGTGAAATTTTGTGGAGTGAAGTGTCGCAAGCACGGGCATCAGCAGCTGTTTCATCAGAGGTCGGCATCGGAGATTATGGTACGATATTGCGATGGAAAAATCAACGGTATGATGGAGAATGCAAGACCATCGCTCCTTCACCATCGGAACCAAAAATCGCCAGCTTTCATCGGCGATGACCTACTATGTAGCTAATAACCGTTCTGCGATGGCCATTTAATGATTATAGGGAGTCACAATTATTGGCGATGTACCATCGCATTAACACATTTTAAAACTAGAACGCATCGTGGTTTAAGACAATCACCCGCGTGTGTCCCTTGTTTCTTCCTCTGTTAGATCGCCGTTTCAGTGGAAGCGGAAGCTTAAACACTTCACTATAATAACATAAGAAAAATAAAGCGCCTCGTGGCGCAAGACAATCTGCTGCAGTGGAGGCAAATTCAACGCCGTCATTTTTATGGCCAGCTAGACCTAGTTTTTGGCGTGGATCACATCTAGGTCAACCCAGCAAACTCCATGCAACAAATTATGAAGCTTGCTCAACTCCTACTACCTGTTTTTGGGTGGACAGTCATATATATTTGCAGGTATAGGTGTATATACACAAGTGTATATACCGTACTTAAATCTTAAACAAAAACATTATCACCCCTTACATTTCGTTGCCGGGTGATAAATACAAAGATCTCAAACCGCAGCATCTCTTATGACCCACTGTTTCAAACTCGTGAGGCTGTTTTCCTGTAGTTTTAGCCATATTTCATCGGCATCGGAAGTACAATCGATGACGATTCCCATCGTGTGCCATAGCCAATGAGATGTTCAGCCATTTCATCGGACTAGTGCTTCCTCATAACCCCATCGCCAATGGAGAAAATAGCCATCGCCGATTGATACAATTCCATCCGACCATCGTTTGATCGCCATCGCCAATGGATTTGTTGCGATGTTCCATCGTAAAATCGTAGTTCGACTGATGGCGATTGTCATCACACCATCGCCATCGTATACCTAATCGGCGATGGCCATCGCACCAGGCACTGTGTCCCACTATACGTAATAGCTATGGGAATAATATAATCGGCTTCTTGACAGTACGGTGAAGATAAAAAGTACTGCAGCGCCTGTACTGTGTAGGCAGGACTCTACCGTACCTGTGATTCTGCGGTCCATAGCCCCAAATAGATCAGGCGCCGTTCATTTCTTATTGCCGATACCAATGCGCATATTCAGAACTCAGAGAATGTACATAATTGGTGCTTGGAAACTCGTAACAAACGTATTCCTGGGAAGCAGAAACAAGCTCAAAAAAGTTTCTGATTTCAGGCTAAAATGAGAACTTTGATATGCTTGAGCCAGTCCTTATTCTAAGTTTGTTTCTAAACTATTTTACATGCGATGTACTTTAAATGATATGGATCCAGAAATGCACAAGGCCCAATTGAAAACAACAAATCTAAAAAACCAAACACCCTCAAATAAGTGGCACCCTATTACTCCAGCCACTTTAAACAGTTTTTTTTTCGTTTTTTAGTCATGCCAAAACTTATTATTCGGCCGAATATTCGGTTTCGGCAATTACTTTTCGGCCGAATATTCGGTTTCGGCAAAATTCACTATTCGGCACATCCCTACTTCGTAGAGACATTGTAACAATGAACGCATGCATGTCCTAATAAATACGTTTTCTAACGTACCAATATGTATATGTATGAAAAGCCTGCCCAACGAGTATAGAGATGTGTTTCCCATTTCATTTGTTTCAGCAAAATATGGTACCGGTTTATTTGGTACGTTACCTAATACACATATAACAACAATGGAACCTGTTGTAATTCCAGAAACAAAAGCGTAGCTGTTATGTGAATTTCAGATCCACATCATGTATACGAAAGTGTGAAAATATGCTACAAGTTAGACTGCACATTTTCCATTATTTTATGACTTGCGAGCAGTAGCAACTTATAAATAAAAACTTGCCTCGTGTTGTTCCTTCCCGAGAAGGTGTCTAGGGTACGCAATTTTTTCATGTATTTCTAAAAAAAAAGTGTGAAAACTTCACAGAAATAAAGCATTAAACTTCAGTTATGATGTACTTAGACCCGTACCATGAAGTGTGAAAAATATTCCAAGTCATGTATTGAATCTCCTACACAATAACTTCCAGCAGTGGCAGCTTAAATTTTATTTCTATTTTTTGTCGTATTGATGCCTCTTTAAGTCAGGCAACACCTTAATTCTCCCGATCTTTTACTAATTAAAGCGTCACAGCCGTATTAAGTGAAGCACGAAGAAGCAGAATTATACTATAGAAGAAAAAAGTAAGTACATAAAATGTCACAAAGTTTATTACGCACTGATACAAACATTACCCGAAGCGTTACAGGGTACACAAGAGAATGGACCCTATTTGTAGCTTGAAAACAAACAACGGACATGTTGCAGTGGTCTGACATTCTTAAGGCAGCTTAAACCTCACCAAGACAGAGCTGGCGGTGGCGCAGTGGTAAAGTGATGGACTTAACAGGCGGGAAACGGAATGAGGGAGGTTCGAATCCCAGGGCGTGCGGCTGGTTTTTGTCGTGTGCGCAGGTTGTTTTCGGCAACGCGCCATCGATATCCCACCGGAGTGCGTCGCCGTGTTATAGGCGAGGAAAGCGGACATATCCCACCAATACAGAACCTATAATTATCGGCAAGTTTCATCATTACGGTGCCTATAAGTGCTTATAATTACCGGTGCTTCCCTAAAAATTTGACTGGGCAGCTGCCTGTACGTATCACGTATAGTAGGTATATTGCGTCAGTATGTACGGCGCATAAGGTATCAGCTGCTTGTACGTGTCACGTATAGCTAGTAGCTATATTGCGTCAGTATGCTCGGCGCGTAAGGTATCAGCTGCCTGTACGTATCACGTATAGTTGGTATATTGCGTCAGTATGTACGGCGCATAAGGTATCAGCTGCTTGTACGTGTCACGTATAGCTAGTAGCTTTATATTGCGTCAGTATGCTCGGCGCATAAGGTATCAGCTGCCTGTACGTATTATGTATAGTATATTGCGTCAGTATTTACGGCACATGAGGTATCAGCTGCTTGTACATGTCACGTATAGCTATTATATTGCGTCAGTATGCACGGCGCGTCAGGTATCAGCTGCTTGTACGTATCACGTATAGTAGTATATTGCGTCAGTATATACGGCGCATAAGGTATCAGCTGCCTGTGCGTGTCACGAATCGTAACACCATAGAAAACAACAAAAAAACATGCGAAACGTATGTCCCCATTGGGGGTGCTACCCTTATTGAGTTATGTGGCTAACAAACAATCAAACCCCAGCAAAAATATAACCTCCTAGGCCATGCTTACCGTATATGTTTTCATGCATGAACAAGTCACGGATTTGACTTTTAAGTGCATGGTTCTTGCTCAAACAGGTTTTTTCATTAAATTGATGTGATCAGAGTTGAAAGGTGATCGGAAAAAACGGTCTTGTAAATATCTAAAAAAAAAAAATTCAAACTGGAGCTCAAAATATGTTTCTAAAAGTTTTATTTTGTTGCCAAAGGAAGGCGCAATACACAGGAGTTCATTTTACAAACCACAAATATGCTATTCGAAAAGTTGACTTTTGTACCATTTTTGGGGGGTCTCGTTAGTGTTAAGAGACAAGCCATAACTCCATTTATTGGAGTCAGATCCATATGAAAATCACTCAAATGTTGGAAAACAAGTTTATCTAGCAGCTCCTATAGCTTTGTTTATTAATCTCAATGTTTTATATTTTTCCTTTCAACCGATCATTAGCGGTCAAAATTGATCGGAGTTACTGGGTCGCCCAAAGTGTCCGATCAGCCCACTATAGCTGTTATAACAAAAAACTATTATTTGTAGAATAATGTACTTACTCTCAAATGAAAGTTCAATTCATGCTCTTTCTTTTAATATATAACAATGCTGAGTTATCGTCTTTCTTATGGGAATTATACGGCGCGGAAATTTTTTTCTTGCAAAAATTGATCGGAGACTAACGCCTCTACCCTATGGTCAACAAAATGTAGTCTATCGACCACGCTCCAAAACAACCAGGGCTAAATAGTAGGCCGACAGGAAATTAAAATCACTATCCTATGGTAAATTACAGAATTCAAACAAAAGCAGACACGAACTAATACTAAAATTTGACATTTCGGGAGTTTTATTCCATTTTCAAAAACCTAATAAAATCTTGACCATACTCCAGAACGACCCATGCGCTGCGTTCTCGTACGCGGTTTACTGCGGGAGACGCAGTGCAGTTCCCCATAGTTAGGTACAGTCCCTTTACCGCAATGATTCTCATCAGACATGTAGGTAGATATATGAGGTAGCTAATGAGAACTACCGCGCACCAGGGTTGCGGAGTCGGATGGTTCAAGGTCCGACTCTGACTCCTGGCCTTCCACAATTTCCAACTCAGACTCCTGGCCCTCAAAATTTTCTGACTCGAAACTCCTTGGTCCAACAAGTATTCAGATATTTAATGTAAACAATAAACATGTCCAAATAATTTTTGCAAGTAACATACGATTCTACGATTAGCTAATAGTTTTTTTTTTGTTTTAACAGTTATAGTGAGCTGATCGGACACTTTGGGCGAGCCAGTAACTCCGATCAATTTTGACGGCTATTGATCAGTAGAAAGGAAGAATAGAAAACATTGAGATTATTAAACAAAGCTATAGGAGCTGCTAGATAAACTTGTTTTCTAAAATCTGAGTGATTTTCATATGGTTCCGAGTCCAATAAATGGAGTTATGGCTTGTGCCGTAACACAAACGAGACCCCCAAAAAATAGTACAAATGTCAACTTTTGGAATAGCATATTTTTGATTTGGAAAATGAACTTCTGTGTATTGCACCTTCCTTGGGCAACAAAATAAAAATTTAAGAAACATATTTCAAGCTCCAGTTTAACTTTGTTTTTGAGATACAATTTACAAGACGGGTTTTTCCGATCATCTTTTAACTCCGATCACATAAATTTTATGAAAAAACATGTTTGAGCAAGAACCATGCACTTAAAAGTCAAATCCGGGACTTGTTCATGCTTTATTATTATTATTAAAACTTCACGCCTGAGCTCCCACGGACAGGTAGCTAATAGATACAACCCAAATGAAGCATCTGCAACACCGGGAAAAAAAAACCAAAATGCTGCTAAAGGAAATCCTGCAAATAGTTAGAATGTTGCAACTAACACTTTTGCAGTGGTGAGTGGTAGCCAGAGTATCTCTGTCGTTAGCACCACAACGCGCGCATTTGTGTAGCTCCAGACAGGAGGATCATTCAGAGTTGATCAAACTCATGTTAATGACAGAATTAGGTTTTTTTTTTACTTAGTCGAAATTGAGGAGCTTCACTCCTGTAGGTGTGAGAGTGAGCTCTTAGCTCAGGTTTTTTTAAAGTTTTTTACTGCAGCTGCACCAGCAGAGCTCCCCTCCACTATATAGGTAGGTGCACCAGCCTCCAGTCCTCACTTATGAAATGAGCGCTTTTAGAGTCCAGAAAACGGACGGGTTTTGGGATGTATTTGTACTCCAGAGATACTCTGGCTACCGCTCACCACTGCAAAAGTGTTCATTGCAACATTCTAACTATTTGCAGTGGTTCGCTAACGCCAGAGTACCTTTGTCGTTTGCACGACCTACCCACAGCTTTAGCAGCGGAGGGGTTTTCCGGCTTCTGTGCAAGAGGTGGTGCTATTTAGAGCTCTGTTCGTTATCATATTGCTTCATGTTCTTGTGACTGGATTTTCGCTAGTATATTCTTGCATTGGTTCATCTGTACCATGTTTGGTATATCCACCAGGGTTGCGGAGTCGGAGGATTTGAGGGGGAGTCGGAGTCGGAATCTCACTTGCTCGAGGAGTCTGAGTCAGAATTTTTAGTCCGACTCTGACTCCGGGATGCCATTTATAAACAAATATCATTCAAATCTAAATTTTCAGTTTTTTTTTTTTTTTTACCAAAATTTGCTTAATGTCCTCATGTCCTCACTTTAATGTCCCAAATGATGCAAAATATTGTATATGTACAAAACACTGAACATCTTTAACTTGATCTATGTTTATATTAGCAAAAATTATTTGGACATGTTTAATGTTAACATGAAATATCTACTAGTTGGACCTAGGAGTCAGAGTCGGGAATCGGAGTCGGAAAATCTTGAGGACCAGGAGTTGGAGAAATTCTGGAGGGCCAGAGTCGGAGTCTGAGTTGGACCTTGAACCCTCCGACTCCGCAACCCTGTATCCAACGTTGTCGATCCTCAGTGGAGTTCCTACGGAACCCTTCTGTTCTCTCGTGCTTTGAAATTTCGGTTATGTCTTGTTGGTTTATGTATGTGGTATGAAAGCCTAGAATTTTCTCTGGCGTTCTTCTTTTCAGGTGTAGCCTGCAGGTAGGCTGCTTCTGACTTGTGCTCTCTCATTTGTTCTTGATTTGCTTCATATTATTATTGTTAAATACATATACCGTAAGATTGGGTGACTTCGGACAAAATGAAGGGTTTTTACAGTGCCATTTCTTCATTATTTGCGCTGGAGGGAAAGTTAGTAGTTTTATCTACAGTCATATTGGGCGCCTATACGTAAGTAATAAAACAAAAAATCTGCACCACGAAATTTTAGAGATATTACTTGTTAAAAAGTGTCCGAAGCCACACCAGGGGTGGGGATGGCTTCGGACACGGGTGGGCCGACTTCGGACACCCATTCATTTTGCTGTGGATAATTGTTCCCTGGCCACCTTGTGCCGCTCCCGGACACGGAGGGGTTGCTTCGAACAATAACTCGGCCTTTTAAAAACAACTACCGACTGTAACCGCAGCTGGAACTACTGGAATCGCGACCACGGCAATTGCGGCAGCTACAACCGCTGTCGTGGTTCCCATGAATGCTTAATTTTAGGTTACGGTACGTAGGAATGATTCTCGCTGTGCTTCAAACGCGTGCGGCCAACAACAACGTAATG
>LQNS02007216.1:12962205-12973165 GCA_001587735.2 Parhyale hawaiensis
TTTGATGTATATAATTTCTCTAACCTACTTAGCCTATAGCAGTGGCTCAGAGAGGACTGAGACCTAAGCACCGTCACCATTCTGAGAATGGGCTTTGGTCTAAAGATTGCTTCATATCTATTGTGACTTGTAAGAAAAGATGGCAAATACTTTTCTTCAATAAAATCAGGCAAGGCAAGTCTTCATGAAGTGGGTCCAACGGCCAACATAAAAAAAACTGCTCGTTTCCTCAAAATAATTGTTAGGTGATTACGCGGGAGTATTCGAATAAAAATTACTTATGCTTTAGAAGCGTTTGCTGTACTTCTATATTTCAATCAATTGTAATTGCTGCTGCGAAGAAGCACAAGAAGCATAAGCAACTAGAGCATCCTGAGAGCTCATGCCTCCTCCAAGCATGGAAGCCATAAACCGCAACAGTACTTGACTCTTTGGTCTGACGCTGGCGGCCAAAAGTCGGCAACGGAAAAATGGGATTTTCTCAAGAGCTATTGTTTTCTCCCCATCTAATACTGAAGAAAAAAATTCCAAGGTACCTAACATTTTTCTTGAGGAGAAGGTATCTTGGATACAGCGTTGACGCACTAGTCTGGGCGCTTGCCTGCATGACCGTGTCTGAACATGTTCATAATAGCTCTTAAGAAAATCCCATTTTTCCTATTTTGGCCGCCAGCGTCAGAGGCCACTTGGACCTAGTAGTCAAGTACTGTTGCGATCTATGATGGGAACTATTACGAAGAATTGAAATTGGCTCTCAAACCATGATTTTCTAAGTATAAACACCAAAATCTAATCATTTGTAACTTTTGATAGTATTAACAGTTTCTGCAATTTTCTTGAAAACCCGTTCATAACTTGAGTTATGCAGCTCACTAAAGCAGCAGGCTAAAGCTTCTGACATCGATTCTCAAGGCCACCTGTTTAAATCTCGCTCCCATATTGGCAAGTTCTTCGTGAACACTACGTAATTATAAGTCCAACCGGTCTGCGGACTGCTATGAGTTTACCGACCTCTACCAGCGATGGGGAGGATCGGGGCGCCGATTGCCGCATGGAGCCTTCCGCCACTGACGCCATAGCTCTAGACAATCTGTGGCCGATTGCAGCCAGTCGAACACGCCCTTGAATTTCTTCTGCTGTCAGCCTGCGGTGATATCCAACCATGCTTTCAATGCTCGTTTATCCAAATCAACAAGTCAATAAAAATATTATTTTACAGGTAGTCTTCCGATCACTTTTCACTACACTGGAAGGATCTTCCAGCATAGAGGGCATACTTACAGCAGGATCGAATAGAGGAGGCGTTGCATCATAAGCAGGTTAGTGTTGTAAAATGCATGTGCTATAACCCAGTCTTCTCTCTGTCTTCTACTAAAACTCTCTAGAACAGTGACAAGGAAGGTTTAAACTGCAGGCATAGAGTATATTGTGAAGTGTCATCAAGTGGGATTCATTCAGCGAGAGGAGCCAATCATGCATGTCAGCGTTAACATGCCTAGAACTGCAGTCATGAGCGTTGGTTTCACCATTTTTGATTAAGATTCAGGCGTTAATAACAAACGGACTACCGTCGAACCTGCCTTAGGTTCAGTTCAAATTTTTGCCATTGAGTTTAAGTCAGTCACAAAAGTAGCCGAATTGGATTTAAGGCCTCGAATTCAAATAGCAAAACAGGTGCTCACGACTGCAATTTTCGACAAGCTGGGGCCAATGTCAATAGCTTATCTCGCTGGAACTCATCCAGTCTCTTGCCATAATCGAAGCTGGGCGAGCGATGGTTGAGTAGGTAGTCCGGGATCGTTATTACACGACCGAAAATTTTGCATTCCGGGATCGTGGAATAGTTCGTTAGGTCTGAATAAAACTCCGTGCTTCCGCGATCAGTAATTGTCGGGAAAGGTTTTCTTCAACAAAATAAAGGAATAACTCATTATACACCGTTAAATAAAAACTGTGGTCGTAGTTCTCAAGATTTCATTGGACAATAGAAATAAATTTAGACACAATATCTATATATTTATAAAACATTTCTTACATTTGAGTATACCTTACATTACAATAAAAAAAACAGAGCAAACACTACATTTATAATAATCTTCTCAATACTAATTCACCAGTAAATAAATATTAAACTAAAACCAACCGAACCTCAGATATCTGCCGTTACCCTACAGGACATACCACTCGACTCCCGTGTCCGCAGTGTTTTGAACAGTCTATAATGTCATCCGTGGCCCGTACTCCTGAGTAAGTGGTTGACTAAAGTAACGCTGTGTAGTTCAGCCGGGCTTGAGCCGCAATCGATGTTCCACGGTACCGTAAACATTGAACCTTGGTTGAACTCCAAAAAGTGAAGCACGTCAGACTAACCGACACAGAGATTTGACAATGCGGATAGCGGAAGTCTACCGACCAGCATGGGAGTAGGAGTGACGACCGTCATTTGGCTAACGTTCATATAATAGCTGCTATGCATTGAGTCGTGCTGTTAGCTAGCAATAGCTCACAGAGGGCCGGGGCAGAAGTTCCGATGTCTTTTTGGGAATGGGCCTCTTGCTCCGTCTACTGCCGCCTATCTACTGAAATCTCTACGTTGCTTACTGATATTGTTGAAAAATTGGCACCACCTGGGAGCCCGAGATGTGCTCTGATGAGTCCCCGCCGAGTTGTTTACATTCTACCTTACTGCTCTAACCAAGAGTGTACGCGAGAGAACTGCGCGCATTACAGAGCTGTAAGAACAGGAAATACGCTTTTCACTCTCTTCGTGGGCTCAGTGCCCTTGACATTATGGATTGATCAGCCCGTCGGCGGCCCGTTGCAGGCGCGTTAAACAACAAAACAGCTGGTCTGACTCAACCCTCCCCCCCACTACGCAGTAGATGCGAAAAATACTTGATTTTAGTTACAAACTTTTTGACAGCTGAATTACAGCAAGCAAGTAGTGGGTAATGATGCGAAATTCCCGTTTTTGAGGGTAAGCTACCCTCGCGCGTGAGCTTCCGGTTTATAACGGCCAATGCACTACACGTTTAGTGGGGGTCTGGGGGGGACGCAAACCGGAAGAGGACGGAGCCTGGGAAACCAGAAGTAAGTGGAGCCGTAACCTACCCTCAAAAATGGGGATTTCGCATCATTACTCAATACTCAAGCACATTCCAGGATCACAGAAATTATTCAAACAAATAAGAATTCTGCGGTCGATTTTTGGTAGGTACTCCGCGATCTAGAATTGAAGGCTATCATTTCAAAAGTATGTGTTCCATAGTATGGCGATGAGAAGAGCGGCACAAAAATGGAGAGTTGAACTATTTGCATGGATCCTTTAACATAGCAAAGGCAAATTTTCCTCATTTAGTCAGCAGCAACATGACGCAAATATAAAAAATATCGTCAACGGCTTTGATAAATGCTTAACTGGAAAATATTTAAGGCATCGGAGAGTGCCAGAAATTACAGTTCAAGTGCTGCTTACGTGCATAATACCATACCAGTATTTTAAAGAGGATGCAAGTAAAGAGTTACAAACAAGTACAAGTTCATTCGATATGTTTAATAACTTTTTGTTATCGCACCCATTGCTCTGCAAATTTGGGTGCGTACATAACGTTGATCCAATAATGTTGAAAAGTACGTAATAAATTTCATTATTAGCATGTTAGTCTAAAAAGTGCGTTTTTACTAGGAAAATAATTGTAAGAGAAGGCAGATAACTGAACTTACACTTCAGCATTTGGTTTTTTACCCTCTTGACTGCACCACATCTGTCGGCGTTGAATAATGAGATTTGTAAGGGTATCATGAAAAATTCCTTTTCAGTATTTTTCCTAGGAAGACCACCGGGTCTGCAAGGCCCGTTTTCAAAAATTATCAATCGTTTAGTGAATAATCACCAAAATTCGCTGAAACTTTGTGACCTTATTTTTTCACTCTGTGTGAAAATATAAAATAAATCTGGAAGTAAAAATAAATGAAATATATTCTAAGATTAATAACATAGTACAGGTTACCAAGCGAGCCTCTGAGACTCGGACGAAACTAAGCATTTGTTGCTAGTTGGTTTCTTCTTGCCTTGCTCTACTAAATCGTTTTTTGCATTAGTATTTATAAAGCGAAGAAGCAAATGAACACAGAATAGGCAATCTAGGGAGTGCTGTAGTGCTATAATTTTCTGAGAGTTACCTAAATAGTGGTCATACTATCACTTATGATAACTTTTTTACAAGGGTAGCTTTAGGAAAAAAACTACTGAAAAGAAAACTTACTTTAGTTGGAATGATTCGAAAATTTTGCACAGAACTGCCTACAGCTTTCACTACAACGAATGGAAGAAAGATTTTTACAACTATTTATGTCTTACAATAAGATGTTTCTATTGCTTCACATTTCCTCCAAAGGAATAAAGGGGTTACATTACTCAGCAAATTGTATAATGGCAAAGGTACTGAAGCAACTAACAAATACAAATATGGAACAATTCCAAAAAAGGAGTAGCAGATACTTTGGATCAGAAGACCAGGTACTGTACTACGAAGCGAATGACCTACACGTGGCCAATGTTAGTGATTTTCAATGTGATAGACAAGAGTGCACAGAATGCTATAATTATTTGGTCAAAACTTCATGACTATCTTCACCACAAAAAAAAAAAATGGTTCGCCACAAGCTGCTTATCGAAGTTTGTAACATAACTGGCTGATATGTCATCAGAAAGGATTATACTGACTTTGGCAACAGTTTAAACCCCATCTACAACTAGTGAAGGAAAAAGGAAATTATGTAACTTATGTCAGGAAATCCAAGATATATTCTTGTGACTGTCATATCAGCATTTGCAACTACAGTTTTACTATTCAGAAAAATTGCATGCATTAGTAATCATTCTAGTGTTTGCATGACCAGTTTTTATGAATGTTTACAAAAAAGTTTTTTATAATTTTGTTTTACTCATCACTAACATATCTAGCTACAACTATAAAATTTACACTTAAAATTTAATTTCTTTATTGATATAGAAAAGCAACTGCATAGGCCTCCTAGGCCCGCATGGTTTCTGGTGTTATACAAATATACTGGTTTTTCTAGGAGTAAAAGAGCGGTATCATAGTTACTGTTTCATTTTGTATTTGAAAGAAAGTACCTATACTTATGTAAAGTTGATCCTATCAATTTACAGATATATTCCTAATTTAGCCATAAAATTCAACTATAAATGTCCCGAAATTCTCCGCTACATTCAGCTGACTTGAGATTAAAAGCAAGTACCATGATCAGGACAGTGTCATGATGCTGTTTAAAATCCACCATATTTTTTTTATTGTGTGTAATCACAACTCAAATTTTATTTATGCGCATATTCAACATTGGGAGCAGAATATTTTTAGATCAATTAACTAACAAGTTAAAATGGTTGTTTTCAATTTTACTGCCAGCCACTATAAAATGAGTGATGAAAACGATGCGGTTGAGAAAAATTAATTTATCTTTTATAAAATGAAAATACCATAGTTTTGAAAACTTAGTACATGTACCTTTGTTGTTTAGAACACACTGACATCTCTTGCTGCAAGAGTATTTTTAATACATACCTGTATTCTTCATCAGACATTTTATTCCAGTCACTTATAAAATTCTCCAGCATTTTATCAACAATTTTTAAGTTAGTAAACTCTGATTGTTCATTTAATGTCTACCAACAATTCCCTATCGGGTTCAAATCCGGGCTCTGAGCATCCCAGTCTGTCACGGTTACATTCTCCTACGAACACAATGTAGCAACAGACTTTGCCTCGTGACAAGAATGTTAAACGACATGAATAGTGCAAGTAGATTATTTGAACTCCTTAGCGAAGGTAAAGCAAAGTTCTTCAGCAACTCTTTTTACACAGTAGCGTCAACTTTAGCTTACAACCTAGCAAAAGGTCAAATTCTAGCAGATGAAATCATCTCAAATACCATATTCTATTCTCACCTACAAACTAAATGCTGTCCTACGTGCTCAATGAAGAGTATCTTTCATTTGTAGTGCGTCAGTATATAATACCTTTTCCTTTCTGATCAAAGTAAATTGAGTTTTGATTCATTACTGAAGGAACGCAATCCCATTGATCTTCCGTGGACGTGATATATGTTTAATCGATAATTTTACCCGAGCATTTCTGTCCTTCTAGGATATGAACGGCTTTATGAAAGGCACGTAACAAAGCAAATTCATTTCATTCAATCATCGGCTCCCTGCAAGCCTTGAAATTTGAACTCCTATGCCCAGCAAGAGCTGCTGCTGTTGCAAACTGATCTTTTACTACCTGCTTAGCAAGCCATCACTGTTTTATGCTTATTTATTTATTTTTTTTTTTTAGTCTACCGTACCATGTTTCTAGAATTGCTTAACTTTATAGGCACCTTTCAAATTTCTAATGACGTAACCGATCTCTTTGGCATATTGAAAGTATATACAAGCGCTGGCAGACAACTCATTTAGCTTTAAGCAATTGCCCAGTGTACAGAAATTCTAGAAAAACACTGAATATATTTGCTTCAGAATAAATGAAATTTTCTTTATCATTCTCATCGGCTTCATATTCCATCTTTTCTTGACAAAAAAAGTAAAATAGCCTCATTTTAAATATTATTTAAGATATGTTTAATAAACAAAGATTATGTTTATAAAGAAAATTTAGCTTTTAATTATACTCAACAGAAAGCTGTGGTAGATTTGTGACTGGTGCACACTAACGTGCAAGTTGCACCGTCATTTAATTTTTCCCATTGGCGGTCACGGCCGGGGTCGTGTCACGAAGCGATTTCGGCTCCTGCATCCATTCCGTCCGAACAAAGAAGAGACCTGTTTTTGTCCTTCTATCCTCGTGTTTGTCTCTGATTGAGTAAACCCTGCTTCACCGAAATTAAGTACTTTAGGGAAAATGAGGTGTGTTACGTTAGACGAGGCGCGTCGGGTTAAGATGGATTAGATTACGTCAGGATATAAATACGATTGAAAAGCAATAAAGACGTGTTACAGTGGAAATTCAGAAACTTATTGAAATCCGGGGTTTATGTGAACTTACTGTAACATGATAAGCTAGGAATCCCAGGCATTGAAAACACAATCGCTTCTTAACTGACGACCATGAAACATGAGTTTTGAATTATATGTAAGTCGATGAAAGGATAGCTGGCTCACTTTCTCACGCCGGTATAAAACTAATGTAAAATATTGTGTCTTATTTAATACTGAAATACACAGTTGCTCTGAAATGCTTGCTGCTTCTCAAACATTACAATCATTATTATAACTGTGATGGACTGTTTAATTGCTCACCTACACACAAAAAAAATACAAACAATAAAAAATATACCTTTTAACCAGCTCTCCAATTCCTTCTTGTAGTGGAATGTGTGCTGGTAGAAAGTGTATCTGTATTTCATATATTCTAACCTCCCCACGTGTCTATCACACATATGAAAACGCATATCCGCAGAAATTGGCCTATTTTATATGGAAAATTATACAGTACACAACAATATGCATTGTATATTGTATCCTAACGAATAAGCGATAAAATGCCACCATGACGACCGTGTAAGCTGAGCTTAACAACAGAGATCAGAGCTACGCGCTCCTTTTGGCAGCAGTTTCTTATGATTAGCTCTCCCACGCTCCAAAGCCCTTTATAGAGGCCTTACTGCTAGTAGTCCTGACTCAGTTATTGCAGGCTTTACACAGTCAGCCGCCATGCATCTCTTTCAGTCAACGTTTTAATCACATAATTCGATGTTTCAGTGATGCTGCAGGGCTGCAAAATGCCATCGCTGGTTTTTTCTGCTTTTAGCAATTTTAGGCATTTTGGGTAGTACCATGGCTCAAATTTTTCGGTCTGGAAATGGTCTATTTGATGAGAAATATGTTGAAAAAGCAAGCTTTCAGCGCCGGGATCGCAAAAAATAATAGTAAAGCAAGCAGCATTGCAGCGCAGAGCTTCCACGAGACCAGTCATTATACGTGCAAAAACTGCTACAGCAAGTCCTCGTTTTAGACTGGACTTGCTTTATACCAGTTTCGATTTAGTTCCAAAATTTTTAGTTCCACGTATTTGGTTTAGCGACCTTGGTTTTGAATAGCACCATTTTTGCTGTAACACTAGTGCCTATTTCCAAAAGGCGTACTACGTCCACGCGTGCCCGTTATCTTACTCAATTTACAAAGTTTAAGTAAAATAAACACTATCTCTGATGATATACAACATCTGTTATCATTCAAAGAATATGTTTTACGATTTAATAATTTGATAATCAATAGAAATATTGTGGTATTCTATCAAACTGTTCATTTTCTTTCATTCTTTCAGTAATCAGAGAAAACGGATGAAGGCATTGAGACGCGTTGTAGTGAGAGTCCAGATCGTGTTGCTACGAGCTCCTGTATAACACCGTTTCACTCAAAAATATGGGATGAGCGCTACGCGATCTCAGCTGAACAAGCAAAAACCTCACACTTTAACATTGCTGGCGGAACTTTAATTCAGCTGTTTTATATAAAATGGGAAAAACCTGCACGAGAGCATACATACATCAGCCATGGGATAAACTCTCCATTTTCGTACATCAATTGATCACACTGCTTGCAAGTAAAGGCAATGTTTATAAACAAAAATGTTTTTACCCAGCTCATAGCTCTATGTAAGGGTACGTTCGAATGGGCGCTGAAGTTAAGCTTAATTTATTCAGACAGGTACGGTGGATTCGATTCGTTCAGCTGAGTTACAGGCATTGGCCCTTAATCGGTAACATTTCATACTTCCAGGAATTCAATCTTGGTTTGCAAAAGGGAATTTTTAGTCGCCTCAACGTAATCGCGTTGCTTCTAACACTTGCAACATGATTCGCATAAGTAAAGCCAATGCTCGCGTCTGAAGTTTCTAACAAGACATACATAGAAGGCTTAATTTTAGCACCCAATCGGATAAGTCCTTCATGTTGAGGTTGTCATCGGTGTTACCTAACTAGAGTTACACAGGATGTGGGGTAACATACGTGACACCGGCAGTCTGACTGCAACACGCATCTTAAGAGGTTTTGTTTAGTGCCAATTCCTTGTTCAAAGCCACTTGATTAGGAACGGATTCCTGGCCTATAACGAGGACTTCCTGTATTTTTCACGTAAACTGAGATGATTTCTCAATGAGTTGTGGTTAAACACTCGCAGTGAAGAATCTAGACTACTATAGTCGGGTTACTTTACAGTTCTATGTCTGGAATTTTCAGGTATTTAAAGAACTAGATGATGGCTGTTGACATTACGGTGCTGATCATGAAGGATGGGAGCCATCTTCTATATAGTTACTAAAAAATTGTAAATATACTGATATGGAATGGTAATGGGCCAAATGTCATTTTTTAGATATCCACGGATGCAGATGCAATTGCGAATATGGCCATCTCGACATCCGCAGATGCGGATGTTCAAAAGAGGTGAAGATGTTCCGCAGATGCGCCCCACAAAAAAGACACACACACCCCCTCTCACGACGTTAGTTTGTACAACACATGGGAAAAAAATTAGATGGTGCTTTGTTGACAGGGACAGCGCTTGCACACCTTTCTATCCAAATGAGAAGTCGCAGTTTCAGCACTATGGAGGAGTTTAGTGTACCGTGATAAACATGCACATTCGTACCTCCTTTGCTGCGAATCATTAGCGAATTTTAGATGTCTGACATCCGCGGATGCGGTTGCAATTGCGGATGTTACCATCTTAGCATCCGCGGATGTAGATGCAGATGTCAAAAAAGGTACGGATGTTCCGAGGATGCGAATATTCACCCAATCACTAGTTTGGAGCTGTGCGGTATCTCCACTTTAGTAACAAAGAGTCGCCACTGGACATTCGGTGCTGATTTTCAAATCTAAAAATTAACTGCCATCACTTATGATCGAAGAATGAATATAATCACTCGACCTGCAGTATAGTTTTCTAATGACTCGTTTTCTATCACTGCGGCTCAATTACATTTTCTTTCACATTGCATTTCCGAGAAAGTCCGCATGGCATTTATTACTACAAGGAGTATTTTTTAGACATTACTCAATTCATATTCTAAAAACTCATAGAGATACCTGAAGATATACCATGGTTGTGATGATTTCAGATCATAATGTTCCCTGTCCAATCGAAAAATTTTGGTACCTAGTCGATGGATTCTCCTGCAGATATTAGCTAAGAAATTTCCGACTGGGTCGCACCTCGTCACCCAAATTGAATTTCTTCTCCTAGACAGTTTGACTAAGGATAATGCAGATGTACTGTTTGTGTACCGAGTCTGACAAAATAATATATAACGAAAACCGACCTTGTAAACACGACGGGGTCTTCAGCCCGCGACCCATCAAGTCCAAACTGCGAACGACGTTCAGTGCAGCATAGGTCTATGAACGAGACGAACAGCCCTAAGCACTTCACTTCATTATGTTGTAATTTATTATTTGGCGTAATAGGTAAGCAGTACACTAGAAAGTACTCTACCTACGTTTGATGATTATTTACATGTTGTAACGAAAAACGACCATATTGATGAAACTGGAAAGGCATTAAATGTACTTAAAGTATGATATTTGCTCCCACTAGAAGACTCTACAGCGCTGGCAAAGCATTTACATTGCATACTACATTCCGGTATTGAGGAAAGAGGGAAGTGCAATGGGGATTATCAAGTCTGCCTTCACCACAATCTTTTCTCTTATTCTTCACACAGCCAAATCTTCACTAAATTTCCAGAATTAAGGCAGTGAAAACCTGATTTAGTGTATCTAAGCGCTTTATATGAGACTAGTGTCCCGAGCCGTCATTGTAAATGACGGCATATTGGGTTATTAATGACTGGTGCACGTGTGCGATAAATGACGGCAGTAAGTTAGCCCTTCAGGAAAACCACCGCTGGCTTCCTCATTTTTCCCCTATCTA
>LQNS02007216.1:13065592-13086559 GCA_001587735.2 Parhyale hawaiensis
CTATAGTCGGTATATTTTTGACAAGAACGATTAGTACTTTCACGATAATCGCGCCAACTTATCTGTAAAATGTACCGACTTACGTCAAAATTTACCGTAACCGAACATCACAAATGAAAATTTTTTCGCGCTTCGCGCGATCGCCTTGCCGCTTCCACAGTCACACCCAGGAAGAAAAGAATGCAACGGGAGGACTCAATAGGACTAAAATAAAACTTAGCTGTGACCGCACGTAGTAAATTTACATCACATCGACGAATCGAACTATTTGAGTGTGTGACCTCAAGCCTTAATATGTTGTTTTCTTGAACGTATCGCCTTATTTTTTCGATTCATTTCATCCAATATCCCCCGCTCATGACTGGCCAGCTACTTGAGCTGCAGAATATCGTAAAATGTTGTCGCCAAGTACAGAAAGTTCGAGCAATAGGCTAACTGTTACTGTGGTTTCTCTCGCGTACAGAATTGGCTATAATGGTGCTTATATTTGTTGGTAAGTAATAAATATGTTNCTAGTGTTGTGAAAGTTTCCACTAGAATGCACGGCAATTTTCTATAGATAATTGCTAAATTAGTATATATTATAGTAATTTATTTATACGTTAGAGATAAATTTAGCAATTTAGGACGATTTTACTAGGTAAATTAGTTAAAATACTCCTAGGCTGTTCAGCCGTAGATTCGTCGATGATGACGTCACTTTTTGGTGCTAAATTCTCGTGAGTCCTCCAGTTGCTTCCTGGTCTGTGGCGACTGTGACGTGTTGTGAACCTGTTGCAATAGCAACCTAACGTCACTTTTATGTTCTTAAAGCGCAATGAGATCAAACTTTTTCACTTTTATTTGCATTGTGATAATTTTGTATTTCTAAATTATCCATTAACTATATTTATTTAATCAAATAAAGTGAAGTAGCGTGATTCATGGTGCGTTGCAACAAGCTTACAAATTACTGTTCTGCAATGTTGAATAAATTTTTCTCTAACAATGCTTTAACTATTTCTAATTAGATAAATATAAACTAAAACTTATAATATGACCTCAATGTATTCCACTGGTGTAGAAGTAGAAGTAATTTAGAGTGTACATTTAGATCTGCGCTGGTTTTATTACTTTTCTACAAGTTTAAGTTTTATACACGTATCTTACGGGGGTTACGGCGCATGCATCTCCGTGCGGTTCACCGAATAACCTCTTTAATGTCATATTTTTAATTTGTGCTTGGAGAACGGCATTTATCCTAATGCGTTGAAACATGCTTGTGTTATTCTTATCAAGTCAGGTACTCCGAATGATGTGGCTAATTATAGACCCATATCTACGTTATCCATCTTCAATAAAATTTTAGAGAAAGCCATTCATTCGAGGCAACTAGGTTTCCTTTCATCACAAAACGTAATTAGTGGTCAGCAGTTTAAAAAAATTAGCTTTCGAACTAAATCTAATACTACGCTAGCAATTTTTCATCTTCTAACAGATCTTCTGAAATGCTCTCACGATAAAACATGTGGTATATCCTTGTTTCTAGATCTTAGATAGGCGTTCGATACGATGGATAAATCCCTTTTACTAAATAAAAAACTTGTTTATTATCGCATTCGCAATGCAGCAAATGTTCAACTAAATAGTTACCTGTCTAACAGGGATCAATATGTACTCTGTAACGATGCCAAATCACATATATTACCTATTAATTCGGGTGTTCCCCAAGGAAGCATTTTAGGCCCGTTATTATTTACCATTTTTATTAATGATATTATTACCCTCGCTATGACTTGTGTATTGTATGCAGATGACGCAGTTTTCTAAACCAATAGTAGTATTTTCAATCTGCAAGCTTTTTTTAAAAGGGTTGTCTGAATGGTTTACTCAAAATAGATTAACTGCCCATGAGAATAAAAATAAATTAATGTTTTTCTCCCCCTGTCTTCACCAACAGTTGCCACCTATTTTCATAAACAATAATCTACTAAAGTGGGTGCTGTAAATAAGATATCTTGGACTGATCCTGGATGAAAGGCTGAGTTTTAAATCCCATATTGCAGAAGTGGAGCGCAAGCTTAGCACGGTACTCGGCATATTCCATGCCCTGCAGTAGGTATCCAATAATGTCGATCGTGAATCACTATAAGTAGTTTACTACTTATTGGCTAATTCAGTGCTGGTCCAGAATATCATCGTTTACGGCAGAGCCCTACGTTATCACATTCACAAACTTTAAGTAATATTGAATCATATACTTACGCGGATACTACGTGTTAGACGTAGCGAAAACAATGTGCCTGTAATGAGTTGAAGTGAAATGTACTCGTCTTTACAAATGTTGCAATTTCGGGATATTTACAACTACTGTATTCCTTACGTAATTTTTTTTTTTTTCGATTTTTATGTAACAATCATCCTGAAGTATTTACAAAGTATTTCAGTCCCCTTATTCCCCAACAAAATTACGAAGTGAGACGTTATGTTCTGTGCGTGTTGACGTAGAGAAATGCGCTACAGTCTTCAATGCTTTTCAATAAACTTCGTGAGTATTTATTAGATTCCAATTTTTATAAAGTCTTACAAAACGTTTTGAAGAAAACGTCATGCAATTGTATTAGCTTTTGCTCAGTGTTGCCCCAAAAGTTTAACTTTCAGTGGCTACGCAGATGTATTAGTCTACAGTGAAGAGTACTACTTTACCAAATACTTGTAATGTATCGAATGTATCTGTGTGTAATAAATCTATCAAACCTATCACCAGTCACGCAGTGCCACTGTATGGGTGAGGTCTGATTCAGCAGCTGCGCTGCCTGTGCAATATTCTATAAAAGTTATAGTGCACGAGTACTGTGTACCTATCTATATTTTCCAGTCGGTAATATGACTGATAGTTAACGTCAGTCGGTATTTTTCAGTGCCCCCCCCCCTTCCGATGTTATTGCACTTCGCGACATCCCTGAATTCACCCCAACCCCTCTCAGTCCCCGTCTCTAAATTACATCGAGTGTCTGTGGTCATATTTAGGGAATAGAGTTAGGGGTTAAACGTAAGTAAGAATAGCCTAAAATTGATGCAACCATGCACACACACTAATTTACTCTGTAGCATACCGAAACGCATAAAAACTGAGTTAAAATGCAAAAGACATACTAAGTATTAAATGCTATTATACTTAATATAATTCAGTGCGTTATGTGAAATTACAAAGTACATTTAAACAAATGTTTTACTTTTTTAGGTGCCTCATAATTTTGTCCATGGCTGTTTAAATATGGAGAACGGATTTATATAAATAATGTAATGAAAACAATATAATAAACACCGTACAAAGTTCATATGTTAATATACTTATAGGCCCTATGTTTCGTGTCACGCTCTAAACAATCTAAAAAAGCGCAAAATAGACTAGGTTGCACTTTTTGTAATTTTGTTGCGCTTTGATGGAGTTCAATAAGCAAAAATTAGGCCAGGTTGCAGGAGATGGTCAAAGTTTGACTTCTTATCCTATAAATTGAATGCACTTCTTGCTCAGTCATTTAGTGCTTCACTCGGTGTTGCCATGGACTCTGATTTTCATAATACTTCTCTATTGAATCTATGTCATGATCATCTCCTTTATAATATGTAGGCGTTGTACCAATGACTCGCTGCAGACCAAATGGATGTAGTATCCATGAGAGGTATAAATGAACCTATTTTTCTTTCATTTTGATTTTTCTTCAGTCAGGACGTACAAATTGAGTAAATGATCAACGAAGTGCAGGGGAAGCGATTTATCATGGGGCAGTAGGCAGCAACTATTTTCCAGCTCGCGTTGTTCCTATGATAAAGCAGTATTCGTTTGAGAGCGAAAATTTCGATGCATCGAAATTGTACCCCGCTGTATGGTATATAGAATACGTGGCAGGGACTTTAATTCAATTCAGTGATGCTTCACTGTTTGCTTACGCACTTTTTGCACGTCATCTAAGGAAAGGAAGGACTGTACTGCTCAGATAAATCGAAGCATAGAGCGCTCGTGTCACATTACAATTTGAGTTGGTTGTTGTAGCGTACTCTTCAGAAGCATATTGGTAATGAAATGTGATCTATGAAGAAGGGCCATCACAACTTCCTCGCTGCAATTTTTGACGGCCTGGGCACATTAGTTGAATATATTTTACATGAAAGTTGGAATAACATCTACAATATAATAAAGATCGATGTGTATTTATCGGTTTGTTTGTTTATTTATTTATCTGTTTATTCATTTCTTGC
The DNA here is from genome assembly GCA_001587735.2 of Parhyale hawaiensis. Taxonomy (NCBI): domain Eukaryota; kingdom Metazoa; phylum Arthropoda; class Malacostraca; order Amphipoda; family Hyalidae; genus Parhyale; species Parhyale hawaiensis. Next base: position 13,069,835 of record LQNS02007216.1, read on the forward strand.
CACGGTTTAAAAAAACAAGCGGAAATTAGCCCAGGTAGGAGGCTCTGGTCGTCTTCTCAAGTTCCATTGAAAACTGTTAGGTAGAAAATAGGCCGGGTTGCAAAATATGGCAAACGTATCTTAATCATCGACAGTTGAAATTCAAACAATGAAGACATCGCAGGCTTAGTCCGATTTGTACGAGTATTAGCTTCTTCTAACATCGAATCTATGGCAAAGTATCGGGCGACCTCAAGTCTAAATGCACATCTTGCATTGCCGAAGTTGAAATTTCAGCCCTGAAGTTAACTGAAGCTTCCATTGGCTCTCTCATGTATCTTAATTCGTAGTTTCCTCCCACAGATGATTTTCGTTGCTTCAGCTAATATCCCAAATATAATTCAACAGGATTAGAAGGCCCAGCCGTCAAAAATGACAGCAAAAATTTTAGGATTGAGCTTCTTATTGTTCCTGTTCCCAGTATAGGTTTTGCTGTATTATAGGTCTCATCCCTGCAGGCCTGATCTTCCATTAGTGAAACGCAAGCTGTACAACCCTCAGTTTTGCGATAGCAAAATGCAAGCAATTAACTGGAAATGCCCAGGGCTCACCGTATTGGGGATACCAACTGATTGTTGAACCTCCAGCGTCGAACTTTGGCTGCGATGTAAGTTCAATATAAAAAAGCGTCTGCTCATCGTGAACATTCAACTACTACGATATCATTCAGCAATGAAAGCGGGGATCTAGAGACTGGGGATCCGGAGGCCGGAGATCCAGAGCTATATTTGTCACCGGTACCCCAACCGCTGAAATTGTATGGTATCTCAACTTGTTTTTCAGTACATGAATTTTCTCCTATTAAACTCTAAGCTGCGTGACGGAGAGACGGACCAACATTGGAGCAAGCAAGCAAGGGAACAAGAGAGCAAGCAAGGGAGCGACCAACAACTGTGTTTTATTATATAGTGGATGGTCGATGGAACAGCTTTCGCTAAGCAAAAACCATTGGACATATATACGCTAGCCTACCGTATCCACAATACCGAACCGGAGTTATTACTTTGAGTGTTGCTGATCGGGCTGCAATAAGCAGTGAATTTTCTCCGTTTCAGAGAGAGAAAAAAAGTTTCGATACTGAGCGGCTGTGAAGCCGTAAACGCTCTTCTCAGGGTGCTTAGGTTAGCAGTTGTAATAACGAAAAGTATGATCAATGAAGAAGGTTACCACAAGTTCTTCGCTGTCATTTTATGACAGCGCGGACCCTCTAGTATATTTATAACTAGCCCTACGATTGACACAAGAGGCTACATCATGTCACATTCGCATTACTTTCTTTGGGGCCTGTACCTGCGAGATTAAAACAGAAGGCAGTGCATGAGCGCATTACCGTTTTTATATCATATTTCACTTGAGTATAAGGCATATGAGTATCAAATTAGCTCACTTCTGCAATTGTTTTTGAGCTGATGAAAAGATGACTTCACTGACAAATGCATACAACTACACTTTCACCCTCTCCTCCCTTGGAAGAAAACCCGCTGTAAGAGGCTTCAGGCTTCAGTACAACTTTTCAATTAAAGTTCTAGGGTGCCTATTCTCTATTAACGCTTTCTCTCAACGTTGCCTACGCCCAACATTTCAAATAGTGCTAGACCTAGAGAATGGCAGATTAATTCATGAGAGAATGAATTCAATATAATACTGAAAATATGCATGCCACTACCTCTTCTTATCCTGAACATCACCAGTTATATGGGAGCTTTAGCTAGGGGGCACAGACACTCGAGTGAGCTGAGACGCATGCATTGCTGTTTCCCAGTCGACAACAGAAGCTTTGAACAATAAGCTCATAATCCCTCTAGCTGCTAATTTAATGGCAATGGCTTTTAAATTATATATTTTTATAGTTGAGATGAAGGCATAATTAAAAGCGCGTTATACATACTGTAAAGTATTTAATTACCATACGTTAGTGCTATAAATCAAGAACAGCATCAGATGAACATTAGCTAGAGGACAAATGAGAAGAGTAAGCCATAAATATTAGCATTTCAATTTTCTTATGTGGTTTTCGAATACTAACAAAAAACTTGGAGAGCAAGATTGATTTTTTGGCGGTATAAAGTGTACACGGTTTGGGATCAACACTTGAAAAACTTCATCTAAAGAGTGAATGGAACGCTCAAGACCGAAATTCCGGACAAGTGGAAGCCAATCGGATTAAATTGCCTCATTAAAAGCAGGCAATTTAATGCAGTTATTTGGAAAATTTCTTCTAGCGAACAATTTTGGGAGAGGAGTATAACAATTTGCATTAATAACTATAATAAAAATGGGTGCATGGAGTGAAAAAAAAAAATCGAAAAACAGTGTTGTAGTAAACTCTGTGTCGTATCACTAGAAGCGGCGCAACTTTTCGGATTCTAATAACGTCAGCTTGTTATTTTGAAATTAATGTACTGGTATAACTATTTTTGACATCAAATAGAAACGTAGTATACATAAAGGGGGGCATTTGGCTCTAAAGGGCGATAGTTACAATTCAATTGAGGGACCTACTTCACAAATTATGTTGCTGTTCTTCTGCACTTAGCATGAGACATTAAGCGCTTGACTTGACTATCTATAGACTAATCAAAGGACTTGTTCTACATCTTAGTTGAAAAACAGCAGTTGAAACATGTATTAAGACACTGGGTTTGTGATCGGTGCTTAACGCCCTATTCCAAGACAGGGGTGTCTGCTGACTGCTGCTTCACTTTACCCGGCAGGAACGCTCCCAAATCAAGAACAATAACAAAACAAAGCGTAATCCAAAGTACTAACAACCCAATTGGATTCCGTAAAAAGGAAACTTTAGAGCAAGTACAGCAGCGACGTTAACAGCTCAGGAGTATCAACACTTCATATTTATCCTCCAAATTAAGAACGCTTACACTGTGAAGAGCAACCACGAGTTATAAACAAACGTTACAAAAATATGCAACACCTGCGGCAGCGCAGCCGAGGCTGGATGCAGCAATCGCATATGAACTCAACATAACACCACCTCATTTTGGATCCCGTACTTTGTAACGGGCATTGCAACAATAATATCCAAAAATCAATCACGTCTGAGATCAAAAGTTTCCAAGTACCGAGTTTGATTCTTTTAATTACATCTCACACCAACAGCAGCTACGTCTGAACTCCTAAGTAGCGTCACCGCACTTTGGTTCCAGTTCGTACGAAAGTTGCAACGTTCCGAGATTGCGCATCAATGGTGTCAGCCAAGCCTCAAATCCACGGTAGTACCACCTTATTTTGGCTCCCATAAGTAGGAAGGCTCTGAGTAAGTACGTTAATGTCAACCATGTCTAAGATTCAATGTAGTTACACATTGTTTTATAGCTCTCGTAAGTAAGAATATCCCTAGTAAGTATGTCTAACATCAATCACATCTGAGAGGAAAAATAATACCACTTCTTGTTGGCTGCCGTAAGTAGGACCGTTCTCAGTACCTAAGTATATCTAACATCAACCGTGTCTGAGATCCAATGTAGTAACAATTCATTTTGGCTTTTGTTAAGTAGCAATGGCTGAGTTCAAGCATCTAATAGCAACCATGTCTGAAATCGAGGGTGCTGCCACTTCATGTTTGCTCTCCTAAGTAAGAACATTCCAACCTCCCGAGTAAGTACATCTAGCATCAACCACGTCGGAGATCTAACCTACTACCACGTCATACTGGCTCCAGTAAATAGGAATGTTCCGAGTATACGTTCACCGAACTTCAAACACGTCTGAGATCCAATGTAGCAATCACAACATTGACGTAACGCTAGGAATGCAAGCAGCAGCTGCTGTGCACATCGATCGATCGGTTCCCGAATTAGGGCCCTAAACAAGTTCCTGTTGGCAAAGGATTGGGCTGGCGCAAACACGTCCGCCAGGGAGTCTGTTTTCTGCACAACAAAAGAGGCGCGGGAAAATTTCTCGCACGCCTGCCTTGCGACAACTGTAGCCCTGGAGCAGGCGGCAGCCGAGGCACGCTGGGCGACACCTGTCCGTATTGTGGTGCTGGAATGCCTCTGGAATGCTATAGATTTCCGGGTATAAAACACCATGGGAATTTCTAATGAGGGCGGCATACCGGAACGCGAACATTGTGATGACGCAAGGTGTTGGGAACACAGCTAGTGGAGGGGCCTGCGGCGGCATGTGCAGCAGCACGAGGGATCTGAATTGTTATGGAAATTTACTGTGGATATATGCAGAACAATGATCAGCTAGTGCACTTTAGGTAAAGGAATACTCGGGCTAGCTACTAGTGAATGTATCGCATTATATATTTAATACTGGGCAGTGCGATGATTAGTTGCTTGCTTACTTAGTTGGTAGACTTGTCCCGCATCAGCATCATAGGAAACATGCACTTCCACACCAGTAGAGGAACCGTTGTATCATCAAATTTAAAACCAAAGCTGAGAAATTGTCTGATGTATTATTCATGCAGCAGTAGCTCGGACTGCATTGATTATGCTCCCTACAAAGAAGCTCGATTTACTTTGCACTCATGAAGCTCAGATTAAGTAGAAGCTCAAGGATGGGCGAGGAAAATATAATATTCAGAGCTGAAGCGAGAAGAACGAATAAGACAGGGGTTTTGCATTTGCATCGTTGTTACGTTATTGTTTTGGCTTAGTTTCATGATAGCGATGGGGCTTAGCTGTGGAGTAAACTAAAGTGCTTTAGTAAGGCACAAATTATCGTTAATAGTCAGAAGCCAGATATCTGCATTCCCACTATGCCGACTTGTACTCACTTTCATGAACAAATGCTGCGCTTAAGTATACAAGTAGCGTTGACTGTCTGAGTAAATATTCCTTTCAAAGTAGCGATTCTCTCATTTGTTATAGGTACTGAACGCTGAAAGTTTCATATGTGTATTTATCGAAGCCTTTGTATACCAAATGCGATGGGTGGCGAAGTGACAGCGTCTTTGCATCGTGCGCTGGAAAACCTGGCTCGAATGTCGGACGCAACGCAACGAAATTACGCTGCGTGAAGCACTCCGGCACCGAGAGGCGAGGAGAAGTACAGTGAGGGCTTTCAAATCGACTCTTACCCACTGACTGCATCTCTTGCTCTGCGCACTACCAGATATACGAAATTCTAGAATTAAGGCAAAAGACAACCTTGTTAGGAGTGTCCACTGTACGCGAGATAATAATTGATGATTATTATTATCGCACGCTCGGTGTAGTGACCTCCGCTGAACCCCTGAAGGTTCGTTGGATCCCACGTTCAGAACCCTTATTGTACATATATGCTACCTCCCTCTCCAAGAAAAAAAATGTTTTTAGGCGTCAAAAACTAACCTTGGTGATGAGGTTGGTCGCCGTTGACAAACCATAGACGTCACCTCTCGTTTTTATTTAACACGGTGCAAAAATGAGCTCACCTTTAGGCACAGAACAAATTTTGACTAGATCACGCAATAAAGCTAAAATTAAGCACTTCAACAACAAACCACACACTTTCAACAATACGGCGCAGCCTCTCACACGTTCAAACAAAACACGACAGTGGTGTCGCAATTGTTTTCTGATGCTTGGGAGAAATAACAAGTGTTCCGGTAACCGCCTGATCTGAACCCTGTGGAGCTCTCTGTCTGATCCAGCTTGGAGACTGAAGCCTGTTTTCTTCCACACAACAGTTGAAGCTCTGACAAGCTCCTTCAAAAAAGGGGGGTGGGAGGATATCCTTAAAATACGTTGCGTGAAGCGGCGAGCGTTTTCGAGGCAGAGTCGAGCATGAGGCTCGGAGTAGAGGGGATCATAGTAAAAATAACTGACCACAATGCAGCTGATGTTCATTATTTCTTTCGACAAGAAGGTTGTGCTTCTGTCGAGTTTGTCTCTTCGTCTCTCTGCTTGTCGGTCACCAAGATTACTCAAAAAAGTCCGGACGAATCAATTCGAAATTTTCAAGAATTGTTAGGTATATATGTCAGAAAGAACGGATGTTTAACTATTTTTTTTAAAGATCCCATCAATCGTTGTTTTTTGTTTGTTTGTCTGCCTCCTTTTTCCTTTTAGGATAATTGAAAAATTTATGGACGAATCTTTATGAAAATTTCAGGAAATTTTGGGCTTGTTACTGAGAGTAATAGCCAAATTTTTATGTTGATTTGTTTGTCCGTTTCTTTGTCTCTGTTTGAAAGTTAGGGAGGGATCTTCAAGAAATTAGAGAAGCTGCTATTAGTGTCTATAGGTGAAATGACCAAATTTGGTGACAGTGAAAAGGAAATCTTAGTTTCAGGACCAAAATGAATTTTTCATTAACACAGCCTTGCTCGGCGGAGGTATGCGCTCTCAGAGTGCTCTACCTAATGCTGTGACAGTTTTTTTCTTACTGCCCAGAACGCATCCTGTTTTTAAATTATTTTACAGAGTATTAGTATTAGCATGGCATGTAACGCTAAAAAATCTAGTACAAAGGGTCCCCTTCGCACTTCAAGTGAAACATAAAAACAAATCATTACAATGCATTGCGTCCGTAGGACAGGCCGCTACGTGAGGCAATGCATGGAGTGCAGAGGTCTGGGGAGACCCGAGACCAACTCTTTGAATTGTACCCTAACTATTGGGGTAAGTACAAGGACTTGTCCTGAGAAACACGAAAAGGTAAATTGCGAATAGGCGAAACTCACCAATCATAAGTATACAGTATACACTGTATTCTATTTAAACAGACGCTCACCAAATTGGAGGCGGGAACCGTTTGATGCTTGGCGTCTCCATTGCGAATTTATTGAACAGACTCTAGGTTACGTAATAGCATAAGTAACTTATGAAAACCATGTTGTACTTATTGACGATGCCAATACAATTTTATTTGCAGATGATGCGGTTTTCCATGTCAATGATTGTTATTTCCAAAGTGCGATTCAAAAAATTAACACATTGTTAGGAAACCTTTCTTCTTGGTTAGACATGAACAGACTTANAGTAGGAGTATGAAAGTGGAAGGAAGCAAAGTGGGCACGAAAGATAGACGTCCCGAAGGCCTAGCTAATGGCTAAGGTAACCTACTCAAACCCCCTGGGGGCGCTACTCCCCATAACATAGGAGACAAACCATAGACGTCACCTCTCGTTTTTATCTAACACGGTGCAAAAATGAGCTCACCTTTAAGCACAGAACAAATTTTGACTAGATCACGTAAAAAAGCTAAAATTGAGCACTTCAACAACAAACCATACACTTTCAACTATATACGGCGCAGCCTCTCACACGTTCAAACAACACACGACAGTGGTGTCGCAATTGTTTTCTGATGCTTGGGAGAAATAACAATTAAGTGTTCCGGTAATCGCCTGATCTGAACCCTGTCGAGCTCTCTGTCTGATCCAGCTTGGAGACTGAAGACTGCGTTTTCTTCCACACACAGTTGAAGCACTGACAAGCTCCTTCAAAAAGGGGGGATGGGAGGATATCCTTAAAATACACTGCGTGAAACGGCGAGCGTTTTCGAGGCAGAGTCGAGCATGAAGCTCGGAGTAGAGGGGATCATAGTGAAAATAACTGACTACAATGCAGCTGATATTCATTATTACTTCCGACAAAGAGGATATGCTTCTATCGAGTTTGTCTCTTCGTCTCTCTGCTTGTCGGTCGTCAAGATTACTCAATAAGGTCCGGACGAATCATCACGAAATTTACAAGAATTGTTACGTATATATGTCAGAAAGAACGGATGATTAACTTTTTTTTAAAGATCCGTTCAATCGTTTGTTTTTTGTTTGTTTGTCTGCCGTCTTTTTCCTTTTAGGATAATTGAAAAATTTATGGACGAATCTTTATGAAAATTTCAGGAAATTTTAGGCTTTTTACTGAGAGTAATAGCCAATTTTTTTTGTTGATTTGTTTGTCCGTTTCTTTGTCTCTGTTTGAAAGTTAGGGAGGGATCTTCAGGAAATTAGAGAAGCTGTTATCAGTGTCTAGAGGTGAAATGACGAAATTTGGTGACAGTGAAAAGGAAATTTTAGTTTTAGGATCAATATGAATTTTTCATCAACACAGCCTTGCTCGGCGGAAGTATGCGCTCTCAGAGTGCTCTACCTAATGCTGTGACAGTTTTTTTCTTACTGCCCAGAACGGATCCTCTTTTTAATTATTTTACAGAGTATTTGTATTAGCATGGCATGTAGTGCTAATAAATCTAGTACAAAGGGTCCCCTTCGCACTTCAAATGAAACATAAAAACAAATCATTTCAATGCATTACGTCTGTAGGACAGGCCGCTACGTGAGGCAATGCATGGAGTGCAGAGGTCTGGGGAGACCCGAGACCAACTCTTTGAATTGTACCCTAAATATTGGACTAAGTACAAGGACTTGTCCTGAGAAACACGAAAACGTATATTGCGAATAGGCGAAACTAACCAATCATAAGTATACACTGTATTCTATTTAAACAGACGCTCACCAAATTGGAGGTGGAAACCGTTTGATGCTTGGCGTCTCCATTGCGAATTTATTGAACAGACTGTAGGTTACGTAATCGCATTAGTAACTTATGAAAACCATCACTATGTGGAGCGACATGAATCTATCCAACGATCTAAGAAGACCCTAAATAAATTCTCGGGGCCCCACAGACCCTCTGGTTTCTGTCTCTGAACGCTGCTGCGTGACATACGAGGGCAGACAAGTAGGGTGGCTGTCTTGTGGCCGAAACATAACTAAGTGTGACGTCACGGTCAACTGAGCTTTCGTAGGTATCATATTACGACGACAATATAATGGTAACAGGGATGTTGCCGAAGCCTCATTGGCCGTTACTGTTAGTCACAGTTGCTTTCGATAACACACTTTACCTATGTGCACGTCATAGAGAATTTCTGCTCTTACTGTTCGCAAGAAAACTTCCCTCATAACGTCCAGGAATATGTTGCAGAACTGAACTGTTCACGGATCCTTTTTGCCAACTAAATGTATAGGTATATTATCCTTCAACAGTTATAACGACACTCTTAGCTGCCGATATACACAGAGAAATCTGTGGTTGTTGTAATCAAAACTTGAATAATCAAAAATAATTGCTGGTGAGGACAAAAGAATATAGTTCTTCTTATGTAATATATCGTACCTACCTGCACAGAGAACTTTACAGCTCATGTGCCAAACAAGCCAAGGAGAAACCTTTTGAAATCTAGGGCTCAGACACCTAGTATGGGCGCCTCATTTAGTATGAAGAACTATCTGCTCGGGCCCTTAGAAAAACATGCGAGTTTAGAATAACTGGCTTTATGTGCTAGAAATTTCTCTAATGAAAAAATTTTAATAAAAATTGACGGCAGCGAGGTTTTTCACTGACTGAAAATTTTGACGGTATGTCCACATGTCGGCTCAAAAACTTCTGCAACTTTTGAGACTTTCTTTAAGTAACATAGTACAAAGATAAGTTAACTATGTCCTAAATAAGATATATTTGAATGAAATTGTATAAAAAAATTAATGAGAGCTAAATTTATTAGCTAAAACGTTTACTTTGTGAACCACCTTCTTCCGGAGTCGACGTCTATATGTAATCTACAGAATCTGAGGACATGTCACCCGACGTCTAGATTTTCGTGTAGCTACTCAATCAGCGCCATTACCAGGGCTAAAATGCAATAATTGATGATCGTTTTCGTTGTTTCCTAAATGTTATTAAAAAAAGTCAAATATTTTTTTTTTTTTGAGGGGAGGTCAGCTTAGGAACAAGAAACAGATTCAAGCAGTGAGCCCGTAGGCTACACAGAAAGACGTGTTCCTTTCTATATGAGAAACAATGAATAGCTGTGAACTTGTGCAACAATACGAGTATTGATAAACCGACACAACAGATGCACGGGCAGTTCTTAAGCGGCAAAAATACTTTGGTCGAGCATCTTCTTAATTAATCGACAAAGAGAAACCAAATTACAGGCAAAAAACAGATCCACTCTGAGTCCATCTTATCGTCATATTTATTCATGTTTCTTTGTAGTGACTTTCAACGCCCAAGAACATTGCTTCCATAGGCACAAGTTTCGAAATTCTCATTACAAGTGGACTCATTATTATAAACGAAAATATCCCATTTACTTTTAAATATATGCTTCAACTATTGTATTGATCGTGCGCACCTGGCAGATAGACGCCAGGGACTGTCCTCTATGACACTGGCCACACCTCATTATGCCCGTCAAGAGACCTTACAACTGCGTAAAACTTAAGGCAACTCGATACTCATATCCTTTATTAGCAGACGATAACTTTTTTGTGGCAGAATAAGGCGCTCACGCCCCAGCGTGAACTGAACTTGAGCAACTCGCTCCACCCCGCTGCCCAGGGCTCTTCTGTACGTACAGACAGTGCTCTTTATTTTTGGCCCCATGTGGCTACCTTTTTCCCTATCTTTATGTTAAAAGGTGGACACTTGCGGCCCATCCACAAAAGGCCGTAGATCGTGATTAGTTGCGGCCCTGCATGTGGCGTTCCAAGATCTGCAAGTGTTCGCCTTTATCCATGTTAGAATGTCAGTGCCACATTCCAAGATTATCTGTGGCATACATATACTGTATTTAGGTGTTTTGTTAAATACTGCATTTCAGAAGTTGATGATGCACAGTTTGAGAGGCTGCTCGCAACAGGTGGTAATTGATGCACACGTGTTTTCATAATTCATAACCACTTTATTATATGTCGCACGTATTACCGCTGGGATAGATCCGCAATGGAAAAACTATTAACTTTAAAAAGCCTATATTACTCTTCAGGTAAATTAAAAGCTTCCAAACGGTAAATTCTGATTCAAAATATTACTCCACAAACTTTCCGCGATTCTGTAAACTGAAGGCACATACGGGACGATTTCAAATGTGAATCCGCTTCAAAATGTCGATCGAAAACGCTTTCAGCAACTTTAGGTCAGTCAATTTGTGTTCTGAGAGCAACATTTGTTCCAAACAAGTCGCTCGATTAACACAGTTACTGCTATACCTCACTTGACAAACTGCCCCAAACTGTTGTCTCCTTATCAACAGCAACATGCAGTGGAGTCCTGCGTATGACATCAAAATCTTACATAAGCACTTATCAGTGTTTGCGTGATTTTTTACATCAAAAGCAATAATCAACTAGAGCACTTTGAGAGCGCATACCTCCGCCAAGTGAGCCAACGGTAGCAAAAATTCAAATTGGATCTGAAACCATAACTTTATTTGCATAAACTCCAAAATCTAATAATTTATGCCTTTTTATATTAATAACAGCTTGTTCAATTTTTTGAAAATCCGTTCATAACTTTTTGAGTTATACTGTTAACAAACGTTATGACATATATGAGTCAAACATACAAACGAACAAACCGATCTGCACCAAAATTTGATCATCTATGTCTTTTACCATTACTAACAACTCCTATAAATTTCATAAAGATCCATTCATTATTTTTTGAATTATCGTGCTAGCAAGCATGAAATTAAAAACAGTGACAAACGAACGAACCATTACAAAAATTTGGTCATCTACTCTTTGTTACATACCTAACAACTCATGTTAATTTCATCAAAATCCATTCATAACTTTTTGAGTTACGGCATCGAGAAAAATGACGCAGACAAACAAACAAACGGATGGACATATCTTCACCAAAAGTTAATCATCNGAGAAACAATGAATAGCTGTGAACTTGTGCAACAATACGAGTATTGATAAACCGACACAACAGATGCACGGGCAGTTCTTAAGCGGCAAAAATACTTTGGTCGAGCATCTTCTTAATTAATCGACAAAGAGAAACCAAATTACAGGCTAAAAACAGATCCCCTCTAAATGAATCTTATCGTCATATTTATTCATGTTTCTTTGTAGTAACTTTCAACGCCCAAGAACATTGCTTTCATACAGGCACAAGTTTCGAAATTTTCATTACAAGTGGACTCATAATTATAAACGAATATATCCTATTTACTTTTAAATATATGCTTCAAGTATTGTATTGATCGTGCGCACCTGGCAGATAGACGCCAGGGACTGTCCTCTATATATATGACACTGGCCACACCTCATTATGCACGTGAAGAAACCTTACAACTGCGTAAAACTTAAAGCAACTCGATACTCATATCCTTTATTAGCAGACGATAACTTTTTTGAAGCAGGATAAGGCGTGGAGGCCCCAGAGTGAACTGAATTTCCGCAACTCGCTCCACACAGCTGCCCAGGGCTCTGTAGGTAGGGCCAGTGCTCCTTATTTTTGACCCCATGTAGCTACCTTTTTCGCTATCTTTATGTTTAGAGCTAGACACTTGAGGCCCATCCACACAAGGCCGTAGATCGTGATTAGTTGCGGCCCTGCATGTGGCGTTCCAAGATCTGCAAATGTTCACCATTATCCATGTTAGAATGTTATTCCCACATTCCAAGATTATTAGATTAGATTAGATAGGCGGCAGAAGACGAACCAAGAGGCCCATTCCCAAAGAGATACCGGGACTAACACCCCGGCTTCTTTGAGCAATTGCCATGGTGGCATACATAAAGGGTTTTATTAAACACTAAATTTCAGAAGTTGGTGATGCACAGTTTGAGAGGCTGCTCGCAACAGGTGGTAATTGATGCACACGAGTTATCATAATTCATAACCACTTTATTATGCCGCACGTATTACCGCTGGGATAGATCCGCAATGTAAAAACTATTAACTTTAGAAAGCCTAATTACGATCCAGGCATATTAGAAAGCTTACAGATAGCAAATTCCGATTCAAAATATTACTCCACAAACTTTCCGCTATTCTGTAAAATGAAGGCACATACGGGACGATTTCAAATGTGATTCCGCTTCAAGATGTCAATCGAAAACGCTTTCGGTAACTTTAGGTCAGTCAATTTGTGTCCTGAGAGCAACATTTGTTTCAAACAAGTCGCTCGAGTAACACAATAATTACTGCTACAATTCACTTGCCAATGAAAATTCACGCACCGAACTGTTGTCCCCTTATCAAGAGTAACATGCAATGGAGTCTTAAGTATGGCATCAAAATCTTTCACGAGCACCTATCAGTGTTTGCGTGCTTTTTTACATCAAAAACAGTCATCAATAACGTGCTTGGAACAGTTGTATACTTCAAACCTTAAATTCCCGGAGCATGGGCTTGGCATATGCCGGATACTGCTTGATAATCTAAGACGGTCCACATAATGAGGGAAATTTGATAGTCTTCGAAGCGATAACAGCTTCAACTTGGGGCCAGGGGCAGGCGACACGCGGTCTGGACCCACCCGCGCTTCGAAGCTTCCAAACCTGAGAATTAATAAACTGTCAATTCCCACGCACATCATGACACGCTATAAAATACTCTGTGCATGTTTACCAAGAAGGCCTAAACCCGGAAAATAGATACGTACGTAGATCATTTTTTTTTAAAGGGTGTTAGGGTCTACAACATTATTGCAGATATCTAAATAGCCCTAAAGTAATTGCGTTTCAGCAGGAGAAATATAATGATAATTTGACAGAGTAGACCTTTCTACATGGTATCACTATAAAATATATAGCACCATTGTGATTAATATATATATATATATAATAAATATGTATCGTGATGGTCTTGTAGGTATTTTTTCGAGCAATGACCTAAAGTTGCATAATGACATTGGTTGCGTCAGCGACCAATAAAGTGAGTAAATCGAGAAGAACATAGACAAAGGATGACAGAATCAAGAGAAAGCGGCCCCTCAATCTAGTTTTGAATATACAGCGAGTATTTAGAGGGTAGTTATAATGCTAGGAGCAACATGAATGTGTCCAGGGAAACTCTTAGTTGCTCTTTAGATCACGCCCACACCAGTGCAGCAAGCTACGTGCGACTCAAAAAAATTGTAAAAAAACACTGACGGGGTAGAGCAATCTGCAGCCCCCACCGACGCAACCCACATCGCGCGACGCAACGTGTATTGCTGCCGATATGAGGCGATGCGTCTCCCGCTAAGTTGCATTGCACTGCTTGTTACGCTGGTGTAGCCCTGGCCGAAGCTGACATGTTAGCGCTGTCACTGGCGAAGAAATCTTTCATTAGCAAAAAGAAATCATGGCTCAGTTCGGCTCTCGACAATAAGAGCATCCTGCATGTGGTCACACGAAAAGTAGCCCACTGTTTTCTTCAGCGTTGGAAGTAAATTTAATTGGCTCTAATAGGGGCTAGTTTGTAAGAATTAAGGCATGCTGATGAAATATTGGAGCCCAGGGGTATTGAAAAATGTTTAACTTTTGAGGCTGGAAGTGGCAGTGCCAGAGTGTTTAATTGGACAGATACTGCCGCTTTCTCGCGGAAACCGATAGGGGAAAATTAGACTAACTTACAGAAGATGGCCATAGTAAGCAATCCTTATACTTAAATTTGAATGCACGTCATACTCTGCTAACGCTGAAATCCAAGTAATGAAGACATCTACATGTTCTTGTAGCACCATCACGAATTCTAATTTTTACTCGCTTCCCACATCAAAACTTTGTCTGCTCTCACTTTACGACGCGCAATTTCAGCAGATGGTCAACGAAGCAAAGGGGAAGATATTTTTTTTCAGGGTACAATAGATGCAGCAACTACTTTTCCAACTTGCTTTCTTACTTCAACGAAACAACTTTTCGCTTGAGCGTAATTTCGATTGCAGTGTAGTTGTAATACAGCTCAGCTGAACTGAATCTGAGAGCACTCACCTCATGCGATAATTTGAATTGGGCGTTGGAGTGTATCCCTCATGAGCATATTAGTACCGAAATATGATTAATGAAGAAGTGTCACCATAAATTCCTCGCCGTCATTTCTGACGCCACGCATATCATTCTCTAGTAAATATAGGAATGCACAAACACATGTTGGTATTCTTGATATCATTTTGATGATAGATGGGCATATAGGTACTATTTAATTTTGCATCTCGGTTACAGTGCTGGATATATTTTACAGGGTTCTGACCAGACTGAAAGACTGATTCTCATTTTGAGGATGATAATTATTAACTGCGTTAATTGTAAAGGTTACGGGAATCGACGTACTGTACGTCTGGACCTCAAAGCCCACGACCCACCTGAGTGAAGTGGCTGCGGCATGCAGAATAATATATTAAACTGCTTGCTTGCCCTCATGAGCTCTTCCACTGTAGTCCCGGAAGGTAACTGCAGCAGCGATACACCTCTACCTCTCAACAGGCCAACGGTCATCCTGCTCCAGCAAGTTTAATTGAAGGAGGGAGCACAATCACATTTCGTCTCACTAGCCAGAGAATTTTCTTGTTCTTCGGAAGCTGCCCTCTTCTCACTGATCAAAGTCTCCCAGCTATTCCTTTCCACCAATCACAGACTCTGAACCATTCGTCCGATTAGCGAGTCAGCTTTGCCAGAAATGTCAGCTTCCGATCTCCGTGGCCGCTGCTGCCTCCACATATTAAACCTCCTTGAGAGAAACATTCTTTAGCAGCCCTGGGTACGGAAGGAAAGATACACATATACGCTGAAAATTCAACATCCCAGCGGATACTCAACGGGTTGTAATTATTATTTGACAAACAGGTAGGAGGATGATACTGCTCGTTCAAGTAGAATTCACCTTTCTCATTCCTTTTGATTACGATATAAATATTAACAAAACCGGCAGGTACAACAAAGACTTCATAGCATAGCCTGTAACACAAAAATGGTTCATATCGTATCATATAGTACCATTGCAGATGCTTTATCGTCACGTTTAACTGCCTTGTACGCTGGCATACTTTTAATAACCCATAGTATCACTTATTAAAGATAAAGTGATTAGCTCTGCACATTCGTTTCCCTCAAATTAAAACAGTGAAATTGTTTGTTCCAATAAGGTCCTATGCACAACTCCACGTGCCATGCTTGGAGACTTACAGCAGCTATTTGCGACGAATAAAAAACAGTCAATAAATGTTTTTCATTCTCAATAAAATCCGTTACTAAAATTGAACACAGGTTATGCTCAATATCTAATAGCTTTCAGCACAGAATAGCTGTACATAGGCTATGTGTAAGACAATATATGTTCCTTCATTAAACTGAGATTGCGGTAAAAGCAATAATTGACTGGACATGAAGTTCGTATTTTAACAGATTAAAATGTGCATAATTTCCTGCATGGAGGTAAACGCATAATTTTTTGATTAAAAAATGAAATGACAGCAGCAGTAAACCGACATATAAATACTTCCATGATGAAGAACGCTAATGTGTCTTTTATTTCCTTCTCAGATTATAATGGAAGCAAAATCAACTAATTCATCTGTATATAGAACTAAAATTCAAGTAGTATTGAGGAATTTACACTACCATTGACGTGGAGAAATAAACTGCGTTTAATTCCTTCTTCTTCTGAGATTAAGCTGAATTTGTAAAACGAGAAATACTGACTAACTGTCTGAGTAGATTAAGCTCATACTGTATTAACAACAAAGCTGACTAAATAACTGCAGATTGAATTCCAATCATAATAGCCTTAAGGACTAAATACATCCACTCATGTGCAGAAATAAAATAATTTTATTTCTCTGCCGAGCAGCCCGGTGGCAAGAGGACCCTGATGGCTCCCGGAACTTGCGCGCGGCAGCCTAATCCTCGAGCCACGACTGCCGTCAGGAGCTGCTGTCCCGCCACCAAAGATAAACATGCAATAATATACTTGCGGGACAGGTCCGTCCTGGTGCCATTACGGC
>LQNS02007216.1:13087169-13112304 GCA_001587735.2 Parhyale hawaiensis
GGACCCTGATGGCTCCCGGAACTTGCGCGCGGCAGCCTAATCCTCGAGCCACGACTGCCGTCAGGAGCTGCTGTCCCGCCACCAAAGATAAACATGCAATAATATACTTGCGGGACAGGTCCGTCCTGGTGCCATTACGGCCGCAGGAAATTGTTAGATTTTGTTCAGAGTTGTTACCGCGTCCGAAAAAAGAGAAAAAAATAGTAGTAGTGCAGGGGGAGAATATTTTGGACTAGCGTTACTTTAATGTGGGTAAAAGCAGAAACGTTCTAACAAAACTAGAGTACCTATCTCAAAGACACGCTGATAGTGATGCTAATGTACAGATACGAAAATGTGAAAAAATGGTATGAGCAAAAAAGAGCGGGAGTAGTCAGTGAATGCGGACAACTTTTTTTTAAAGCGTTGCCATGTATGGGCGGGAAAATATATCTGTAGATGTCTAAGCGATTTTAAGACCGCGTTATCTGACGGCTAGGTAATAGTAGGTATGCAAAATAATAGTGAGTGAGGTAGTCACGCAATTGAACAAGTGAAAACATAACTATTTCAGAGAAACAATAGTATTTAGTAGAAAAATTATTAATTACGTCCAATGAAACATCCATTTAAAGCTAATCCATAATGAGCAGTAAACTTTTGACAAGCCTTGCGACAAATTGATTGTAATAACATTACTGATTTTTATTACTACTGCCCAACGGCCAAAATACGCTAGGTGACGATGGGTTATGTTTGGCAGTAAGATAATTTTCCTCAGAGTTATAGCGTAAGGCCAGTATTCTTGGAAGTGTCAGGGAAATACCACGCAGAAACGGAGGACGAAATCTATTTATTATATGCTGAATTACCAATTAAGTATTACTCAGGCTAGCCGGTCGGCATAGTCGTCGTGAGTTGTTGTCGATGGTGACACTTCCACCGTAATGAGCTAAGCTCATTAGCTTAAACTTGACAGGAACTTCAGTCATGAGTATATTTTCATCTACTCTAAACAAATTTTCACGGGTTATTCTCGGGTAATGCAGCCAAGGCTTATGATTGAAGTGATCGCCGAGTTAAAGTTAACGAGATGAGATCATCTCCGTGGCACTGTCTCTATCAACGACGTCTTTAAATCTCCGTCATTCGACTTTTCTGTCGCTAGATCGGAGTATACGGTTTCAGAAATTTTAAAATACTGGCCCGCATCAGATACTAATGGAGTAGGCGCTACTAGTCATACCCAATAGGACAACGCACTGTCCAAATAATTCAATCACGATCGCTTGCAATTATTAGTGCAAGCAACAATTTTGCGGAAACATTTACACATTTCTAGCCCTTTTTTCATGCAGGCAAAATTAGGAAAAAAGGTGTTGTTTTCAAGGACGCTGATAAAACTTTTCGTAACGAAAGGTGACGTAACTTCTCTTATGTTTTGGTGAAGTTATATTGGAGTGTTAAATCTCAGAACTATAAGATATTCTCATGATGTGCAGCCAGGCAGTTGGAATAACAGTATTGCCACTAAAGCGCTTTCTCCAAGTCGAGCGTCACGTTACATAGAGAAATTATGAACAAACTCGCGGGTGTGGGAAACAAAAAACCAAGCAGAGGAGGCCGTTGGTGCCGCCATCGGACACTTTTCGTTCTTGGGGAGAAGAGAAAAAGCCGAGTTTTGTTTGGTGAGGGCTTCCGTTCGCAATAAGCGTGACGAAAGCTAATTTGTNCGAACGAACGAACAAGCAAATCATTACCAAAATTTGGTCATTTACTCTTTGTTATATACCTAACAACTCATGTTAATTTCATCAAAATCCATTCATAACTTTTTGAGTTAGAGCGTCGAGAAAAATGAGGCAGGCAAACAAACAAACAAACGGATGGACATATCTTCACCAAAAGTTAATCATCTGTTCCTCCTAACGTACCTAACAATCCCTGTAAATTTCATTCAAATCGGTTCATAACTTTTTGAGTTATCTTGGTGACAGACAAACAGACAGACAAACACGACGGATACAAAACCTCCTTGGCGGAGGTAATTACAAATTAAGTATTACTCTGGCTAGCCGGTCGGCATAGTCGTCGTGAGTTGTTATCGATGGCGACAGTTCCAACGTAATGAGCTAAGCTCATTAGCTTAAACTTGACAGGGACTTCAGGCATGAGTATATTTTTATCTACTCTAAATAATATTTCACGGGTTAATCTCCGGTAATGCAGCCAAGGCTTATGATTGAAGTGATTGCCAAGTTAAAGTTAATGAGTCGAGATCATCTCCGTGGCACTGTCTCAATCAACGACGTCTTTAAATCTCCGTCATTCGACTTTTCTGTAGCTGGATCGGCGTATACGGTTTAAGAGAGTTTAAAATACTGGCCCGCATCATATACTAATGGAGCAGGCGCTACTGGTCATACCCAATAACACAAAGTACTGTCCAAATAATTCAATCACGATGGCTTGCAATTATTAGTTCAAGCAACGATTTTACGGAAACATTTACACATTTCTTGCCCTTTTTTCATGCGGGGAAAATTAGAAAAAAAAACGTTTTGTTTCAAGGATGCTGATAAAACTTTTCGTAACGAAGGGTGGCGTAACTACTCTTATGCTTTGGTGAAGTTATGTTGGAGTGTTGAATCTCAGAACTATAAGATACTTCCATATTTTCATGATGTGCAGCCAGGCAGTTGGAATAACAGTATTGCCACTATATATATAAGGCGCTTTCTCCAAGTCGAGCGTCACGTTACATAGAGAAATTATGAACCAACTCGCGGGTGTGGGAAACAAAAAACCAAGCAGAGGAGGCCGTTGGTGCCGCCATCGGACACTTTTCGTTCTTGGGGAGAAGAGAAAAAGCCGAGTTTTGTTTGGTGAGGGCTTCCGTTCGCAATAAGCGTGACGAAAGCTAATTTGTTGGAGAAAGGGTGGCTCTGTTCGGAGTCAAGAGAGCGATCTGGAGTAAAATATTGTCTCAAGCAGGCAAGTTTTTGTGCTATGTTGCAACGCGCAATACAGTAATGCCAGAGAAAACTATTGAAAATATATACTTGCATCTTTCCAAAGTTAGAACAAAAGGGAAGTTCTGCCGTTGGGAACAATGCTTGGAGAGCCTGGAGCGATGACCTTCACCGATTAAACGACGGCAATGGTGTGAAGACCATCGCCATCGCATGAACTACGATTTAACGATCCTAAACCATCGCCAACCATGGCGATCAAACGATGGTCCGATGGAATTGTATCAAACAATCGGCGATGGCCATTTTCTCCATTGGCGATGGTATTCCCCAGATCTAACAATGTCAATTGATTTTAAGGTTTTGAAAGGTCATTGCATTTGAAGCATATTAACTACTAGGCAAATAATAATTAAACTTTGTAAAGCAGGCTTTAACAATTAACCCTGATAACCTGGGCCTTATATTTCGCACGTGTTATCAGGTAGGAATAGTTTTACTGGTGTGAAAATCGCACACAGGCCGAGGTTATAAGAGATGCGGCTTTTATTCGATATTTGTGGTTTGAGATCTCTGTATTTTTAAAATGTGTTAATGCGATGGTTCATCGCCAATTGTGACGCTCTACGATGGCCTTCGCCGATGGTTATTCCATCGTAGGTCATCGCCGACGAAAATTGACGCTTTTTGGTTCCGTTGGCGATGGTATTGCATTCTCCATCGTAAGCGCGATGGCCATCGTTCCATCGATTTTGCCATCGTAACATAATTTCTGATGCCGACCTCTGAATGCTTGTATCGATCCCGCAAGGCGCAACATGTCAGTACTTGAGAAACATAGTGCAAGGGCAAATTATGTCTGTAATTGGTTCAAGGTAATGCACGTAAATCTGCAAAGCAAGTGCAAGAGCTGCTCCAATAACACACTGAGAAAATTATAATTTTGCTCGTAATTTGCCATTGCCCGCCATGTAAATGTTTTAGAATACAATCTAGCTTTTATATATATATATTAAAACATTCTGGTATTGAGGTGAAACACAAAAATGCTGAAGAAGAGAGTATAATTGAAAATGCTGAATTGAAAACGTAAAGTAGAAATCACGCTTAGACATAACCTCCCGCGGGTGCAACAACAATGCTATAGTAACGATGATATGTAATGCACTCGGTCCACGGCAAAACCGAAGTTTTGGCCGTTTCAATTCTCAAGCGTAATCGGCTCTGACTAACGTCTGAATCTAGATCGAAAGGGGTAAAACGAACCGCAAAAGTTTTAGGTTCAATAAAGTAACAGCTAATCGCAATAGATTATCTCGACCGAAGCGAGTGAATCGACCATTCCCCGAGGTTCACATTATAGTTTTTTGACTCCAAACGTATTAAAAACGTGTTCAAATATTCTTATTGAGTCACTTCAGTCAGAACGGTACGTCTACCAAAGAACCAGAACAGTCGTCAATTCATATACAACGTCTGTTGTAGACAAGAGTCTGTCCCAGCCCGCGACGCTCCAAGTCTGTCCTCAAGTGGGGTACAAAAACTATATACTTGATTTCTGCTCTCAGTCATAAGCTCTTCATGCCGCGTTCACGAGAGCAATTGCAACAGCAAACGACTACTTTACTACTAACAGACAGCGGTCAGGCCGTTTACTGATCAATTGGTACGCTAGTCTGACCGTCGGTCAACAAACAGGACTACCAATTGAAAGATTTATAGAATACACATAAACTTGGGGGAAATAGCCATCTTTGGCAGCCCTGGGTGGTGCGGAAGAACAGGTAAAAGGGCACGCTGAAAGCTCCACCTCCCAGCGAAATCTCGGTGGGCCGCTTTGCCGTCCTACCAGCTGGCTAATTGGATATTTCTCTAAATGTGTGGAGCGACTTAATTAAGAGTGCAAAAGCTGCATAGAGATCTGTTCTTTACAGCGTAAGAACGCTAGCTCTGACCTGACGGCGTCATAACATGGTGTGAACACGCCTTTACAGACCTAATGCTTGACTAAGTTCGCATTATAATATCAGTTATCATAGAGTTTCGATACGTCACTTGGATCCAACGGCCTAGACTGAACATCGGGAGAAGAAAAAGCTAATTAGATGAGGTCAAATCGATCACAGTGTGCTAATCATGTAGACATCTTTGATAGTTTATATCATGCACTGACTGAACAAAATGATTTCGCAGTCCAACCAGCAACCTATAGCCTCCTCCCCATTCCAAAGTGAACTATACCTAATGACTTCCTTATCAGGAATTTACTAGACATAAGTGACTATATTAGATCACCCCCATTACGCAAACATATTATGAAAGGGCATTCTACAAGGATAGAGCAGCTGCTTTTACCGATGGAGGGAAAGAGAATCGATTCCCTAGGTTTCGTTTGAATCATGGAGTTGAGGGTAGAGTTAATCATGGATGATGTAGTAAACTACTCGACAGTCCAGGAAAAGTCTGTCATCAAAATTGGTGTGGTGAAGTCGAGCCCATTAGCACTGACTTGTCCAGATCTTTAGACCGGAACGCCGGTCTCGCTAATTTGAAGCAAGTGACAACCTCACTGGTGTCAGCAGCAGTCCGTGTACACTTCAAATGTCAGTAAACACCATTTTACGGAGGACTAAATTTTCGGAAATCTCTAAAGCAATCGATTTAGGGTTATCGCCTGAAACTCGATTCGATTCGACTGGTTGCTGAGCCCAGTCATCGTATCTGCCTAACTTTCCGGAGAAGTCAAGGATACGTTCGATCAGGACCCGAAATTAAACTTCAAGGTTTGATTTGTATGACACTTTATACAAAAGCTTTGGCCGTGCCTCTTGTAATCGTGTTGCAGGTGGTAAAACCTACGCGATTGCGTTGAGCCGACTGATATCTGCATTTTACGTAGCAAGTGTTTCTGCAAGTCTCAAGGGTAACCAATTGAGGGTCAATACCTGAAACTCAGTTCACTAGGTCGAACCCAGTGCACTCGTTTGAAATTTTGGACAACTCAAGGATCGAATCCTTAATTCGGGCGCTCAAGCGACCGTGTCCTAAAGAATGGGCATATCTTGACTTAATTAGGGCGCCAAAATTAAGCCTTGGAAACTTGACTCGTCCTAAATAACAAGCAGACGCAGTGGCTTCAAACTGCTGTACTGAGTTTCACGGATTGACCCTCAATCGGTTATCCATGAAACTTCCCGAAACTCTGCCTCGCTCCGTACGGTGGAGTTTGGAGCAGTCACCACGTAACGGCGTTGCCTCAGGGTAACTAAGTCGAAGCCTCTGTCTGAAGATGCGGATAAGTCAAGTCTCGGAGGCTTAGTTTTGGCGCCTGATCGAACACGCCCTTACTTAAGGCAACCAATGGATGGCGCGTTAACTAAACTTAGCTACGATGGAAAGTTGAGTTTCAGTGCAACATTGCTTCTATTTTTATTGCAGCGTATTCAGAAGCGCGCATCTTATTCGTGACTTGAATGTTTCATAAATGTTATACTTCTGACTAAAATTTGCAATGACAAAAGTAAAACTCTCGAAACCATAAAAAATTGAATGTGAAAAATTCTGAGGGCTCTAAAATAAATAAAAGGTTAAAGCATATTGAATATAGTTTTTTTTCCTTTTTCACAGTGAATTTATAAACGGTTGCGACGCCTAACAACTTCCAATTATTAAAGGTTTTAAGTTTAAAACCATTTGAGTAACATCAAAGATTTCTCAGTGAACGGAAGTCTGTCAAGAAAAATATCATCAACAACTTAATTGGAAGTTCAAATATTCATCATGAAGAAAGGAACATTCGCGTCTTAATAACCAGATTCTACAGAAAATTCCAGGAACAATATGCATGAAAAATAAACTTTCTGTAAAGAAAACCAGCTCAGTCTCAAAGTCCAAATAGCAACCAGTACTGTAGGTACAGTATATGTAGGAAGCATCGATTGCTATTTTAAATCCTCACCTGATAACATACTTAGAAGACTCAGGAAAATGATAGAGAAAAAGAGTGAAATGATTAAATATTAACGTATTATTAATTTTTCAATAAATTTACTTTGCCTGCCACTTTAGCCTCTCTCCAAACTTGGAGAGTACCAAGAGGTTCTGCAGACTTAGTAGTAGTAGTAAAGGTTTTACTAGCGCTTCAGTGGCACAATGCCTATATCGCGCCGATGCAGATTTAGCAGTTTCTCTACTCGTATAGCCTTGTAGTAACTTTAGAAAATTCAAACAGTTCACGAAATGAAACAAAATCTCCAGTTATTCAGTTCCTATTCACCGTACACGAGACGCTCTTGTAGAAGCTGAGACAGGTTTGATCATAGCCTAATGTTAATTTTTGAACACACATTATTCACTGTAAAAACAGTAACGGCAGTATTATTCAAAGTACAACATTAACAAATGCTGCGATGACCATGCACGACTACCCACAGATTTCTACAAATGAGGGAAATGTAGCCGTAAACCTGTGGTTATAATATAAACGTTCGATGATTCCATAAATTCAGTCGCGCACAGCCTCTCTTCAACATACTGTACACTATTGTTTCGCATATTACTTACAAGGACAAGATTGGGGAATTAGCTGGACACACAGTCCTCCAATATAACTGAGGCCTAGAAATGCCCATCAGCAGGACGCAGTATATTTCTCTTTTCCGAAAATTAAACGCACACTTCTCGACAAGAAACACTTCATTTACCCAAATATTTCACCCAAGTATTTCCTTTGTTTACCTACCTAAAAAGAGTTGCACAGGGAGCCCAATGGAAGGTACAAACCTCCGGTCTTGACGTACTGCCGGGACCAAGTTTTTCTTGCATCTGTTTCCTTCGGTGCCACATGCTAGCGTAATATCACACCCTACGGGATTACTCAACGCGGCAATTGCCTTCATGAGTGGCCGGACCTCACAGGGTTAGGACAGGGGGATTATGGTGGCTGACAGCTTGTGACTCAGCGCGTCTCTGCAAGCGATTATTTTGTTAACGCACAGGGTAAAGGTTTAATTTAGAAGTGCTGGCATAGGGGCCTGCGGTGGGCGACAGTTGAAAAGCAAGACGGTTTTGCAAGTGTAAGAATGTAAAGTGAATTAACAAAGAATATTGTTAACACAACGTTAGGCAGTGACGGTATAGACTTGCTCGCAATAGTTTGCTAGTACTGAGCAGAATTTGTTTCTTTAGGACGAAGATAAATAGTTCTAGAAACAAAAATGTCATCGGTTTGGGATGGACGACTGGAATTCGATCCATAGTAATTCTACGACTGAAGCTCCGGATAAATTGAGCTTAGGTTGATTGAAAAGCCTCAACCGATGCCATGCGCCTCTACCGTCAGTGGTGATAACGTAGCTGAGTTGTTAGAAACTGATTGCGAGATAAGAGTTAAATTTCAGACGTCGTTTTACAGCAGCAATGCAAGAAACAAGAGCAATATACACTTGAGCGCTCAAAACGTTTCAGCGATGACGAAGTGTATACTATTATGCGAACCAGACACGTGTAACAAGTTAAATGCTGACGTTTTCAATAGAGACACATAACGAAAAAGTGGATGTTAAATACTTATAACATGACATGAGATTGTTTTTCTCATAATACTTTCGATCCACTTACGGTGGGTGCAACCCAAACATCCTGTGGAACAATTAACTTAGGGCTATTTATATTTGAAAGAATCCAGAACTTCAAATTTTGGGATGACGATTAAAAGTTTATATAGCTGAAAAGCTGAAAATTGTAATCAAAAGTTTGAATTGCAGGAGCCACGCCAATTTATATCACTTCATGTCTCACCTGAAGACGCTAAGAGTTACTTTCACATTTTAGAGCTGATATTGTATTTTTTAGTTGACAATATGTCAAGAAACTAAGGTCCTTATGCTTGGGTAGGGGCCATTGCTAGGCTAAGGTACGGCCCGCTCTGAGCATCTGCCATTATGCCAGTACAGTCGACACTTTTCTCTTCATTCACGCAATAAAGTTTTGCGTTTTCTAAGGACGTGATCGATTGGATACCAAAATTAAGCCTTCGAGGTTTAGCTTGTTCGAGACGCCAGTCTGAAGCTTTGGCAATTTGAATCGTGTTGCAAGTGTGAGAAGCAACGCGATTACGCTGAACCGCCTGAAAACTATAGCTCAGTGTTTCCCATTGGGGGTGCATATGAACTAACGGACTCCCTGTGGTTCACGCACGGACCCCCTACTGGTTCATGACATTCAGAGCTTCTGTGGTAATATTACATTGTTTTTATCCCATAAATGATCATATTTAGACTATATTTTACGGTTATAAGAAGAAAACTATAAGTTGAAATAGCTTATGATATTATTTTAATCCAATAATAATTGAAATTGAAAAATTTTAACTCTGGTCTAGTTACCCCTAAATGCTCTTGCTCGATCACAAAAACTTACTCCTTTTATTTTGCAAAAACGGTGAGGACGACATATGCTAACAATCATTTAATGTAAATCTTCATTTAGGGCGAGTCAAAATAAATCCAAGAGAGCTAAAGGTAAAAACTCGCTGTATGTGAATCATGGGGTGAGCTGGAATGGCACGTGACTGTGACATGAGTAATTATAAGTTTGGTGTATGTTGTTATGCCTTTGCCGTTCTGTATTAACTGAAAAGCAATAGCCTGGAAGCCATCGATATCTACAATACTCATTCAGTGCGTAATATACTAAGTTGATGCCATTTTAATTGGGGGGGGGTCCGTGTGCTTCAGGGCGATTTCACAGGGGGTCCGTAGAAAACTGAACTTTGGGAGCCCCTGCAGTCTGGCTTGTGGAGCAAGACTGTGTTTCTGGAGAATCTCAGGGTAGCGGATTAAAAGTCGATGCTTGAAGCTCAATTTACCGGGTCGAAATAAGCTCACCTGTCTGCATTTTCAGCCAAAGATGAACCTCATGTGCTTAATTTCGGCGCTATATCGAACATGCCTCAGTAGTCGATGAAAATTCAGCTTCTGCAAATCACAGTGCGTGATTAAAAATTTTAGTACGTGGATGCAAAATTTGTAAATATTTGTCTACCGTAACCTGCTTCGTTAGCACACGGATTTAAATTTTTCATTCAAGTGAAGTTTTAGTCAAAAATTATTTCATTTAATGGTAAGGAAAAGAGACTCAAATCACTCAGTAGAGAAGGAAGTGAGAGGTGGTTCATTTCTTACGACTGATATAGTTGCGTTCTAGATAGTTTATAAAGTCAAATAGTTTTTTATTTGGGCTTAAAGTTTGCTAGCCAGGAGATACGAAGCTCATTCAGAACTCAAACAATTTTTCTTAGCAAACCTACCGTTGTATATGCCGAATGCTGCTTCGTAAATACAATAAAAATTAATAGACTCTCAACGAAGCACCTGAGCCAATGATTGATTGTGCCTAGTTGAAGGCCGAGGCTCTGGGCCGCTTTTGGCTATTGCCGTTACGCAGTATGGACAGATATGCATGAACGTCTAATAGAAAACCGCAACAAATGGATGACTTTGTAAATATGTCAACTTGCACCACAATAGCTGGGGCACTAACACACTGCATTAGACTGGTTAAACGATATACAACAACGTTGCCTCTGAAGGATGAAGCAGTTGAAATTAAATATCGAGCTACAAAGAAGGGATTCAAAGTTGTGGAGCGTGCTGCTCCCATCAGTTTTCGAACAATTTCTAGCCGTATTCTCTAACAACTTTCGAAACAAGTCTATGCCAAATCTCACTATGACTATTACTTGAGGAGAAAAATGTCCACCCTACGTAATTATTCGGTGTTAATGCTGAAGCTTTTCCTAGTTGTCTTGGGATCGATTATGCTCGAGAGATATGAGTCCGAGCTCCTGGAGACGCTGCTGGTATGACTCAGTAGTGTATAAAGCCGCGAAATACGAGTTTTTGATGGTAACCTACCCTCGCGCGCGAGCTTCCGGTTTGTAACGGCCAATGCACTACCGGTTTAGCGGGGGTCAGGGGGGCGCTAACCGGAGTGGGCGGGGCCTGGGAAACCGGAAGGGGCGGCGCGATGACCCGGGGGCGCGAGGGGAACCTACCCTCAAAAACTCGTATTTCGCGGCTTTATACACTACTCTCATTGCACAACTGTGGTATTACTTTTATTGCCTTGTGTTGGATACGCTCCAATCAAGAATATCTCAATTAAATGCAGTGAACATACTTGAACGGCAAGCTTTCAGTGAGGGCTAGCGAGTGTTTCGAGTGCTTTGCACATGAAAGGATTGTATCCTTAAATCTGTAAACCAACTGTCTGGTATTGAATACCAGAACGTTATTTACCCATTTTACACTCTTATCAATTTGACTCTTGCGTTTAGGTCACAACTGAGAGCGATTCCTGGGTACGTTTTTTGGTAACCGATGCAAGTTCTGTGTCGTTCATCATCAGAAGGCCGTTTATGGTGATGGGTTCAATTTGCATCACCGAAGATTTGTCGACATTGAATCGTATCTGACAGGTTGTGGTCCACTCATGAGACGGTTGAGGTCTCCCTGTAATCTCTCTCTATATATTGATGTGCGGTTGGACAGGGCGGCAGAGCATAGCGCCATCCCCAAGTTTACTATAGCTTTATTATGAGGATCTCAGAACATAATCACCCATATGAATGAGCAAGAATGAGACAAGCACGCTGGCCTGTGGTTCCCCTGATAAGAAAGGAATTAAGTCACATGGCACTTCTAGGATACTACACTCACTGCTGAGGGCAGCGAATTACGAATGGGTTCAGAGCGAGCAGCCTTTTATTATACGTCTGTAGTCTTAAAACTAATTTTTTTTATGTAGAATAGATATGGAATCCATAAATATTTGTGTTGAAAAAAATTTATAAAAAATAATAATAATAATAAATGAAAGATATGCCTATATATAATACATATATATATATAAAAAGATCTGACCCACGCAGAAATTTGAACAGTTGCCTATATTGTGAAAAAGACGTTCAAAATAATTATAATTATAAACGTACTGTATATTTTTTATCTTCACGTGTGAATATATTTCAATTTACTTTACGTTCCATGGAACATAAAAAAAAGCCGCAGTTTTTTTGTGGTTTTTACCTATCACCAGGTTTTTCCGAATTTCTCCATATGCTACATTTCCGTAAGGAAATCTATGTGTAATTTCTTCTCAACCCCTTAAGCTACGCGTAGTAAAAAGAGAATATTTGTCCTATAGTTGCCTTGCGTATGCAAGTAATTCCTTCAAAATCGTAAGGATTTCGAAAGAAATATTTGCTTATGGGTTAAAGAGAAATTAGACATAGAAAGTTTATAGGTTCTTAAGCAGTGTACATTAGGAGTGTATTATTAATAAAACGCTGATGAGAGACTTCATTACAGGACGTTTGAAAGTTGGAGAAAATTAGGTCCACTGCTTTTGCATTGTTGTCGATTGTCTTATTGTAAAAGAAAATATACAGTAAATTGGTTAGACAGTTTCTCTTATCTCGGAACTCCTACATGGTATCAGAAATGGTAATACTTAGGTATCTTACTTATACTCATCACTCGTTAGTTTTTCACTATCTACAGAGATAATACTATGCGGTCGGTAGCTACGGGGACTTTTTGTGTCCCCTTTTCATGTAGTGGGCTGAGTCATATTCTCGAGTTTCCAATACTGTGGATCTTCTTCCGTGCTCAGCAACCGTTTGAAGACCTTCAGAAGCGCTGCTGTGATGACTGGAGCCATTTTGGTAGAATCAAATGGAGAAATACCAGCTAGTCAGCTTATGTACAGTATACTCAGGTACGTCAGTTTTCGAAAGTAGATGCACTCACTACTCAGTAGGTCAGATTTCGAAAGATCAGGTGCCCCGTAAAAATATTTGCATTGATAGAGGCACTTACATCTGAATGGTTACGTAGCATTTGTCGCATCGTTTACGGTTATTGCTAAAGTATTTGGTTAGGATTGTTGCCTTGCATTTTTAGCCATTGGTGGCTTCGTCATTGGCTGTAGCAAAAAATTCAAATTGGCTCTGAAACCATGATTTTCTTTGTATCAACTCTGAAATTTTATCATTTGTGCCTTTTGATAGTAATAACAGCTTGCGCAATTTTCTTGAAGATCCGCGCATAACTTTTTGAGTTATACTGCTAACAAACGTTATGACAAACATGAGTCAAACATACAAACGAACAAACCGATCTGCACCAAAATTTATTAATTTATGTATTCAAGCATTACTAACAACCCCTATAAATTTCATAAAGATCCATTCATTATTTTTTGAGTTATTGTGCTATCAATCATAAAATTAAAAACAGTGACAAACGAACGAACGAACGAACCAACGGATCATTACCAAAATTTGGTCATTCACTCTTTGTTATATACCTAACAACTCAATTTTTGAGTTATGACATTGAGAAAAATGAGGTATACAAACAAACAAAAGGATGAACAAATCTTCAATAAGTTAATCATCTGTTCCTCTTAACATACCTAACAATCCCTCTAAATTTCGTCCAAATCGGTTCAAAACTATTTAAGTTATCTTGGTGACAGACACGACGAAAATATAACCTCCTTGGCGGAGGTAATGAAGCAAAAGGAAAGATGAGGAAATAAAGAAAGAAAATAGCACTTATTTTTATACAGATGGTAACGTTTTCCTCACTATAGAAGCCATGACAGTAAGGCCGCCGCCCCACCGGAGAGACAAGCGACGTGCAACGTGAAAAAATATATGGAGGGTACAGCAGTCTGCTGCCTCCACCGCCGCAACTGCGATGCCTCGCGACACGAGTGCATTGCTGCAACACGACTCCAGGAAAAATCGCATTGCGTCGCTTGTTGTTTGCTGTGTGGTCCCTGCCTAAATCATCACTTGATACAGCCGAAACAACAACTGGCTACGGCCATCGATTGGAAAACGGTTGAGAAGGCGTAGGAATCTGAATACGCAGTCGACAGCAACGAGAATAGAAGTTAAAGTTCTTTCATGCGACTACAATAAACACGTGGGTGGAGTCGTAACTATTCAGCGGAGGGCTATCGAACTCATGGCAAGGATGTAGCCGAAGGGCAACTGGTTGTGACAATCCATAACGCATGGCTCTGGTTTGGTGGCGCACGTAAAAGCGCACTCGTTTCTATTACCTTCGGTCCACACCAGGGTTGGCTGGTTTAAACCAACGAAAAAACAATAGTTTATTTGGTTTTTGTTCAATTTCTTTGGTTTTTGTTCAATTTCTTTGGGTTTTATTCATAACTATTGCAAAATAAACAGTTTTACTTCTAGAAATGACTAAATTCTATTTACACAACTGGAAAGATGAGCTAATTTGCTTCTATTTAGGAATCCGTTTGACTGTTAAGACAGGGTCAAGTATTGCTTGTTTATTAAAACCTATAACTTCTAGAATTTTGTGTTATTTCATTTCAGAGATGCATACCTAACTATATTCTGGTAAGTTAGCAGAACAGAAAATTAGTAGTAACTAATAGTTATAGTTGCGATTAGATAGCTAGTGAGCTCATGAGAAGGATGTAGGCATATAGCTATATCACTTTCTTCAGTTCAATACTCTACTTTTAATTAGCTAGTCGAGATGTCTTTATATTTTGAAGAGTTTCTAAGTTTTTCAAAGGATTTTATAGCTATTTCACTTTTTTAATTAATTAATCTGTTTTCAATTCGCTAGTAGCTAGCTATTCCTGTAAGTTGTATTTGTATTTTGAAGTGTTTCTAAGTTTTTCAGAGGAGGTTATATCGGAATTATAAATATCTCTGAACATTGGGTATTAAATGTAACCATTGCAAATACAGGTACTCTGCTAACTGCATTTTTTTAATCCCTAATTCTTGAAATCATTCTTCTAGAATAGGAAGTTGAAATGAAGAGACTAAGATTGTTGATGATTTGCTCGCAACATGTTTACAAAGCACAAAATTCATTAAATGCTAAATAAAATTCCTTGACCTAGAAAAAACAACAAAATATAAAAAAGACAAACAAAAAACATGTTTTTTTGGAGGTGGGGGATAATGGGGTGAGTACTTAGGCTCAAGACCCCGATGTTAAAAAAATGCATGTCACATTTGAAGAAAAAGCCCTGGGAAGTAGCCAATTGAAAAGTCTGGTTTGAGATAAGAATTTCGAAGTTGAAGTACCATATCATCAAAAAAAAACTTTTATTGTACATGATAATACTCCCCATCAGTTACTGGGCTAAGAGCCAGATCTTCCATCCTATATCCTCTCCTGTATATAGAGTATGCATCAGGAAAATGGCTCGTAAGTGCTGAAATAGAGGTGCTCCAAACTTCTACAGAACAGGGTTCATATTTACTACCGTTACCGTAATGGAAGACTCTCAGATTAGTACCTTACATCTCTACGTTCCGGGGGAAACACGATCTATGAACTCCTCGCTGGTATAACCTTAACTGTAAGACGTTATGCACAAGCCGCTGCGCACCCTGCCAATGAGGAAGCTCGTTGCATTCTACTTGGGATTCGTAAATGAACTTAAAGTGGTAACAATGAGATACGACACCAGCTAGGCTGGGTTTTACTAGCATGGATAAATCTGTACTTGGGATATTTGTAATTCTTTGGAGAGCTAAAAAAAGTACAGTTTCTAATATTAATTCTACCGTAGCGTCAGCAGCCATCCGCCAGCTAACTCAAGATAGAATTGCAAAAATCTTGGTATGGAACTCGCAGCCTCGCATTGCTACTGCAGGGGTGCGATCAAGAGTCCCAGCGATGCCTGGAGTAACTTGGGTATACACTATACATTGAAACTGGTAACATTAAATGCTACAAGCGTTTACACAAAGTCAAATTACAAACCAATCGGGTCCAGTTGAGCAAAACACTCTGTCAATAGAAGGCGTGTAGAACAAATAGTTAGGGAAACCGTACCAACGTTACGGCTGAGATTTTGCCATCTCGATAGACTCATTTCAGGTAAATCGTGTTAAAAATCGGTCCGTTAGCTATGACGGTAACCTCTAGGAGGAAATGTGAGGTGAACATATATTGAAGGGACGGGATAAGGAATGTGGATTTTAATCCGATATTTGAGACTAAGTTTTTAAACTCAAGAAGAATAGTATGAATCTTACGTTCGCCTACGTGTTGAAAGAGCCGTGGCCGCAGGCGTACAGTTATGCCTCTCCTTTCGCTTTATGCAGTGTTTGAGAAACCTGGGTCGGCGTAAGTATATATATATATAGAGTATCCGGCCCGCAGACACGGAATCTCCCGGACAGGCACCTACAGCTGCAGCTCATCGCACATACTTGCCTTAATTAAAGCACGCAGCTACTGTGGAGCAAGCAAAAAGAACAGAGTTTTTATTGGTGAGCTTGAAGCCGACATGTGACACTCTGAACACACGTGCACGACGCTGTTGCTTTTTTCAGTGGCATGTGTTAAGTTATGCGCTTAATTGTAAATGTGTAAACACACGTGCATAGCATGCACTTCCTTGCGTAATTCTAAGAGTATTAAATAACTTGAAACACTCATGCACTACACACATGCTTTTCTACCGTGGTAAGTTTGTTACTGCACAATACGTGTCACTTCTCCTTGAAGATATTTGGCTCAACTACCCGGATCTTTTCAGAGAGAAAAACAGACTGTGCATGTTCGGGTACAGTTATAAGATAATAGCTAGTAATAAGTTATGGTAATCCAAATACATCCCACGAATAAAATGTTAGCACTTGTACAGATTTCGTTTCACTGCATCAGTTTTCTTTGCTGCTCTGCCTAAATTTCTGCATGTACATACAACCCTCCTCAGATTGAGGCATCAGACAAAATTGTAAAGTACGAATCTCAGTCGTGCATGCGCAACAATGCATAAAACGAGTCTCTTTTCTGGAGTCGAACACGATTTTAAATACAGAAACTGAGTGCAGTGGTAAAATACCATTTATTAACAATGAATAAAAAACCGGCGAGTAATTGAGTAATTAAATTTACCACTTTAATACTCATGTTTTCTGCTCTGAGCATCTTGTTGCAATTTTGTGCTAAAAGATTGCAACAGCAAGCAATTTTTGCTGCTGCGTGAGCGTTAACATGTCGCGGCAAGCTGGATCCACCCACAATATTTGCCCGTTGAAAATAGCGAAGATGTCGCTAGTCTGCCTACGGCCTAAGATAGGTAAGACCCATCCTGTAGCATTCGCTCTCAGGGCAACTGTTTCTCGAAGTCTGGTCAAGCATTTGTAGGCGAAAAGCTACTCTCGGTCATTTTTGCTTCTCATTTGCATTCGGCTTATATGGAGAGATCCTGCAACTGAGGTACAGGAGGTTTCAATACTTAATGAAGAACTTACCTCATTCATTTATTTCTCTTTAAGCAAAAGACTGTTCACTCTCTTCAACATAGAAAGAATATCTCTTGTCAACGAAGGATGCACATTTTTAGGGAAAATTTAAGAAATTTCGGCTTTAGCAGGTTACTGCGCATGTACCTTTTTCAGAACATTAAATAACAATAACCCT
The DNA here is from genome assembly GCA_001587735.2 of Parhyale hawaiensis. NCBI lineage: Eukaryota > Metazoa > Arthropoda > Malacostraca > Amphipoda > Hyalidae > Parhyale > Parhyale hawaiensis. The sequence goes on from LQNS02007216.1 coordinate 13,104,628, forward strand.
CACATATTACTTCAGATGCAACTCATAATCTACAGTAACTTTGATTGAAGTTTGGCGAGCTAAATAGCCATATAGTGCATCGAAAACTGAAATAACAACACGATTTATTTTTTCTGCAAGTTTCCCACGCACGAGTGGGTGTTACTTCTTCAATAAGCTCCAATTCATTTGAATCGTAGCTCTAGGAGTCAATGAATGATAACAAGACATTATTCACAATAGTGAGATTTCATTAATTAACGGTAACTTAACGGATAGCTTGAATTACATGAGGGAGTCTACAGCTGCTGCAAATCCATATACACCAAGCCAAAATTTTAGAGTATGCAGTTAGAAACTGAATCCAAGCAAGTGCTTCTTCTTTAACCGGCTCACGAAATAATTTTATGAAAGTCGTTTTGATTTGGTACGAATCACCTCAACACACTTGGCAACTGCAGGACGGATAAACCCGAGTTTGTCCGTTAACGGGTCAAATCCATAACAAACACTGAAATTTCAATAAATACAACCGGCAGAACCAGAGGCGATGTACACACAATAATTAACGAGACACGATATTCCATAATTTCGATTAACGCATGCGTATGTAATAACCCCCGCCAATGAGGAAGTTATCTTCGGGTTTGTCTGCCTGTCTCTTATTCTGTCTGTCACCAAGATAAGAGGAGGAACAGATGATTAACTTTTGGTGAAGATCCGTCTATTCGTCAGTTTTTCTGCCTCATTTTTCTCAATAATATAACTCAAAAAGTTATGACGGATTTTTATGAAATTTGCATTAGTTGTTAGGTATATCACGAAAAGTAAATCCCCAAATTTTTGTGATGATGTGTTGGTTCGTTCGTGTGTTTAATTTTATGGTTGTTAGCACTATAACTCAAAAAGTTTTGAATGGATCTTAATGAAACTTGCAGGAGTTATTAGTAATGTAAAAAGACATCAATGATTAAATTTTGGTGCAGATCGGTTGGTTTGTTTGTGTATGTTTGACTCATGTTTGTCATAATGATTGTTAGCAGCATAACTCAAAAAGTTTTGAATGTATTTCTATGAAATTCACAGGAGTTGTTAGCAATGTTAAATGACATATATGATTAAATTTTGGTGCAGATCGGTTGGTTCGTTGGTATGTTTGACTGATGTTTGTTATATTGTTTGTTGCGCAATAACTCAAAAAGTTTTGAATGGATCGTTATGAAATTTACAGGAGTTGTTATTAATGTTAAAAGACATAAATGATTGAAGTTTAGTGCAGATCAGTTGTTGGTTTGTATTTCTGATTTACCCTATGTTTGTAATAATGTTTGTCAGCATAACTGAATTAAGCTGCAGAAACTGTTAATACCATCGAAAGGCACAAATGAAAAGATTTTGAAGTCCATACAAAGAAAGTCATGGTTTCAGAGCCAATTTGTATTTTTCGTTGCCATTGTTTTATTTGGTGGAGGTATGCGCTCTCAGAGTGCTCTATAATCTTTGGAAATGCGGACGCATATGGTGCGTCAAAGCGCTCACCAGCTTAAGGAATCTTTTGCACATGTGGTATTGCATTGGACGTCTTACAATGCCTAGAGAAAGTATTTCGTACCTCAACGTTAACGCCACTACAGTTTTGTACAATGGACTATATGCACCCCTCCTCCCCCCTCCAAAAAAAAAAAAAAATACGTCAGAGTGTGAAACGTGCATATGCTTTCAACGATATAAAGGAGAAAAGGCACGTGGAATTCTGCACACTTCTACACAGAACAACAAGACTTTTCCACAAGCAATATCAGAAAAAAACAAGTAATCAAAAAGCATTCACGCAAATGTGTTATTCAATAAAATAGATCCTCAATGACTATACATAAACGATATCAATTCCTCATCATACGATGTTACGTACTTTTAAACATCTAGATTATTCTATTATACTTTTATGAGTCCAGTATATGAGTACTCTAAAATATTCATTTCAAGTCATTCTTGATTAACCACTGCATTAGTTGGTCATTACGCAATCAAACATAATGGCAAAAGGCAAACAAACGTCTTGTTACATGAAAAATTATACTGTCATGTCAACATGAAGCTGCTATAAGTAGACAAATATTTCGCCAATTGAATGTACCAAAATAAATGATTCAATTGATAATACTTAGAACGTATAAAGAATTTGATTCTCCAACAAATCTTTTTGAAACTCCGCACGCAATGAAATTTTCCTCTTGAATGATCAGAAGATTGTTCGAGTGGCTAAAGGTAGCCCTCGGAGAACAAGAAGCGACTTGTAAAGCTATTTTACAGGAGTCTCGACGTTAGTTTGAGTACAAGGTCCAATATTCAGAACGAAGAACAATGACAATGTCTTAAGGAGACGCAGCTGTTAAAAAACTGTCTGTATAAAAGCTTGACAGGAAATATAGGCAGATAAAGAGAACGAATTTTGGGTCCATATTTTGTGGTCACATAAAGTACAGATGAAATTTTTCGGCCACAATGTTGTGATGTATGACTGGATTAAGTATGAGCAACAGAGCAACAACATTCCTAGAGCAAAGTGCGGCGCAGGATCCGTAATATAATGGGGTTACTTCTCTGCGTCGGTGTACCTACTGTGCAGAAAGAGCTATGGGAAAATAAGAAAGAAAGAAAATCCTTGAGGAAATCCATGAGGATGCCGAAGCCTCGGATTTGGGCAAAGATGTTGGTTCAACAAAGCCCTTACAGTCACCAGATCTCAATCCAACAGTAAATTTGCAGCGAGAGCTGAACATCTGCGTTCGTGCGATACATCCAAAATGTAGCAACGAATTGGAAACGACCTGCAAAGAAATATACACCAAAATTTTAATGAGCCGATTTCAAACGGGACACAGTGCGAGTATTTATGGAAGCCTGGTATGGACACTTTTTCCAGCCATGCTTCTTTAGTAATGTTTACGAATTTTTAACTGTTTCATATACAATCTAAAATTAAGTTTGTTTTCCTCAATTTTATTGTCCAAAGCGTGTGAAAGTTTCATAACTCTGATATGACTAATTTCCGAGCTAAAGTAAGAATAAAGCTGTCGATCAAAGCACAGATAGCATTGCAATAGCCATCGCAGGAGCGGTCGTGGCTTCTATAGCATTGCTGTGGCAGCTATACAACCGTAAGTATAGCTCATATATAATAATGCTCTCACCGTAAGGAAAACGGTCTTAGGCTGTAAGGCATTGCTACTTTATAATGACTGTTACAGAAGAGGCCGTGGCTCATCCAAAAGCATTGCAATAATTGTCTAACCAGCAACCTTAGGTCACATAACATTACCCCGCGTATGAACAAAGTTAGCTCAAACGAGCCTCTTGCAGTGCTCGAAAGAACTTTAGTGTAACACAAATTAGATTAGGTTAGACAGTCGACAGTAGACGTATCAAGACGCCCTTTCCCATAGAGCATCCGAGGCTGATGCTCCGGCATTCTATGAGCCAGGGCCAGTACGTCAAAATCCTAGAAATAGCTGAGGAAGAAACTGGACCTTCGGTTCCGCACTTCGTGTATCAAGAGGGTCTTCTATTAGTAAGTACTTGCTAGCAGTGCAAGCTGTGATATAATGAAAGCCTCAAAGGTGGTATAATATATTTATGGGTAACCGAAATGTGCACTGTATCTTGTATAATGCAACTCTCTAGGGGATATGAGCATCGTTCCAAAACAGTGAGTACAACACAATACAATGCAGCCTCAGCGAACAGGATGTCTTATTTAGCTGCCTTACTCAATTGCCAAAAATATTACGATAGCTGAGTATCAAAATTAAAATACAAAATTGTAGCTCATGGTTTTCTTTTCACCCGCGAAGGAAGCGAGAGAGGTGATAATATTTCCCTCGCCCTGTATGTGTGTCGATACTGTGCCTATATTAGGTTGTATATATTGCATGCATGTCTTGCCACCCAAAAAAATATATATATCTGACGGAATTGAGCTATCATCACAATTTCTTGTTGGTAGTCAGGGAGTTGAAAATATAAAAAACTACGGACTCAACAATTTTCGCTCCCTCCATCGCGGGTGGTGGTCTTACGGCGTTCTATAGTTTGAAAATATATTGACCAGAGAAAGAGGCTTTGCAACGGCAACGACAATCATATATGAATTCTAAAACGTTACGACGTCTACTTCCTACAGCCATTTTAGTTTACAGGTTATATTACGCTAGTAAATCCACGAGTAAGAGGGCATGTGCGATTGGGCGCCAGAATTGAGTCTTCAAAACTTGACTCGTTAGAAACTTCCCGAAGGTGCGTTGGTGTCGACCCACTGCATTGACTTTCAGGCATTGAACCAACCTTGATAGATTACCCTTAAGACTTCCAAAAATTCAATCTTGCTCCGCAATTGCAATGCTTCTCAGCCTTGCAATTCGCAAAGCTGACAGAGGCGAAGCTTCTNTAGCCACCTTTTTATAATCCAAATTTTGTATTTTCAGAACACTGATGATGGATTTTTAATAATCCGAAACGTCTGGTTTTTAATAATGTTTGTGATCACGTTGGTACTTCTTTTTATCCTGTTACAGAAGAGGCCGTGGCTCATCCAAAAGCATTGCAATAATTGTCTAACCAGCAACCTTAGGTCACATAACATTACCCCGCGTATGAACGAAATTAACTCAAACGAGCCTCTTGCAGTGCTCGAAAGAACTTTAGTGTAACACAAATTAGATTAGGTTAGACAGTCGACAGTAAACGGATCAAGAGGTCCATTCCCATAGAGCATCCAAGGCTGACGCTCCGGCCTTCTAGGAGCCAGGGCCAGTACGTCAAAATTCTAGAAATAGCGGAGGAAGAAATTGGACCTTCGGTTCCGCACTTCGTGCGTCAAGAGGGCCTTCTACTATAGTAAGTACTTGCTGCCAGTGTAAACTGTGATATAATGAAAGCCTAAAAAAAGGCGGTATAATATATTTATGTATCTGTATGGCAATTGAGTGAGTGCAACGGCAAGGACAATCATATATGAATTCTAAAACGTTATGCCATCTTCTTTCTACTGCTATTTTAGCTCACAGGCTATATTACGCTAGTAAATCCACGAGTAAGAGGGTATGTTCGATTGGGCACCAGAATTGAGTCTTCAAAACTTGACTCGTTAGTTACTTACCGAAGGTGCGCTGCTTACGACCAACTGAACTGAGAAAGTCCGTAACTTGGTTGGAACTATCTAATGGGAATTCTGAAGGTTTTTAAGTTAGAACGAGGCGTTAACGTTACGAAGAGTCGGAACGTTAAGCGTTTCGACTGTCTCCGCTTCGAAGACAGGTTTCAGGGTCTGTAGCAAAGCCTTTAAGGCTTAATTTCGGCGCCCAATCGAACGCTCCGTAAATAGCTTTACTATGCAAACCGAAACAGAACCCAGATGATAAGCACTTAAGCAGTCATCCCATACCACCAAGATATGAATTGTAAGGTTTGTTTTAGACGAAATTTTGTTACTGCCTCCAATTATTTAACGACATAGAGCCGTTAATTGAAAACTTGAATAGTTTTTTTAGTATTTCCAGTGGTGAGGATGGCCGAAACGTTCAATTTTTAAACTAAAATATCTTTAAGAACCATAGTCTCTGCCCTACTATCGGAATATAACAAGTAGCGAAAAAAGAAGCAGAGGCGAGCCACTGCGTATAGGGTACGTACTATGCAGCTCATCTCTTGTTCTTTTTATCCCCATTGTTCCTACCCACGGCCAGCCAGCAAAGTAGGTCACATGCTTGGGTGGCTTTTTGTGGGCAGACGACCAAGAGCTTCACGCACGGCCCGGTTATGGCATCCTTCTGAGAACTGTTTTTGTGCCACATGCCGCCCTGCACTGCGTCATCCAAACCACTGCCGTCGTTACTATAAAGAGACGGCTGCTGACATGGTTACAATCTGGTTTTTGTGACACTGTGGCCTATGTGTGATCCAGCGTAGTACAAGCTACACACATCCAGCTAACCTTTGTACCGTTGATGTGTCTGGGAAACTGTGATCTGCGGACCTATAATGCAAAGCGAACATGCCCCAATGTTGTTATACAGTCTGATTTTCGAGAAAATTGCAGGCGTTTCGTATGAGAAGAGCTATCAGCGTACACCCGGTCAGCATTTGGTCCTTTGTTACTATTATCACTGTAATTTTGAAGAAGTCGTTCGGTGTAATGACTTGCGATGCACTCAACCGGCTGCCCTCAATTTACTGTCTACATTAAAGGAGAGAGTGGAGAATGATAAGCAATACTGAATGCAATGTAGAATTTGGTGATATTTTGGTGAGTGAAATAAAGTTGATTGTGCTGGTACCCCTTGCAGTCTACAGCGGGATTTGAGACACGTAATGCAGAATTTCCTAACTCGGTAGCATTGTGTATTCATATATAGAGTGCCAATTAACAGCATCGTCAGAGGCTTCACAATTAATGCTCACTGTCGCTTTACATTTAGAAACATGTTTCACAATACAGTGTTACTGAAGCAGCTGTCTTCAACGCCATGATGCTGCGCATTAACAGGCCCCAAAGAAGTGACCACTTGCAGTCAACCACAGATTGCTAGAGCTGTACCGTCAGAGACTGAAGTCTCAAGCGACAACTGCGACCACCCGGCCGTCAACGTCCCCGCAGTGGACTGTGAATGTCAAAAACTGATGCTGCAATTCCCAATACTAAAAATTCACCTCCCTGGCGAGGATCTAAACACCCGAACTCGAGAGCGGATGAGAAGCACTCGTTCACTCTGCCACTGCGGGGGCAAGTCAAGTTCATAAATATTGTCAACACAACGGGAGGGAATTTCCTGTGGAGGAAATCATTGAGGGTGTTCGTAGCCAGTCTGCTCCAAGCAGGGCTCAGTGTCAACAGTGGTTAGTAAAGTAAGCTAGAACGCTCACCTAGGCGAGTGCTCTTTTAAATGTCTTATGTGTGTCTCAAGATATTTAATGAAAGCAAGGTTAAGAATTCATTTAGGAGAACAGTTAGGGCTAAATGCGTGAAAAATTCCATATTAAGGAGAAACTGTAGAGCTTAGATCCTTCAATGCTCAGCCCATGCATCGATAAGTGAATTCCCTACCGATGAAATGCTTACTTCAGAGAGGCGTTTATTAATAAAAAAAAAGTTTAGGATAACGCTGTAGTTTCAAGTCGCCAGTGAATGAATGAAGCTTAACGGATTTACCCCGAAATAGCGAAAAGTCCCTGCAGCGAGGGAGGGACTGCGTCGTCCTTGACAGCGAGGGTAACCTGACGCGAAGAATGTGGTCATTTAATACGTGAAGCAAGAGCTTTGGTGCGGGCGCCTGCTTGTGAGGAGGTGGGAAACTGCCGAGCCCTGAGTTCTCAACCTGTTGTGGTTCACAGCTGCAGCGCAGTAAGCGTGGAACTCTTTCCAAATGATCCTGCTGTGCTCCGAATTCTGAACCTATTGTGGTATACAGCTGCAGTGCAGTAAGCGTGGAACTCTTTCCAAATGATCCTGCTGTGCTCCGAATTCTGAACCTATTGTGGTATACAGCTGCAGCGCAGTAAGCGTGGAGCTCTTTCCAAATGATCCTGCTGTGCTCCGAATTCTGAACCTATTGTGGTATACAGCTGCAGCGCAGTAAACGTGGAACTCTTTCCAAATGATCCTGCTGTGCTCCGAATTCTGAACCTATTGTGGTATACAGC
>LQNS02007216.1:13113655-13136417 GCA_001587735.2 Parhyale hawaiensis
TCTGAACCTATTGTGGTATACAGCTGCAGCACAGTAAGCGTGGAACTCTTTCCAAATGATCCTGCTGTGCTCCGAATTCTGAACCTGTTGCGGTATACAGCTGCAGCACAGTAAGCGTGGAACTCTTTCCAAATGACCCTGCTGTGCTCCGAATTCTGAACCTATTGTGGTATACAGCTGCAGCACAGTAAGCGTGGAACTCTTTCCAAATGATCCTGCTGTGGTCCGAATTCTGAACCTATTGTGGTATACAGCTGCAGCACAGTAAGCGTGGAACTCTTTCCAAATGATCCTGCTGTGCTCCGAATTCTGAACCTATTGTGGTATAGAGCTGCAGCACAGTAAGCGTGGAACTCTTTCCAAATGATCCTGCTGTGGTCCGAATTCTGAACCTATTGTGGTATACAGCTGCAGCGCAGTAAGCGTGGAACTCAAATCAAATGACCCTGCTGTGCTCCGAATTCTGAACCTGTTGTGGTATACAGCTGCAGCGCAGTAAGCGTGGAACTCTTTCCAAATGATCCTGCTGTGCTCCGAATTCTGAACCTGTTGTGGTATACAGCTGCAGCGGTCATTCGCACCTTGACTTTCCAAATGATCCTGCTGTGCTCCGAATTCTGAACCTGTTGTGGCATACAGCTGCAGCGCAGTAAGCGTGGAACTCTTTCCAAATGATCCTGCTGTGCTTCGAATTCTGAACCTATTGTGGTATACAGCTGCAGCGCAGTAAGGGTAGAACTCTTCTCAAATGGTTCCGATGTGGTCTGAACTCTCAACCTTTACATGGTACACAGCAGCAGTACCACAATGTTAAATTTTCCAAATAAGGCTGTGTTGGAAAGTCTTAAGACAAATGCAGTACCTACAAACTAGAGTTGAAAGATTTTAAAATAGTCCTGAACTGCTCATACATTATGTAGAGAGCTTTCCTATAGTGTAGTTGTGCGCAGCTGCAGTTAACGCTGAAGTCTGCCCAAACAGTTCTGTTGAGATTCGAATAGCAAACAGATGTAGTCACAGCTGCGCTGTAGAGACGCAACTTAGCACTGCCTTACTATGATAAAGAAATAGCAATCGGCTTAAGAGCCTGCCTCACAGACTTCAAGAAGGAATCCGTTACATTTTTTTTTCACATAACACGGGCACCAATGCTCAATTCATTATGAAAGTTTAGAGCTGACACCATAATTATTATGATGAACATGCAACCACTGACAAAATATATGCACGACAAAATTTAGGCACCTTAAGTTGAAAGAAGCAGCAGATAAGTCTGATATAATTATAACTATCACAGTATCACCGAGACAGATTTTAGATCTCTTTCCCAAAGCAATGCGTCTATGCCGTTTCTGGCCACCGCTTCACGTCTACACAGTGAACTACTCTAACAAGCTTGGTAAGTGAAAGGACTCCTCGAATTTCATAGTTCTCCAGACTTGAGAAGGATTCGGATTCCGTGAAGCATCCTAGCGGCCGATGACTGGACGGCCATGCCAGGCGAGACGGCTCCTGTGACGCGCGGTAGCTGAACAAAGCGCAGTGGGTGCGCCCCAATTATGTTATCCAGTTGCTGAGGCGCGCTGGTGTGACCACAAGGCGCCTAAGCCTATAGCTCATGTAGCCAAGCAGTGCTCCATATCAGTGGGAATGCACAGTGCGACTTCACACGGCGGTGTTTTAGTCCCATGCTTGCTACCGAATATCAGAATGCTTTGGTCTGTCTATTTAAACAGAGGAAAAGTGTCTGGCAGGCCAAATTCTAATCTACTCTAACTGCAGAGAGAAACCTAAAGCAATACTAGTACTCTTGTTAAGCCAGAAAATGTGACAGTTCAGGTCGTACCACAACTATTGGAAGACACGTACGTGTACAGTTGTATTTTTTAGAATAGAGCTGACAATCTAACATATGGACCCTGAGTTCTGCGTATGGGGACCAAAACACTGTCGTGGGAAGAAGCCTCTAAGATGACGAGGCTGACACATTAGCAATAGAGAACTCTCTAGTTCCGAGCATCTTACTCAGGGGAATTAGAGGTTCCCGATATGGAAGTTGAGAACACAGATTAACAGAGTTCAGGAATCCTATTAAGTTTTCTCTGCAAATGAAGTACAAGAACAGAACATCATTTATATTTTCCCGTTAAATAACGAATACGGATATTATCAATTGAAGTGCCCGCCACATGTACATTAATGTGTGAGAGAGACAAAAAAAAAAAGAGTTTCATCATTACATGAAAGTTATTTGAAAGACAGCGAAACTCCTACAACGTAGACAGACGTATTGTGTCAGGGTCAGGTTCAGTTTCGAGATAACAAGTTCTGCAGAATGCTTGTCGCCTACATTCGAAAAATATTGTCTTTACCCTACACCATGGCCAACCGCACAATAAATTGCACAGTTATGTAAATACACTGCCAATTAAGCTCTATAACACCTCTCTGCAGGTTACTCAGCATGGCATCGGCTACTGCTACAATGCAGGACAGATGCCACTGTATTCATACTCCGTTGCTGGATTATCCCTGTTTCGGAGATTTCCATTCATGAGATTTCTCTGTTTAGGGAGGCGTTGTGTGAGGAGTCTATACTGAACTTTTATTGAGGCAGACAGTCACGGAAAAGGTGAGTGTCAGGATAATATACCATTTGTTTCAATGGGTAAATGGGGAAAATAAAGTTGAGAAGTACTGCTCTAATAATCTGAACCAAAAAAGCGCTAACCAAATTTTATTTATATTTTCATTTCGTGGGCTAAAACAGGCTCGTTTTTAGTCCCCACCAATTCTGCGGTTTAAAAGCATGTTGGAGCCATTAAAATGAGCCAAGGACAACGGCCGTGTACTTTAATGAAACGAAGAGCCCACAGAGTGAGAAGCGTTTCAAATCAGATACTTCTGACTTCTTAAGAACATCGTGCGCTGCATGAGGCCTAACTCGCGGCGTGTTGATTTTCCCTTTGATAGTCTTGGTTTTACTGGCTCTGAAGTGACGGGACACGCGAGGCAAGAAGTTGGTACAGAACCAGCGGTTATGGTTACTGCACGCGCATAAACACCTACGGTAACTACGCAGGTTCAAATTCAGTTGCTGTACAAACAACGTAGTGCACTTGAATTTACTGTGGACCGATCTGTTATGAATTTATAATAGTTACCCATAATTTTTTCTTCCCTTCACACAGCTTCAACGTCCACAGAGCTTCCCAGCTGCTTATTTAGACAAACGCAGAACTTTTACTCTCACAACCAAAGCCCAAAGTAAAAAGCATCAGTCAACATAAAGCCTCAGTTGGCGAATCAGCGCAGCGGCGGCGGTCACGCGTATTATGGTCAATTCCCAGGGCTCCGTCTTCGATGAACGGCTTTGCCTTTCCCTCTCCACGCAGACCTCTTCTGTTTCGTCAGCGACAATGCAGTCAAAAACTTCGCTTAAGCGGAAACACAAAATCTCGACTGTTACGTTGGCACATTTTACAATAAACGTCCAAGTTGTTTCCAGCTCACCTAGTAAGAATTGCGCTCTCTCCTACTTGCCTTTCCAAATTTCTCAGAAAACGTTCAGCGCACAATAAAAATTTGCGAATATATTTCGTTCGTCGGCTTTCACAACGTCGTTTCATATATTTTGTATGCTTAGGCATACAGCGAACACAGTAAGACTATCTTCAGTTCAGCTAAACTAATTGTAAGGCTCATCTATTATCAAACCATCCATCTTTGTGAGCTGTAGAGCGTAGTTTCGGTCCAGTAATTACTTTAAAGGCCTATTAGATGCTGCACTTGCAAGAATTAAAGACCTAAACTATCCAAACCCTGGAACATAAACAGTACTGTAAACAGCGTATAGGAGGCCATCCAATTGGGCACAGCAGAATTCAAATTACCAAAATTTAGATAACATCCATCGCCTTATGGACCCTGCGACTGGGACAGTACAGTGTCGACAGCTCCTCTAACCGAGACCGTCGAGATAGAGATTCTTCTCGATGGTCTCGCTCTAACTCACTTATGAATATACACTCGCTGTTAGCACTGAAGCTTCTCAACAGACATTGTTTTTTGGGGGCGCCAGCAACAGATGGTGATATAAAAGAGTAAACAAATCTGACCCTTTCCATCACTTATTACACTATAGGAATAATTGCTATGAATCTTGTTTAAAAAAACCCTCAACTTTTCTACGATAGGGTAATTAAAAGGCAATTCCTGGTAATGGCAATGTCTCTCATGTGCTGACAAATCAGTTATAATCTTCCATAACAGGATTCAGCAGCCCTTCAACCGACAATTTTATTCTGCTTTTTTTATGGTGACATTGTTCTCTGACGTAGCCACATTCGTGTTGTTTTTTTCTTTAAAAGGAAAGTACCACATTATAATGAAAATTTTAAAATTTGTGTCTAGCCATATCAAGCACTAGCAATTTATTCTAACAGGATGAACGAAACCACTTAATGACCAATAAAGCTGCTTTAGATGACCATTTACCAGAGAATTTTCGAGTGTTGACTCGTCAACCGCAAATAAAGTCCATACTGAGCACCCCCGCTGAGGGCAGAAGAGTACAGGTAAGCTGTTACAGTAACAGAGACGCGGGTGACCAAAGCAACCGTTTCCGAGACTGAACCTCTTACTATACATGAGGGCTTCAGTGCCCTATAACGGCTGTTTTGAGCACATGCGTCCCTGCCGTTGTAACGGTATTGCTTGTATTCAAATCCTGCAGTACCCCACGACAGCTCCGCAGCTTACTCCCACTTGGGACAGTACCAATAATATTCAAAGATCCTCCAACATCACAAAATCGGTTCGCAGGGTACCCGTTCTTGGGATTGTACAGTATTTAAGTCCCCTCCAAAGATACACTACACACCAAATAGCGCACAATACACTCGCCGCTATACGCACATGCAGTCGCGTGCACAAAGCACGGCTCCCGGCAGGTCCCGGTTGACGCCACCGCAGAAGACCGCGAGTGCGGCCGATTGCTGGGGTAAAAAGTGGGTGTACGGTCTGCGGTCGCCACCCGCAGGTTCCCACGTCGTGAGGTGGGCGCCGCAAAACCAAACGTCGGAACCACACTTCATTGCAGCCTCTTCTTAATGAACCTGGTCGGTCCCAGCTTACTGGTCGGTCTTGCTTGCTGCAGGGGAAAAAGTGCCCGAGCCAGAGCATGCCGGTGTTCAAATGTGGGTGGTAGCGTAATGCTTTATTATGGTTAACATGAATGCCGCAAAGCGCACTTTCACACGTGTATTATAGGATTTGATCGACAGATTTTCTGCAAAATCCGTTGGAATTAATCAACTTTATGATAATTTACTTAAAGACGTTTCTTTTTGGTGCCAAAACGGCGTTCTAGCAGACCGAAAAAGAACATGCGCTACATTTCAGTATGATTGAAAACGGTTCACGCCATACTCGCTGAAATAGAAAAGTTCGCAATTCATAGTTTGTTAAAAAACCATAAAAATGTATGGAGTCCTTCAATATAATTATTTAATTGATATACATCTAGCCTGACAAGTACTGTTCAAGAAATAATGTCTTCAGGGATTAAACTCAAGTAACAAGGTAGAACCGCACCCTGAACAAGTACCTACCCATAGCACCAGGCCATTCACTGTCTCCCTCCCACTCCCAGGCATAACGAGACCCGCCTGCTTCAGATCACCCAGAGCGCAAGTCGTGCAGTCCATTACACACAAAAAGATCAGGTCCGGGACTCAGGAAGATGCGTTTGCAAACCTCAATGGTCGTCTCTCAGCGAGAAAAGAATTAGGCTCCAGCACCCAAAGAAGCTGCTAGAGAACCAATTTGGTCACGGCCCTTTGGTGGTCTCAATTGACCTCAAAAAGCTGCCAATTCAGAGACTCTCAAAACGACCGAGACGTCTTTAGTTCCTCCCTATCGATGTCTTCATTCACAATCGGTTCATTCTTTGTCCCGTGTGTTTTGCAGCTGGGCCATTGATGCGTGAAGTTCATTCAGGTTGCTGATTGCTGGAAACATGGACTAGCGTTTGTTTTCTCGACCGGAAAGACTAAGAACTGAGTACAACTTCTGTTTCTTGGGGTGAATGAAATTACGTGCTGAGACTCCGCTGGAGGAATCGTTTTTACGAAGCAGCTCGTGATGCAGATAAACTGGAAAATGGAGACTGCTGCCAATCAGCGCTTCGATATTTTCTGAACGGTCACGTGATCGAAATTACTATTATTTATTTTTGGTATGTGTTAAAAGTACTGGGCGATAGACGGCACTATACAATAACAAAATATTTTTATTAAAGATTTAGGAGACCTTCTTTAGACGGTGCTAGTACGGACCTCCTCGCTAAGTGGAACAGAAGTACGTAGTGACACCAATCGTTGACACTTCAGTTCTTGTGTATATTTCATAGATATATCGGTACCATTTTTTTTATCACAAAAACTCAGTCATGGCAAAGTTTAGACGAATAGGTAAGTCAAAGTATAGACGGATTAGGGGTTGTATGCATTTCTGCAACTGATGTGCACTGTTACACCAGGTGATTGGTCTAAAGCAGTATTCGTTGCATGAGACTTAAATACGCTATGCATTATACTGTAAATGACAAGTTAACCTAATCTCCGTCTTTGTTTCGTAAAAAAGAATGGCTGTGCTAAGGGCGGTAATGTTTTGTCGAAGTTTGTCTGCCTGTGTGTTTGTCAGTCAGTTAATTTATCATTAATATAATTCAAAAAGTTATGGCCGGATCTTCACAAAATTCACAGGGTTTGTTTGGCACGTTAGGAGAAAGAGGTGATCAACTTTCGGTGAAGATGCGGCAAACCATTTGTTTTGTCTGCCTCTCTTTTCTTGGCAATATAACTCAAACAGTTACGAATGATATTCATGAAATTTTCAGGAATTGTTGGTAACGTCATGAAGAGCAATAACAAATTTTTGTGATGATCTGTCAGTCCGCGTGTCTGCTTCTCTCCAAATTTGTCAGAACGTAACTCAAAAGTTACGGACGAAACTTTACGAGCTTCACAGAAGTTATAGAAACTGTTAATAATGTCAACATGCACATACTATGACTAAAGGCTTGGGATGATATAAAGGAAATCCCGGTTTCAAGACCAATTACACTCTCAGAGTGCTCAACTTTGGGCTACGTTGCATTCCAAACGAAAAGAGAGTCTACTGTATCACATATTGGTGAATGCAAAGTTGCTTGCGAGTGGAACAGATAGGAAGAATAGCAGTTTTTGCTAATCAAGAGTCGATGTGGTGTGAGTTCCCCGGAACTTTCTTTGCTCTTGTAGAAGAATTAACTTGGTTAGTCTCATCGTCTGCCCTATAATGATATGCAAAATGCACAAAAGAATATTATTTTATCTATCTTCAAACTTTCAAAACAATAAACCACAAGTTTACCAGATAAGTCCAGTCAATGATCAAATCTCTATTGTACTATGCAAAGCTATCATGAGAGAGCTTTAATTAAGACAAAAAAATACATATATATAACTGAACGCATGCTATCCCGAGTCCGCCGAAAAAAAAAAAAAACATGTAAGCAAGCATAAGGAAAAAGTCATTCTGTGTAACCGCTTGAATAAGAAAAACATTTAGACGCAGTGAAATCATTGTAAATTACCTTGGGACCCCAGAATAAAAGGAGATACTAGAAGTGGTGGCAAAGAGCTTCCAATCTCTATGCACAGGATAAACATCAGTGCCCAAGACCAAAGACATCATGTACAGTATACATACATATCATCCTCGACTCAGGTGACCGAAGGTTAAGTGATTGGCTCGTTGCAACCAATTATTTTTCGAGAGTTTTTTTTTTCGGTGGCGATTTCGAAGGTGCGAATTGACCACCGGCAAAGATTCCTGGAAATTGGGCTGACTGAGTCCCGCAAACAAGTACAGAGAACGAAAAAAATTCGTTCACTGCGGAACGACCGCGCACAGCTTCTCGGGAACGAACTTCTGACCAATTCCTGCTGAAATTTATGAGTTTACTATAAATGGCTACATAAGCTTACGGAGCTGACGTCGCCCAACTTGTTAGTGAATTGCGCATCTAGCTGAGTGGAGTGAGCAGTATTTGATTTCATGGTATATTTGTTTAAAAAATCTCAATGGAGTGTGCTAATAATCAAAACGATACGGAAATGAGAGTTATCCGTATAGGCACTCAATGTTGTACGTATAGGACCGTTGTTTCAGTTAATGCTATCCACCGAGAAATTGATGTTTTGTTGGGCATTTGAGATTAAAATAAAATGCTAAATAACAAATACCGTATTAAAATAAATAACATACCCATTAAGTAACTATATTGCAAAATATCTTCAAAATCAAGGCTTACCAAGAGACAGAATTTTGAAATTTACCTTTACAGACCGAAATCTTGCAGCTAAGATACATCGACAACACGAACGCACGTACACAAAAGAACGTACAGTAATCACCGTGTAATTTAGGTCATGATCTAATTCACGCATAAAAAATCAAATTCGAGTTCCAATTTCAACAATGAACCATGATAACTCCGAACAAATTTCAGCCTTGATGTTCGCAAAACATCAAGAATTTGATTACTGTATGGATAATAACGGAGACTACTGTAAAGTTTCTGGAGATTGCATACACACTCTACAGACACCGGAATCACACTCTATAAAACAAATAACTTTTGCAACCATCAACTAAATAACTTCAGTCCAATGTTTTCCACAAGATTTATCGCCGCTCGTGAGCAAGCGCTGCACAAAGCTATAGCGCGAGGCACTTGCCGTTTCTCTCTCTCTTCCAGATCTCATTCAACATTTGCATTGAGAGTCTCTGCATGGACGGACCAACAATGAAGAACCTCCAAAGGCAAGTTCGTTTCAGCATCTCTTTGAGACACAACGGTGGCGTGGTGCTTCTCATGGTGTTGTATGTCTTTTGAAGTGTTCCCGCTCACCGGCCCTCGTTGGAGCCACACACTTTCTCGTCTTTTCTCGGCGGGGTTTCTTTCATTGGTTCCTAAGGCTTTTTAGATGAGAGCGATCATTGTTTTTGAGGCGTGTAGTTTGCGTGGCGCTGAAGTGGTCGTGTTTCAGGTGTGACCGCAAGAAGTGGTTTCCAAGAGGCTCGACTTCCGGCGTCCTTACAACGCTGGTGGCATACTAGCGGCCACCCTCGATTTTGCGGACCAAATTTCAAGCGCGTTGCCTCGCATACATATAGAAATCATAAGTGCAGTTATGGCTTGGAAATGCATGGAAAAAGAATGTTGCAGAGGTAGGATGAGAAACGTCGGTCATTCAACAGTGATGCAATGAGTAGAATGCTAGCTGGGCATGGGAGGAAAAAGAACATTGTTATTATGGACTTGGAACCCTGATTCCCATAGATAATAAGCGCGCTACAGCTGCGTCCGGATCAAGAATATCCTGCGGTTCGTTCAACATGGTCTCAATAACAATAGTTTATGAGTTTCCTAAGCGAAATGTTCAGTAGTTATAGCTTTTCTCAACAAAAGTAAAGTATTCTCAAAGTGGTTAGTGAACTTCTGCTAAAAACAAGTGTCACGGAATCATGCCGACACTGTTATTATGCTAGTCCTCGTTTGCGCCTCGCTAACCGCACCAAATGGTGCTATTGTTCACTTGCTGCAGGACACTATTTCTCCAAAAGAACTGATAGTTCACAAAGACTGCGCTAGTCCAACTTTTCACGCAAAAAAGTCTCATACTGGTACTGGAAAAGTTCTCGAGACTAGTATTTATTGAGCACCATCATCCACACGTGGCTCTTAAATGTATTTTTTGTGGGAACATTTTTCTTAGTATTTTATTACCCACCACACGCCCGCCGCATGTATGAGTTCTCATCGGTGATGCTAATTTACTGTTAGGCTCAGCTGTCAATGCTGTGCCGTTTGGCAAATAACTGCATTAGAGTGACGTTATTTAGGCTGTGGAGAAAATGTACAGGATTCATTTTGGACCGATTTCTATACTGACGTGCAAACACATGGTGCAGTATAAAAGAAATGCAGTACAGCTGTATCAATCGAAAATGACGAGTATGATAGATCTACCAAAACCAACTTTGGGAACAGCTAGGGCAAGAGAAGTGCACTGAAGGTAAAAAAACTTACTAAAAGCAATGCATGGTAACGGGGCGTCGGTACCTGGCGATGGCCACCGAACATATGCCACCCAAGGCGAAGCCGCAGCCGCGACCACGTGTGGACAGCCAGCGAGTGGTTAGGTGATGGACTCGCTGATAGCATCTTCAGCTAGGGCCCACCGAACAGGGACCCTAGGGTGCTTACTGCTGCCATTTGCAGGAAAGAAAGGAAGAAAGAATACATTTGCTACCTGTAAATGGTCGACTGCCTGCACTTATGATAAAAAAGCACGAGCCTAAAAATATTATACTTTCGATAATAAGTGACAAAATATAGTCTGGATTCAAACTAAAAAACAAAGACGATCATTCACAAAAGAAATGATGTATTCTTGTATATCAGCAAAATAAAACTGCGTGCAAACAAACCATACTCGTAGCTAAAAACTACTCGTTTTGAAAGACATAACCTTTTATATCGACAGCCAAAATTCATGTCTAAAAACAATGTTCGGACATCACAATTAGCTTTGCCAGGCAATAAAGTACAGCTTGCCTGAGAAAACAGCTCTCGTTGCTCAAAATGCTAAAACTGGCTTTAAAAAAATTGAAATTAACGGCGCATTTAAGGGCATTACCATTTATATAATGAGTTTTGAGCATTTTCAAACGCTAAACTTACTTAAAAAAATTTTTTTTTTTGCTTTTTTAGTGCCTAGCCTCAACAAATACTATACGATTCATGTCTAGCAGTCTACTTACAAAATGTACTTCCCAAGAGATACAACGTGCTGCTGGAAACTAGGTAGTGGATACTCAGTTTGAGACTCAGTTCTAAATCAAACAGGCCAATCCTTTAAAGGAACTACCGTAATACATTTCTCACAACGCTTGGAATTCACTTTGCACCCCAAGCGGTAGTAATAACGCTACTTGATACGAATGACGCAACTTTTGAGCAGTTACAAAAACATGAGAATAGAATGAAATTATTTATAGAGGCATTGTGCGCTCAACAAGATGAAGGAGTCCATGACCTGGTAGACAAAGAATACACGACAAGAGACATTATTACTTTGAGTACGTATCAGAAGGCGCTATTACATAACCTAACGTAACATAATAAAAGGAATTGCGATACGGGATGTCGCATACCAACAGTGTACGACACAAAATGACCGTGTCAATTTAAATTTTGACTGCAGCATAAGTCAGTAAATTTGTAGAAATTAACAGTGTACAGCGAAAATACAAGATCCTATGCATTCATGAAACGGACCATGAAAAACTTTCAACTTGTAGTTTCTAGATCACTGGTTGGTGAAAGAGACACAATATGTTTTTGGATAAAAACAAGCAGTTGTAATATATATGAGGAGTAATTTAATCCTGCGCGAGCCACAGTATTACAAAAGTAACTGATTCTCGATATCCATCATCCGTAGACTTTTTCCGATTTATGGATGAGGACCAAGAATTTAAAAAATAGTTATATTTTTGGATGCACTTGAAAATCCTGACTGTTTATATCACGAGGTCGTTGGCATGAACCAACCATTGTATCAAACAGGGTAAAACCTTGCAGAGTCAGCAACTGCATATCATAGTATGGGAAAAACTAGAACGCCTCGTGGCAAAAGACTATCACCCTCGGTGGGAGCAAATTTCATCGCCGTCATTTTTGATGGCCAGCTAATCCTAGTTTTCTGGCATGGGTCACATCGAGGACAGTCCACCAGACTGCCTCCAAAAATCATGAATATAACTCAATTCCTTCTACCTGCTTTTGGGTGGGGAGTAAATTTCATTGCCTTAATTTTTTATGGCCAGCTAATCCTAGTTTTTTGGAGTGGGTCGTCGATCACATTGAAGACAGCCCACCAGACTACCTCCAATAAATCATAAACATAGCTCAACTCCTACCTTTTTTGGGTGGAAAACAAATTTCATCGCCGTCATTTTTTATGGCCAGCTATTCCTGCGGTTTTTTGGTATGGGTCACATCGAGGGCTGCCCACCAGACTCCCTAATAATAAGGCATATGAGGTGCGTAAGTAAACTAATGAAACTAGCGGTGGTGCCTCGGTATACTGGCAACACTGTAGTGGCAATTGCCGCTTGAGTGGAGTGCATTTTAGTTAAATATTATACAGTGGTACGTATTGCACGTTAAGATATGATGTGCCATCACTGTAATTAGACGTCGGCAGAGTTAGCAGGTGATGCAGATCAATTGGCCTCGCTAGCCGGTTTGTACCGCGTTCTAACACTTCGTGAACAATTTTGTACGAGTAGCGCAGTGAACAATTGGTTTCAGATGTGGAGGCAGCGCTGTGAAACTTTCGCAATGCATCAACAGACTTATGGAAACATGGTTTTATCGAGAATTCAGGTTTTCAAGGGATTTAAGGTACTCTCAAATTAAGGGCTGGGACTCTTGACGGTGAAGCTCGCAGCGGGATATTAAATTTCACTGTATGAGCTGATGAAAAATGTAAAAAAATCCAACTTCTTTTGCGTATAAATTCAGCGGACAACGGTCAGAATGATCAGCCATGAGTTGAATTTGGCACCAAACACGACCGATAATTCTTGATTCATAATATGGATTAGTTTAAGCTTTCTTGGACAACACAATGGAAATTTTATAAATTAAAAAAAAGAACACATGCAGAGTGTGTTGAGGAAATGCAGATCTAATAAACATGGGTGCTTCCAATCAGGATGAGCGCGCACGCTCATAGCGAGTCGGGAAAGAAGAGGAAGACAGAACAAACCATCATCAATAACAGTATAAAAATTAAGGGACGAAGCAAAGTGGGCACGAAAGACAGACGTCCCAAATGCTAACGTTGGTTACGGTAGCTTATAGAATCCCCTTGGGGCTATACTCCCTGCATATAAAGGATGCAAGAATGGGACTACGGCCCCATCACTTCCGCCCCACCCTCTGAGAGGGGACCCTGTATAAGCTTCCGATAAATGACCTTAGGATGATGAACTTTGCGCAAAAACTATTCCGAAAACAAAAAACTTACGCAGCATTAAAAGAAAAACTGGACAGAAACAAGGCTTGACCCTTTGGGATGCGCTTTTAATATGTCACTTTCGGGAACGTGTAATTACGGCGACCGCGCCTTTACTAGACATTGCGAACACTCATTTTGAAAAGGCGGTAAAAAAATGTTACACCAACCTGCTGACTTAACCGGCTTTAAACTCGTACTGAAGGGACACAAGACGTTGGTTTTCATCCAATCCAAACAGCAAGCTACTGGCGCAGATACATTAAACGCACCGCTACCATCAGCCATTACTTAGCTTTCACACCTAGTAATTACAAGCAAAAATGGAGTACGGTACATTACATATTTTATACAAATACATATTGGCTTTATTTATGGTAAATTATCGACGAAATATTTCCATAACTATGCAACAATACGAGTCAGATAATGAATGAACACTGTAGAACTAGAGAGCAATGTGAGAGCGCATACCTCCGCCAAGTAAAATAAGCAGTAACGAAAAATTCAAATTGGTTCTGAAACTATGATTATCTTTCTACCAGAACCAAAATCAAATCGTTAATGTCATTCATTAATATCGACAATTTCTCCAATTTTCATGAAGATCCGTTCATAATATATTGAATTATGCTGCTAATAACATTACGACAAACATACATCAAATATACACACAGATCAACCGATCATCACCCAAGTTTAATCATTAATGTCTTTTAACATTACGAACAACTCCTGTAAATTTCATAGAGATCCATGCATAACTTTTAGAGTTTTTTATGATAATCTATACTATAATAAGAGAGCTGTCTGTCAGTCCGTCCGTCCGTCCGTCCGTCTGTCCGAAGCCTTATTTTTCCCCCATCTAATACTGAAGAAAAAATGCCAAGGCACCCAACTTTTCTTTTTGCCAAACCGTATCCAGGATACGAACCCGGGAATTCCCGGGTTATTAGCGAAGGCCTGGTCACGGGCCATTGTGAACTTGGTTGCTTTTGTGCACTTGGTGGACAATGTGGGCTTTGTGAACTCCGTGGACTTGGTGGACTTTGTGGATTTGGTGGACTTTGTGGATTTGGTAGATTTGGTGGACTTTGTGAATTTTGAAGTAGTGTGAACTTTTTTCGATGGGATGGTCAAATGTTTTCAAATACTTATTTCATGACTTATTCAACAAAAGGGTTGCGTTTGGTGCACTAGTAACCATAAAATCAAACCCAGCGACAAACAAACGAACGAACAAATAGATCATCCCCAAAATTTAGTCAATTACTCGTCGTAATATACAACTCATACTTTACACCGCATAATACAAATTTAATGAAAATCTGTTCATAACTTTTCGAGTTATGGCCTTATGAAAAAATAGGCGGACAGATAAACAAGCAGATGAAAGGATTTTCATCAAAAGTTAATCATCTGTTACGGTTAACATGCCTAACAATCCCAGTAAATTTTGTAAAGATTAGTGCATAACTTTCTGAGTAACGTTGGTGACAGACAAACTGACAAACAGATTAACAGACAGACAAACACGACAAAAACTTAACATTCCTGGCAGCGGTAATTAGTCGTCTGGCGTACAGCCCCCAAATATATAGTGAAGGACTAGAGCGGTGGTTCCATAGAATGAAACTACAGTCGGGCATGCACCAGCATCTGGACGTAAAATATGTAGAAACACTGACACATACGTTGCTTCCAGTGTAGTCATGCTTCGCCGTACACTGTGAGAGGATGTAAACGCTCAGAATTACTTACAAACAAAGAAAAATGTTAACCGTCGAGTCAGTGACACTTTAGTTTAACTCATTATTGCGATTGACTACAGAAACCGAATGGTCTTTTTTTGGTGGTAAACAAACCAGCTTAGCATAGAGAGGAGATGCTTTTACCAGAATACATACTGAAATAAAAAAAAAAAACTCAGATGGTAATACGCGGCTTCCATGGGTGATGGCGCTCAATACCTTTTAGTGAAATTCACGGTTGACATTTCTATAAAGCTATACTTTCGGCAGGTTTTTTGCCTTACTTGAATTATTGTCATTTAACAAAACTGACTATAAAGTCAGTTAAGTGGGGTAAAAAATTAATTACCCACATTAGGGCTAAAAAATGAACGCCCTCTCTCGCAGTAAAACATCCTAGATCATTTTTTTTACCCCTAATGTTCTTAATTCATTTTACTATAATCCTTTATCCCAAATAGTTACATTATTTGATATTTAAAAAATCAGAGGTACGTAGCATATAGTCATTCAATGACAGCAGAAAATTCTAAGCGTCAAGTTATCGAACATTTCAGTTACTGTGTTTACAAACTTTACTAGAGGCGTGTACATACAAGCGACATCTTCGCTGATTTCGACGTGACAATATTGTATGAAGATCAAGCTTGTCGTGACATGTTACGGCGCACGTATCAGGAAAAAGTTTTTGCGGTTGCAATGTTTTAGGTTAAATTGATTACGATCCAGTTGTATAGAATCGAAATGGTAAATAGTAATTTTTTAACTTGTTGTTTACACCTCAGTTTTTGCTTTAATGTGCATAATACTCAGCGACTGAATGTTCCACACGATCTTGAAGCTTGTAAACGAAATTTTAACATGGACGTTTTTGCTAAAGCATCGTTGTAATCTCGAATTACATATGCATTCATTTTATACTTTTGATACTGCGATTGCCATCGCCACCATTTATAATCTAGTTTTAGGAAAACTGAGGCGTTGCATAAGGTATTAGCGAATAGATAAGAGGGAAAATTGAATTGTAACTTGCTTTGTATATCTCGAAAGCAACGAAAAAGATTGGTCTAGAATAGATCCATCCTGCTGAATGCGCCCTTCGGGCAACTTTTCCGCAGAGTCTGGTGGAACATGTGTTGGTGAAATGCCAGTCTGGAAAATTTTTGCTTCTCGTCTGCATAGGGCTTTACAGTAGGTACATATGCCTCAACTTTTCCTTTTTTTTAAACCAAACTATTCAATGTTCCTAAGAGTTAGAATGTAAACAAGTTACTCTCACCATCAAAGACTTGCACAGACGAACAGGATCTTCGCTTATTTCGGCCACACAAAATTGTCCGATCGTCAAACTTGGCACGACATTTCAATGCAGGCGTAGCAAGGGAAGTTCTTACAGGGCAATGCTACTGGAAGTTGCATGAAGAATAAATTGTAGGTATTAATTTAAGAAATTTTATTGCTTGTTAACATGCCGGTTTTTATTCACCGTACGTCAACAACTGAATGTTTTGTACCCTCTTGTAGTTTGTAAATAGAATATTGAGATGCACGTGTCCTGCGGCTATCATCGTTGTAGCTTAAAGACAAGTGCATTTTATACTGGCGGTTACAATCGCCACCATTTAACGTAGATTTTTAAGAAAAAAGGGGGCGTAACATACCATAGACGTGAATAGATAAGAGAGAAAGCTGGACCGTAAGTTGCTTTGAATTGCTCGAAAACTACGAAGAAGATTGGCCTATATATAGACGCATCCTGTTGAACTTGCCATAAGGCAATTTTTTCGCGAAGACTGGTATGCATTTGTGGGCGAAATGGCTCTTTCGGTAATTTTTGCTTCTCTTCGTCAGTGGGCTTTACAAATTACACTAGTCTTATTCTCAGTGTATCTCTGTTTTGATTTATTTTTCAATGTAACTAAAATAGCGTTTAAATAGCACTAGCGTTAGATGTCAGCATACTTTCCTGTTCAGTTCACAAAAGTTAGTATCTCCAACAATACGTATTATTGCCTCCACCAGGAAAATCTTTTCGTCGAGATTGTCTACCAAGGTAACTGTAAAAGGTATGGAAGGATGGATTTTGTGAAATTTACAGGGATTGTTAGGTATACTCCGCGGAGCAGGTGATGAACTTTTGATGAAGATCCGGTCAATCGTTTGTGTGTTGGTCTGCTTCTCCTTTCTTGGTAACGTAACTGAAAAAGTTAAGGAAAGATCTTCCAGAAATTTGCACGAATTATCGAGACTATAACTAGGAGCAATTGACCAAATTTTGTGTTGATCTGTTTCATCGTTTTTTCCGTTTCTTTGCTCTCATGTTTATCAGTAGTATAATCAAAAAGCACAATCAAAAAAGTTACGGATGGATCTTAAGGCAGCTCCTACTAGGAATTGTACCAGCGTTTAATCATACAAACCACCAACTTTTGGTGAAGGTTGGTTCACCCGCTTATATGTTTGAACGAAATGTTTATCTCGGTGTTTTTCAGAGTATAATTCAAAAATTATCTGACATGAGGCACAAAAATGACAAAATTTTAGTGACGATAAGAAGGGAATCCTGGTTGCACGACCCATTTGAATTTTTCTGTATCTTTACTTTGCTTGGCGAAGGTATGTGCTCTCAGACTACTATGGTTTTCACCTCCGCCAAGGAAGCTATGTTTTCGTTGTGCTTGTCTGTCTGGCTGTTTGACTGTTTGCCTATTTGTCTGTCACCAAGATAACTCAAAAAGTTATGCACCGATTTGGACGAAAGTTACAGGGATTGTTAGGTTTGTTAGGAGAAACAGATGATTAACATTTGGTGAAGATATGTCAATCCGTTTGTTTGTTTGTCTGAATCATTTTTCTCAATGCCACAACTCAAAAAGTTATGAATCGATTTTTATGAAATTAACACGAGTTGCTAGGTATATATCAAAGAGTAAATGACCAAATTTTGGTAATGATCCGTTTGTTCGATCGTTTGTCACTATTTTTAATTTTATGCTTGTTAGCACAATAACTCAAAAAATAATGGATGGATGTTTATGAAATTTATAGGAGTTGTTAATAATGTTAAAAGACACAGTTGATTAAATTTTGGCGCAGATCGGTTTGTTCGTTTGTATGTTTGACTCATGTTTGTCATAACGTTTGTTAGCAGTTTAACTCAAAATGTTATTAACGGATCTTCAAGAAAATTGCACAAGCCATTATTACAATCAAAAGACACAAATGATTAGATTTCGGAGTTTATACAAAGAAAATTAGGGTTTCAGAGCCAATTTGAATTTTTTGTCACCGTAGCCTCGCTTGGCAGAGGTATGCGCTCTCAGAGTACTCTAGTTTATAATGCAGTGCAAATAATGTACACTTTTACCATGCATTAGCAGGTTGCCGAAACTGCTTCCTCCATCGTTATTTGACTTTTTTCACTGTTGCGATAGACAACGCTTTGAATTTAATTATTGTATAAATTGTTCAAACCTCCCTGTACGCAACTAGCGTAGCAAGAGAGGACAAACGAGAGACATGTAGTAGGTCGACACAAATGTGGAACCTATGTACGAAAGTGTTCTTACACAAGACAAACGTGCATCGCAACAGCAAGCCAGAAAAGAAGAGAAAGAACAGAACAAAGTATCAGCACAGTACGAAAATACAAGGAAGCACAGACGGTACAAAAGGCAGACGACCCGTAAACTTGGCTAAGGTAACCTACAAAGTCCCCGTGGGGACTGCTCCCATAACATGGGATGGGCGAACTTAACTGCCCCAACCCTATGACCTATGGCTCATCCTTTGCCACCTGGAAACTTTGAATCCAATTCCTTTAGCAGCTCATCATACGGCGGATGATTGTATCTTCGAACGGTAGGTTCGACATTTTTCCATTTATATCGTACTACCGTTCTAATATTTTATCAAGTTTGCTCGCTGTATTTTTCTGTAGCTTAGCTTTTTTCCCAACTGAAGATACTGAGAACGGTGAACAGAATTAAAATTTCTTAGTTTACCAATACCAATCAGTATGCTTATACAAAACTCTTAGCCTATATTGTTGCTTCCGTGCTTGCTTGTACGTCACCGAGCACACAATTTCCGCTATCACGTAAACGAGGGTCATTTCAAAAGCAACGCCTGCTATTATTATTATTTTTTATTCCACTTGAAGGGATCCGAGAGGATAACAAATTCCATTGTTATGATGAATGAACTGACGCACTTATGACCTGAAATTTCATCTCTCTGTAGGAAATATTGCCTATGTAATACTGTAAGAAAGCAATCCGTGTCAAGGACTTGCGTCAGAAGCAGAGAAGAGTCATTGCATTCCTTCATGCAGAAAAAAATAAACTGAACCAATCAACATTCACTGACGTCTGGTGAATGATTACAAAGTCACTGCACTTCATGTCAGCACAGTTAGTAGATGGGTTGCTCGATTTTAAAGAGGCAACAGAGATATGAGTGACAAAGTGCACATCCACCACCCCATGAAAACAAAGTGCGCCCCGATCAACTCATCCTCACCCATCGACGAACAACGACAAATGAAATGCGTGTAGAGTTGAATGTGGCTGTCAGCCCACTAGAAATTGCATTTTCAAGCCCTTGAGCTTAGAAAAAATGATTTAATCATGGGCTTTTTGGTCGACGTCAACAATTGCTTTAATTCACGAGATTATTTATCAATTTCTGAAGCTTTATTGAAACGAGGCAGCTGACTGGTTAATCTGAGTAATTGGTGGAAAAATGTAATAAAAGTGGAATAAATATAAGGATATCTGTGTATTAATTTCTAAGAGAGGATAACGAGAAGGTTGCAATACAACGTAGAAGTTAATCAGGAAAAAATCCACATATATCTAGCCCGACATAACGAGCGTCCCAGAAGGGGTGCGTCTGCGCTACACATGCAAATATACTGTACATACCCGTCAGTATAGGATATTTTCTCTTGTTTTCAGCAGTCACATGACGAACTGCACTGTTGGGTGATAGGAATGCTACCTCTTGTCTTGTCCATTACCCCCCAAAATAGGCTATTCACACACTGGGGTAAATTGCCCCTAGATATAGGGAAACACTGGCTAAGGCGATATTACATTATGTTATAAATTTAAGCTTGTTTTAGACGGGGTTTTCGATTGTGCCATGTTGGAACATGTGGTTGAAAGACCATTGGCAAATCCGCTTGAGCCCAAAATATTGTCTTCAAGACGGCCTGGCTTATTCAAAACCTCACTCATGTGCTCTGGCTTCGATCCACTAAGTTCAGTTTCGTGCATTGATCCCCGATTGGTTAACCTTGTGACTGACATAAACTCAATCTCTCCCCGTAAAATGAAGTTTTCAGGCAGCTCAGCGTAATTGCGTTGCTTCTAACACTTGCAACACACTTGTTTCCAACACTTACCAAAGCTTCCGTCTGACGTTACGGACACGTCAAGGCTTGTAGTTTTATTTTGGCATCCAATTGAACGTGTCCCAAAAGCATTATCAATTGGAGACAAAAATTAAGCCTTCGAAACTTAACTTGTTCAAAACTTTACGCAGGTTTGCTGGTTTGGACTCACAGAATTGAGTTTCAGACATTGACCTTTGACTTTGCGACATTGAATCGTGCCGCAAGTGTTAAAAGCAAGCCGATTTCGCTGAGCCGGCTGAAATTCAGTGTTACGGAGCAAGAATACATTTCTGGAAACGTTATTGATAACCCATTGAGGGTTGATGCCTTACTGAAACTCTACTCAGCGGGTTGAAGCCAGCGCATCTACCTGAAACTTCGAAACATGAAGCCTCGGAGGCTTCAGTTTTGCGCCCAATCGAGCAACTCTGTACCTGTGAGAGCTCCATGAACTAAGGGCGCTTTCGATTGAACAGCAAAATTAAGCTGTACGGCTATTAGATGCTCTGACAGATCTTGTGCTACTTTTGGTGGAATAGTCACGATAAAGGTCGAAACACTAGTAGATATCGGCTCTATATAGACAATTGCGAAGAGACCATATCTTGAGTCTTGAAATCAAAGTAGCTTCTGTTCCATGAGCAGGCTATTCAAGTCCATATAACAACTTAGACATCTAGATATACCACTATAGAAGTTGCGCTCATGGTTAATCGATATGAAATATCAACTTTAATGTTCTCTTCAGAGTGAATATTCCGGCAGCAGCCCGCATTAACCATCAGCATGAAACACTGAAGGCGAATAAACTGACAGTTCTCTAGCGAGCACTTGCTGAAAGTTGGTCTCTCTCTCTCACTTACCGAGAGGCCAATGACAGGAGCATAGATTGCTTCTTGGTCAACGCCAGCGTGTTCTCGACAGTGCGTATTATTTCTTTATTTTCCAATAATTCGAAAAATAATCAGGGTCACGTAGAGACAAAACCATGTAGAAAGTAACAATGGGGAAGTCAAATGAAAATCGACTGTTTATAAGGTTGCTTATAAGTTGACCGCCATTTTGAAGTTTTTGGATACAAATAACAACCCAACACTAAATTAAAGTTTTAATCAAATTTACTGACGTAAAAACATACCAATAATTGTCACAATAATGTTACCATACTTCAACTACAATGAACTTTAAAGAGAACTATAGAATTTTATGTCCACTGGTGGCCGCCTTTGATTTTGAAAAAGCCACGCGGGTGGCGAGCGGTGCACCTGGGCTAATTTTCAATTAGACACATAGAACTATTGAAAAACGCAAAGAAGCTTTGGTCAAGAGGCCAAACAAGGTTAAAGGGTCAAGCCACTGGACTATTAGGTCAAGTCAAGTGGGCTGGGCCCACATCGACTATTGACGACCTCATCGAACGAGTCTTTAATTTCAATGCCCAATCGAAAGTGCCCCTTGTACCGCCATGGACTGATACCGCTTTTTATTTTACTGTTCAAGTCTTTTTTTTGAGCGCTTGAACCCAAAAGCGAAAGTGTTAGTCATAAAATATAGACACTAAATTACGGATGAAAAAGTATGAAAGCAGAAGATTTCCAAAATTGGGTGAAAAAACGGAATTTTTAAAAATTTCATCGAGCGTGAGGGCATTTCTTGTCGTCAATAAATGCTAAAACTTTATAAGTACGTACATTTGCGTCCAAAATTAAGAAACAACGAAAAGTTTAATATCTTCAGAACCAAACATTGAAAAAGCGTAAAATTTTCACTCATGATTACCTTATACCTAGTTTTTGATGTCCCTGTGTATCAGGTTCAGGAAAATCATAGAAATTTGTTTATCACATATTTATTATTTCATACGTATCCAAATTAGGAAACAAAGTTTAAATTTAGCTCAATAAAACAAAAAAAAAATACAATTTCTATTCAATATTTTGTGGTAAGACCTTTATTCTCAATTACTGTAGCGCATCTTTTCCCACAAGATTTAATCAAATTTTGACAAGCAGCTACTGTAATAATAACTTTTTCTTTTTGAAGTTTCTTCCACAAATATTCCACATGGTTGAATTTTTTGCCACAACCTTCTCCCCTTGTGTCGTTCATAAGTTTCAAACTGGGTTCATATCTGAACTTTGAGCAGGTCAATCCATAACATCGACTCCTTGCTCTCCCTGGTAATTTATTACGAATTTCGCCTTAGAACATCGAGCATTATTCTGCATAAAAATGGGAGTGTTAACACCAGAATCTTTTAATGCAGGTATAACATGATGTTCTAACACATTTTTGTACACTGCAGCTTCAACATTTGTCGTTCTATGTACAATAGGCGAAGTTCCAAGCCTACTGGACTTTTTCTCAAAAGTAACAGATATTAAAGATGAACAAAAGGGCGTAGACCTTGTGTATCTAGACTTCCAAAAGGCTTTCGACAAAGTCCCCCATCTACGGCTAATAAAAAAATTGGA
>LQNS02007216.1:13160249-13174655 GCA_001587735.2 Parhyale hawaiensis
TCGATCGCGCAAATCCATCAAACGCGCACAATATATATATACCGACCTGTGTAAAATATCCATATTCGCCCCTCCCAAAGTTCCCAAGTGACGATCGCCGCCCCCAGCATTTTCCAAGGGAAGCTTCAGACTGTGAACCTCGGCCAAATCTTCAGGCACATATTTCACGCTATTCTATAAGTATACTGAAGTTCCCGAGTTATCTGGGCAGTATAGCTAGGCGGATGATGAAGTTCTTCTGTAACTGCGTAACGCTGCGAAAATAATTCGTGTGCGTAAGTAAGGCAAAGATTTCACAAATATTTAGTACAAATTGTCATTTTTTGTATTTTTGGTAGCCTATATGTTTATGAGAGGGGTTCGGGTGATTTACCATTTTTTGTACATTAAATCATTTTTCTTTCCTACACAAATTATCAACGTTATGCACATTTTAGGTCGGCGCACAGCGTTTTCTTTCAGTTATAATGCTTTGAACCTTTCAATTTCTCCTATATAAAAGTGAAGGCGACAGGCTGACAGCCACCACCACCTACCATCACCCTTAGTCCGAGGAAGCTTGCCAACAGTGAAGCCATCGGTTAGGCCAAGAACCAAGGTTAGGTAAGGCAAGGCAGGTTCTTCTAGCAGATATAGGTTCTCGGCCCAACTGATGGCTTCACTGTTTAGGTGAAGCTGGCCTTATAGAAGTGATCTTTGATTTCAATGAAGTATTAGTTTCGTTGCCGCATGTAGGAAATAATAAAGGCGCTTGAACTGGTTTCGATACTGTTAAATAAACATATGTGTAGCAAGATAGTCGTCGAAATGGTCTGTACAGCGTCCAAAGCGAGGCACGGACGATCGTCCGTCACAGTGACGGTAAACATTTTTACACAATTTCTCGGTGTCACCCTTCACTTTGATACAGGAGTAAATAAAAAGTTTAAAGCGTTATAACCAGGAAAAAACGCTATGCGCCGACTTAAAACGTGTATAAAATTGATAATTGGTTTAAGAAACACGATTTAATGTACAGTAAAAGTGAAAAATCACCCGAGTCGCTCTCGTAAACATTTACCCTAATTTTTATAGCTAATTTCTGTGATACGTACCATGATATACAGTACAATTAACTCTTTCTCATCGCAGGACAAAGAGGCCAAAATTAAGTGTTACAAACCAAAGCAATGTTACAGGGTAATGGCCTTAATGAACGTAAGTAGTTCACTGGTGATTGTACCAAAACTCGACAATCAGACTAGCTGTTTTCACAACGATCATGATTCAAATTGCTTATGCAGTGGCTCAAAAAGAAAAAAAAAAATACTGAAGACAAAAGACATCATCGTATTTGAAATCTAAACAGTCAAATAGAAGCCGCCAACTGTGTAGTATATGTACATGGAAGGTCAGAGACAAACTAAGACAAATTTTTCACGATACACAAAGAAATCTGTTCACCGTAATACATAAAAGGAATGACTAGAGAAAAATCCCTTAAGTCAAAAATATTCTCATACGTTAATGTTTTTCCCACAAAACTTTGGCTGCAATAATAGGTCAAAAGAACAAATATAAAATATCTACAGACTATAAATGGGTCGTCATCCACTTATTTACGGTAGATTTCAAAAGTACCACTCTCTGCCCATTAAAGAAGTAACATTTGTGAAGAAATATTCATATAATTATTATGTACTGTCATTATATTTAACGAATTCGTTACACTAAATTTCATTCATGAACATCTTTGTGATATCGCTCGTATATACAATAGTAAATACTATCGAGCTTGATAGATAAGTCAACTGCTTGGCCAAATCTCCAGCACTTTGCGATGTCAATTATCGATGTGATAGGCCTACATCTCATTTGTACAATAAATTACAGGTGCGCAACTAATATAAGCGTTAACTAAAACAGCACCATAATGCCCGGTATAAATGGTAATGTATTTAGCAGCAAATGTGAGGTAGCTGCGGTCTGCTTTTCCTTTTTTATTTACCTTCAAATGTCTCTTTTTATCAAATTGTATCTATGTCATATAGTTGAGATCGCGGCCACCTTTCAGTAAGTTGAAATATATTAACATTTGCAGTATTTAAATGATTAAATCCCGTTCAACACGCAGAGTAAAAAGATCGTTGAGCGGTTAGATAGCCACAAACAGCACAACGTACGGCCCGGGCTAAAAAAACACGCAACGGCCTCTGCAAAGGCTCGAACAAATTACCAAGAAACAACAGTTCGCGTGCCCCGGACACGATCTTACGACCTCACCGTTTTCTCACGGCTTGCATGGCTTCACAAACTTCCTTACACCTGCGCTATCTTCCGGCCGCGCCAGCACCAGA
This sequence comes from Parhyale hawaiensis, assembly GCA_001587735.2. NCBI lineage: Eukaryota > Metazoa > Arthropoda > Malacostraca > Amphipoda > Hyalidae > Parhyale > Parhyale hawaiensis. Next base: position 13,162,586 of record LQNS02007216.1, read on the forward strand.
CGCTCTCCATTCTTTCATCAGCCCAAGACTCCGGATGAGCGGCACGCCGCCACGGCCGTGGGAACCTCCTGCATCCTTCGGTTTTCGGAGGACACCGCTTCTGTGACCATCTCGAGCTGGTGGAAGGAGTTTTTGAGTGGCTACTGCATGCGTTCGGCTGAAATCTATACACTATTGTATCGACTGTAGGGTGTTGGGAAGACCTTGCAAGCTTCCTATTTGGTCATCGTTGCTGTGATCATCTCGCGGTGGATAGGGTTTTGGGGGCTGCATCTCGAAGGCACTTTGGCCCAAGCGCACACTAATGTTGTTCTTTGAGTGCAAAGGAAAGTAACATTGCTTACTGCACAGATACAAAGGGCCTGTAGCTCTATGTCTACATATTTCCTGAAAAAATTAAGCACATCTGTGGTGAGCTTGGGATGGTGGAAACCGGATTTGGGAGATTGCATCTACAATTAGTTGATAAGGTTCATCTCGTGTGGGGATATTTCACAGTTCTGTTTCAGTCACCGGTAACAACACTGTTCGGGTCATAAATAGGTGACACAAGGGCATGTGTCTGAGCGGCTGTTTCACTCTATAGCGTTGGCCAAACGGCTACATCGTACAACGTCTCCGTTATACAAATGGTAAAGCGGCATAGCAAACTTTATAACTGGGCCTCTACATGGTATTACTGTTTTGACAATTCTATGCAATAAGAGGAATTGTTTAGTAGTTGGCTCGTGGTAGCTAACAGTTGGGCGTGAGGCGCACTTTTGCGGATTTTCTCAATAAGGTAAGAAGGTGCAGGGAACATTACGATGACATCTTCGCTTGACTCCGAAGACGCAACTGCCGAGGGTCATCACCACATAAGCTTACCATCACTAAATGCTCGTCTGTAACATAACGCGCACTGGCTAAGGATGATCTATGGCTCATGTACGAACCCTACACAGCAGCACTCGGCGACTGCTTCGGTTTCAAATTCTTCACTTTCGATCATCAGAGCTGAACGAGCTCTGGGATGAGGTCTCCAAAGGGATCATTCTTGGAGAGTGATAAATTTATTAGCTTCTTACTACAAGTACAAAACGCAGGACTTCTGGAAATTTTATATGGCACAATGCTCTTAGTTATAACGTAATTGTTGGGCAATAAGCTCGGGCTGAGCCCTTATGCCAAGCACTGAGACTGTGCTCGCACAACATTTCAATCTTTTCATCTATGTCAAGATCGGGCGCATGCAAGAAGTTCGAGTATATGTCTATTAAATTTGAATGATGCTAGCAAGATCTCAGCATTTTACTACAAGTTGACAGCGGAAAACTTTGTTTTCAAGCAGGAGTGATTTATTTTGCCTCACAATTTATCACAGCTTGAACGCTGATGTGTTTGAGGACATTTATTTGGGCAACGATAAGTATATTAAATTATTATTAGTCTTTGTATTAATAGTTCAGATTTTTTCTTACGCGTATACGAAGTTGCTGCAACTAAAAACGTTCTACTTGGAGCTCAAAAGTACTGTTAGAGATACCATTTGCTTTACTGTTTGGGCATCGAGGATATTTTAAATTTGAGAAACGTTTACGTTCTGAAAAATAGCTCTCCTTTTCAACTACTTGTTCCTTACAACAAGTTCTGTTACTGAAATAAAATATACAACGCACCATATCCACTTTACTGAAAAATTTCTCCGGAGTAAAATCAACAGCGCCCGAGAACCTATTGTAATTAGGAAAAATCTAAAAAGAAACACAAACGTAATATATGTTTCTGAGGACAACGCGTAGGGAAAAGAAGCAGCTAGTGAAAAAAAACACCATGCAAAATGCATATTTCTGAATATAACGCGTGAAACGAACCGGTAAAAAACATGCATGATGTTTTAGGGCACTACAACACGTAATATAGAAAGCAGCGCAGGAAGCAATAATATGCGTGGCATAGCACATGCGGGTACAACATATCGTAGAAAGATGTAAAAGAGCAAATACAGTATTTACCAGTACATACTTGAGGGTATAAGACGCGTAAGGAAAGGCGGCAAAGACAGGAGAGGGGGACCGGAAGAAGGGACAGGTGTTTATAAACAATAAAGAAGAAGCTAACGGAAACCGAACAGAGACTATCGGCGAGTAGTGAAGTATAAGCGGTGTTGATGCCACGCCCGCCTTTGTGTTTCTGTAGACTCTGTTCCGGAGTATCAGGTGTGTGGTAGTGGTATACATGATACGTTTGTATTTACTGGAATGTGAATGTGGTGTGTGATGTTGATTACAAAAGCTTGGATAAGGCCGAGTGAAGGTGCATGCATTATGAACGGCTTATTGCACGTTTCAAGAAATGAAAGAAGAAAAATAAGAATCGTCAAACTATTACAACAAAGGACGGTTCATTTTTCAACAAGTGACAGTTTCCGCTGCTGTTATTACTTCTACTTTCATTTCTATGACCGCCCACGTAGACCTACAAGTGTTCAAGACAGCCGAGAATATGTCTTCCACTGTTTTTTCCCACAAGTGTTTTATGCGTCCTAGGTTTGTTTAATGCTCCTTTTGGTTTTTCATAACCCGCCCATTACCGATCGGGTGCGTAGTTTCAGCAATATTGTAACGTCATTCACAATAATAACAACAAAAATTATGCAAGTTCGGTTTAAGAATTGACCTATTACTATTATGCGCCAATGTATATTTCTTTACCTCGCCGAGTTTCACGCACGGTCCGAAGAAGGCTCAGAAGGCTATGCGTGTCACATACTACACAAGATATTGCACTTTGGTGCTCCTTTTTTATAATTGCAGCAAATTATTATCAGCGAGGTGTCGCTGTAGCGGACGAATGGGCTGGAAACAAGCACCAAAGGTAGCAATGACACAGGTCACTTATGAATTTGTCGCTGGAATTTGCCTGCTCTTTTCATCAGTTCTGCTTAGTGACGACAAGGCTGAAGCTAGTTTCTGTCTCTCACGTCCCCTTTTCCAGCAATCACGTCTTGTTTCTTGTACTTCATCAGTGCTTTTCCTACAGAATGTCCACTGCGGGAACATTTTCAGGCGTCTCACACAATGCTGTTCCTTCGAGAATGTTAAATACGAATGTTTAAAGCACAAACCTGATGTGCTAGCGAAATTTCAACTGCACGTCTAAAATTAATAAGCGTCTAATAAGGACTCAGGAGCTGTTAAATTTGCAGCAACCGAAAAAAATTCCCGCCCTGTGATTATCGGACTGATTTCTTCAGCTGCAGTTCATGGAGCCGAGGCGTTTCACAGCACAATCTGAACTCTAATGAAGCACAGTGCTGTTGCTAAGGAATGTACGGACAGTAGCCGTACATTCCTCGGCCACAGAGGCGACATCAACGCTGTTATCGCAATGACGCACTCTCGAAAGTCCGTATACGTAGAGTGGGAAATAAAGGTAAAGTCAACTTTGGCCGCACTCTCAACTGGGAAGCCCACACGCACTGGGTTGTGCTGCGGATATAGGCCCAGTGGCCCCAGAGGAGCAAGTGCGGCTGCAGTCGACCAAGGGCCATCAAGAACTATAGCGGCAATTTGACGGAAGGTTCAAATGGCCCGCGAGCCCGCCCCCCATCCCTCATATTTGAGGAAGGCAAGTTCCGCCACGGCGCTCTGCCCTCACAACTGCCGGGTCAGCACACCTAGATCAGCAAAAAGCTCGCGTGCCTGGGTTGGCCTCGAACCAGTGACACAAGCTGTTAGAGCTGCAAACTAAACATGCTGCTACCGTCTCACGCGTCGCATGTAAATTAACCCTTTCTTTCACAAGGTTACATAAATATATGTTACACTTCGTATAGTGCTATTGCTACGAGAGATTAAAGAAAGGGTTAATCAAAATGAGACAATGGTGAACAGTTTACAGGCGCATATGTAGCACAAAATCTTGCAGAACTAAGTATCGTTAACTATCACGAAGAGGTTATAACACGATTACAAAGCACAATTTCTCCATAAATATAAAATTAACAAAGAAATACAGAAAATACAGCAAATTAGGCTACATATATCTAACTTGTAACTTCGTGCTCTGGTCTGTTAAGGTTTGGAATTTATTGCGGCATCGGCTTTCGGTCATATTGGCCTACAGGCGTTTAAAAGTCATCTGTTAATGGCTCTTTGATGGATTTTCTTTATCAGCGTTTCTATATACACAGCAGCTAGAAATTTAATACTTTAATTACCGTAAACTAAAATTCGGTCGAGTCAAGATCGGAGCAACCTGTAACGCAGTCGACAGTTTGGTTTAGCTTCATATCATGTATACACCGTTTTCATCTCTTCAAATTTATATTGGGCTATAAGAGTGTACTAGAAAGAATCCTGTACGGTGGCTTCAGGATCAAACGTTGCTGGCAAAAGAAATTACTATAAATTGTCTGGCCACAAATTTCAATGGCAGAAGAATGTCGCATGATTCGGAGCCAGAAAACGGCAAAATTTTAAAAGTTTTTCTATAGTTTACAGATCTAACACCACGAAAGTACAGCACAGCGAAGACAGCTTTCTTTGTTGATGTAAGGCATCCCCTGAACGGAGGCGTCAGCTTCTTCATACTGACCGCTGCCACTTCATTTTCTAGCGTAAACCACAAACAAGGTGAGGAAAGCATCCGGAAAAGTCGGCAACTGGACGGCTGCAGCAGCGCGTATGAGACAGCGGATGTGCACGAGTCGTGGAGCTTCCGCACTTCCTTGACTTGTGGATCCCAACGTCCTCCTACTTATGTAACTGCCGCACTGTACGATTACAGCAAATATAGGGCACATACGGTGTGACTACGTCATACCACAGCGATATAGGAGACTGGTTGCATTTCTTCACCATTCACCTGAGATGCATGGAAGAACCAAACTGGCAGAGACCTTCTTTTGCACTGGTGACTGTTCGGTACTAACTCTTCAGTTCGGTCCACGGTTTATTTTCAGAAAAGGTAGAGGCGTAGAATTCCAAGGCGAGATTTGGATTTGGTTACGCGGCGCAGGATCCTTGAGTGGTACTTTTGTAGTTGTACTCCCTATAGCGCAGTTTCTGTCGTCTTGAGGTTGCTCACAGAGCTTCGCTTAGATTTGTTTGTCCCATGATCAGTGAGCGTGAAGCTTATATACTCTATCCATTTTATCAAGGCAGTTAAGGCGAGGTCAAATTCCTCTATAGCGTTGACAATCCTATGGACATTTCTGAGATTTTGTTCGGCCCATATCTTAGTCCAGCCCACTACCTGCATATAAAGAAATCTCCAATATACCCATAAAATGGGCAACGCTATAGTGGTATTTGACAACGCCCAAACTGCCTTGAAACAATGGACAGAGTATAATAACATTAAAAAATAATAATAACAACCGAATAAGACGATAGTCTACCTACATCTCTGTCGTCCACACTAATTATATAAAAAGTGGTCGCTATATGTAAATCGAGACCATCCAATTTACATAAGATACTCGTCGAACAATCTGACGCATGTTCAATTGGGGACCAAAATTAAGACTTCGATTCTTGATTTGTTCGAAACTTTAGACAAGCGCACCGACCTTCAAGCTGCTTAACAGTTAATAGAATTTCAGGCTTAGACCCTTAACGGGTTACCCATGCGACTTCCAGAAACTTAATCTTACTCCGCAAATACAGTTTTCAGCCGTGGCCCAACATAGTCGCGTTGCTTCTGACCCTCGCAACGCGATTCAAAGTGCAGAAGCCAAAGCTCCCGTCTGAAAGTTCGGACAAGTGAAGTTTAAATCTGACGCCCAATTGAACGTGTCCCGATCTTGCAGTCGCAAGGTGGCTAATTATCAATCTTTCCAATTTTCTTCAATTGATGAAGTGTTAAAAATCTACGGGTCTTGTGCTTCATATTTAATTTCGATTTATGAAAAGGATGAAAAAAAGGTAATGATGGGATTCTCTACCACCACTTTTTAATTCACCAGCAGATGGACTATATTATGATATAAGTTAATATTATTTCTAAAATACATTACACTTTCAATTGATAAACAAGACATGAGTAGAAAGATGACAATTTTGTAGACTAACGCAATTGAAGTAAATCGTTGCAATTTTTCGAAAAAAAAAATAGTGTACCTTTTCTCGAGGATTAAGGCAATATCCGCGGGAAAAATCGAAAATGTCGATGTTACGATTATAATCATCAGATGTTCACAAAATGATTAGATGGTTCCACACAATTTTTGTAAATCATTAGTTCCTACAATAGTTCACAGAAGATACTAGGATTACCGCGGTATCAATAACTCTCTTACGACTTTCCAGCACAATTATTAAGAAAATATTCACAGATCACAGCTACTTTAAGCCTAAAAATTGAACTAGGGTGCCCAGCCGATAACATGAAGGCAGTTACAGCGGGCTGACCTCATTCCTCTTGGTTGCCAAGCAATAAGGCAATAAAAAGTCAAGAAGCTGCAGAAATGTAATTACAATGGCATCATAGCTACAGAGATCCCAATCAGAAAGTGTAGGTGGAAATACCGATGATTATGAGCGAAAAGGTTGAAATATAGCAAAATATAAGTATTTTTCTAGACAAAATAATTTTCAGTAGAATTCCAACCACAAATCAAAAGAATCTATAAGTGGAATTCCTCACGTACGATTAAGAGTGAATTTCTTTCCATACCCATAGTAGGTTATGAATGAATTTCCATACGTACGATCATGAGTGGAATTCCTCCCATTATTTGTAGAACAATACGTATGGATTGCCATGGATTATAATATGGCTAGAATTCCCAACATAATCGATCAAAATATTATTGTATTCCGATAACTTTGAATGCGAAACATCAAAAAATTAATATTACAGTGCAAAAATTGTGCACATTACCAGTTTTTTTTCTTTCCTGTGAATGAATTGCAAAAACTTGCAGGGTTTGTACAATGAATGGACGCTAACCGCCTTGACGTCATTTTTATTAGTTCCTAATTTTATTAACTTTAGCGCAGTTACCCACCATTATTTTTTGTTTGTTACATCCCTTATTAAACAGTATTGCAATTTTGGATCAAATATTGTTATATCTTTTTGCGTTTATTCAGTATTATCTGTGAAGTTTTAACAAGAAAATATTCCCATAAGCTTTATGTAAAATGTCAAGTTTTATGTTATACTAGTGGCCCCGGCCGTCATTATAAATGACGGTTGACGGTAGAAAATTAGCACCTCAGGAAAACCCTTGCTGTCTCCTGTGCTTATTGCTGTTCAGAAGGCTTTTTTAATGAAAATTCAGCATTCTGCCTAAAAAATTGGATATATACAATTATATATATATTATGAGGCGTAGCTAAGTTATATCTCCCGTAGCAACTCATAACAATGAACAAGTCCAGACACGATCATGCAAGCAGGCTCAGGTCCCTCAGCTGGAGCGCTCAAGTGCGACCCCCGTATCCAAGATACCGTCTTCGGCACCTGAATTTTCTCCTATTTTATTCCCATAGAGCGTCACAGGAAAAATATAAATAGCGTTGTATATAAATAAAAACATGACGTGGATTATTATATAGTATTGATTTAGCCTTATACGTAGCCTAACAACGGGGTACATGTCCATCACTGGACATGTAACTTTCTCTAAGCTGTGTCGTATAGTTCTATTCCAGCTTAGAGTTAAAGAAGCGGCATATAAACGTGCGTAAACTGCACAGATTGGCTCAAGCTCCTGCTCTAGGATCGTTCTGGAGTTGAGAGCTTTTGACCATTCTGGGCTGCAGGCCCAGCACGCAGGTATGAATTAAAATAATTTTTCTTCTTTATATGAGCAACAAATCATCAGCAACACGAAGCAGGCATCCAGTGCTGACGCGATTTTGTGTCGGAAATAATATACAGATTGAAATATAAGTGAATAGGGAGGGAAATGCTATTGGCGTATACGGGTGGCAGAAGGTTGGGTAAGTGAGGAAACTTGATTGAAAAACATCCTTGACTAAAAATTACGTTTCCCCTTAATTATGGTTGGAAACCTTGGAATTAGCCCCAACATAAAGGTTGGAAAGTACCCCATAAATGCCGGTGTTACGAATCATTTGCATCCAAGCTCGACCATAATCATCGTTGTTTCCTACAAAAATTTCTGATAGGGATTGGTGTATCAAGCCCACTACAGAGTAGCTAACTCTGAAGTTCGTCAGCAGCTCCAGGAAGACAATTTGTGATTGAAGAAAGAAGATAGAGGAACGAAATAGAAAAATAAAACAAACAAAAACCAAATAAAGAAACACATTTCGTACTATTAAAAATACTTATTGTTACTGTTTTTAATAGTTAAAATTGGTAACAGGTATATATTTGAATACAGCCTTCAGAAAACGGTCAGAAGAACATATTGATCAAGAAATGCTATTATTCAGGTTTTGGACAATAGTCACGTGGTAGGTACACAAAAATATAATTATTAAGGCATTTCACAACATTTAGCTATGGTAGGTACATCAGTTATTTAACTCTTTTTCATGCGTGTAATCTTTTACTCAGGAGTAAAATTTTATGTTAGTAGCCAGGACAGACGGTCAGACACACGAGATGAAAGAAAATTCGATAAATGTTTTACAAATTTAACAGGTATTCAAAAATGAACCCATCCTTATTTAGAGTATGTACCGTTATCACACAGCAGATACGTGAATTTCCTACCTCAGCCATTTACTTTTTGCCCTAANAGCCAGGACAGACGGTCAGACACGAGATGAAAGAAAATTCGATAAATGTTTTACAAATTTAACAGGTATTCAAAAATGAACCCATCCTTATTTAGAGTATGTACCGTTATCACACAGCAGATACGTGAATTTCCTACCTCTGCCATTTACTTTTTGCCCTAAAGGGCGAAACTCACCTATAGTGGAGAATCAGATAATCTCGTAGTTCTCTGTGTGACTGAACGTATAGGACACGCATAGAATCCATTGGTATACCAGAACAACAGCGGCAGGTAAGTGGGAACTCTTCAGGTCAGTAGGCGCATTATTTCTTAGGTCATTGGATAGATTGGGACGGCTTATGTAGTGGGTCTTTGTTGTGATAAAAAATAAACTAGACCACGGTGGCTTCCAGCGTTTGGAGACACCGGTTACTGCTGCTGAGGAACGCGTTTACGAGACGGAGGAAAGGCCTCACCGGACAGGAGAGAGCCATATGCGTGCAATAAAAAAAAAAAAAAAAAAAATAGACTGAAGTCCGAAGACACTTCATGACAAGGAGCCTTTAGCGAAAAAATGTTTCCCATTGGGTTAAATTTCATGCAAAAACAAAAAATGCAATTAGTTGAGAATAGAAAAATTTAGACACGATATTCTTAATAATTCACAGCTCTTATGTTTTCACTGGCAAGCCTATGATAAATTACATATTATATGGGAAGTGGAAAAAATGCAAAATTTTGCTCTTTGTGGAGCATGAAAACTGGTCGTTTGCAAAAAAGACACATGAAAGTGAAATAAAATTTATGAAAGGATGCATCCTCTCATTTCACTTGATTTATAACAAATGCTCGAAATGTTGTGTAGTATTGCTCAAAAAAGAGAACGCGCAGCTTGATAGAACAACGCAACGATCAACGCATCTACAACAAGAAGTAATATAAAATGACAGAATACAGCCTTTGATAGGATTTCTGTTTCATCTTTCTTCGTCATATATATTTATTAAGTCATAAATACTATAGCTGATGATAACTGTTTCAGTACCATAGGGGCTGGCAAAGGCTAAAGATATGAGCGAGTGCGCCTATTAGCATAATTTACTGGACATTAGAGTTCACAAACCCGATATTACAACTGAACAAAATCAGGACCAAGGGGGCATGGGAAGACAAGGAAACATGACAGACATGCTCACCGCACAAGTGAATTAGCCAAGAAAGAAGAGGGAAGGCACAAAATTAAAAAGAATTCGATAAAGCAAATAATTAAAATGAAACGGTTAGAAAAGAAAAGGCCGGGAGCAGAGCAGGGAATCAATGGGACGTCCAGGGGAAGGCGAATCCTTATTTCATAGGATGGGCAGTATAAATTTTTCGGGTTAAGTTCTTTATTGAGTGAATTAGAGGAAAACTCTAACTAGAAACAAAATCTTGGAACACTTCTACAACTAGAGCACTCTGATGCACTAGTGCGTACCTCCGCAAAGTGAAGCAACGGTAGCAAAAATTCAAATTGGATCTGAAACTATAATTTTCTTTGTATGAAGTCCAAAACTTAATCATTTGTGCCTTTATATATTAATAACAACTTGTTCAATTTGTTTGAAGATCCGTTCATGACTTTTTGAGTTATACTGTTAGCAAACGTTATGACAAATATGAGTCAAACACACAAACGAATCAACCGATCTACACCAAAATTAGATCATTCATGTCTTTTACCATTACTAACAACTCCTATAAATTTCATGAAGATCTATTCTTTGTTTTTTGAGTTATTGTGCTAACAAGCATAAAATTTAAAACAGTGACAAACGAACGAACGAACAAACCGACAATTACCAAAATTTGATCATTTACTCATCGTTAAATACCTAACAACTCATGTTAATTTCATAAAAATCCATTCATAACTTTTTTGAGTTGTGGCATCAAGAAAAATGACGCAGACAAACAAAAAAAAAAAACGGATGGACATATCATCACGAAAAGTTAATCAACTGTTTCTCCCAACATACCTAACAATCCCTGTAAATTTCATCCAAATCGGTTCATGACTTTTTGAGTTATCTTGGCGACAGACAAACAAACAAACAGACAGACAAACACGACGAAAACATAACCTCCTTGGCGGAGGTGATAATTTGGTTATTGACTAACGACAAAATAATTTTTTCTTCTATTCAAGCAGAGAGTCCTCAATGGAAGCTCTACCAAGTAATAAGCTAGCACTACAAAAAAAGTTAAAAGAATAAGACCTCAACAGTAAAACTGATTACGGACAGATAGCTCTGAGGCTTTTATTAATAAAAAATATTTCTGATCATAAGCCGTAAATAACTGGAGCACTCTGACATTGCATACCTCCACCAAGTAAAGCAATGTTGACGAACACTCAAGTCGTAAAGCAGATGAACACGAAAATTTAGTCATTTTTACATAATAACAACCTCAACAACTCCTGCAAATTTCACAAAGATCGCTCAATAACTTCTAGAAGATACTACCGCGAAAAAGAGGCAGAAAAACAATCAAAACACAGTCGAACGGATCTTGACCAACAGGTAATCATTTGTCCTTTCTAAGATACCTAACAATCCCTGTAAGTTTCGTAAGAATCTATCCAAAGGTTTGTGAGTTATCTTGGTGACAGACAATATCGACAAAAACATAACATCCTTGGCGGAGGTAACCAGTTCATGACTGTCGACAAAATTATTTATGTGTATTAGTAAAGGAGAATTCCAGAACAAATTTTATATCAATACATCGCCATCACTAAATTGGGAAGCACATATCTAGTTGGAAGATTTCATCATGAACTTCATTTGATGTCTCATCAGTGAGATTAGATTTTCATAACTGATGATTTAAAAGAAGTCGCTTCATATTATGTTGCAAAGTCAGTAGCGTTCAGCCGACAGGTCAGGGCAGCAATGTTTGTGTGTTTTGAATCAGTTAAAGCAATATGTCTCAGAATCGTCATTTATAAATAGGCAGTTTTGATGACGAGACAAAAAAGAAAAAATAATAATAATTACCTACGCCAAAAGATTTTATTGTCATGTTTGTGTGTCCCTTTGTCGTTCTGTATGTTTGTTTGTCTCTTTTTCTTTTTCTCTGTCACCAACATAAGTTAAAAAGTTGTGTACTAACTTTAACATAATTTACAGGGAATGTCAGCCATGTTATGAGTAACTGTTGTGAACTTACCTACCTTGAGTTATCTTGAGAATCTTCGGAAGAAGTCCAGGTGACGTTGCTCACGTCACCCCACGGGTGTGGAGTCACTCTGCTGGGTGTCTTCTGTGGTGCCGCAGTTTGCGACCAAAGAGAGAGCCAGCAGCGAATTATCTCCACAGTGCACGTAACCGCTGACCGCTGGTC
>LQNS02007216.1:13176782-13200188 GCA_001587735.2 Parhyale hawaiensis
TATTTGTGACTGGGCCTAATCACTAGGTTGAACGTTGTCTACTTTGTTTGTACTTGTGAGCTTGTAAGCGTATTTTGTGAAGCCGCTGTGCTCTTAATAAAAGTTATTTATTTATTTGCCGCCACCAAATAATTATATAAATAAACATTGGCCTAAGTGTTTGACTTCTCAGTCCAAATGTGTGCAATAAATTCCTTGTTGCCTGATGACAAAAATAAACGTAGGAATTTACAACATCGGTGGGCAGTCCTCCACTGACGGCGTTTCCCACGCGTGGTCGGTCCGCATGCTGGCGTTCGCCACGGTTTCCAGGCGAGCCGCAACCAGCGCGCGGCTCCATCATGCCCAGGTTTCCTTCCCATTTTTTTAATCGCATTAACTAACGCGTGCACGGCCCTCCGGCTTCTTTGGATATGTTTTTAATCACATTTAATGTTGCTGGTAAGCCACACCGATTAGCACGCGAGCCTCGCTGTGGGTTGCTAATTATCTCTCAGAGCTGAGAATTTAAACTGTGAGAAGTGAAGACGTACTTCCCCGTGACGCAAGTCACATGTAACCGTATACTCCCGTGGTACAAGTCATACGCAGCCGAATATTTCAGTGCTAAAGTCACACGAAGCTGGATTTTGCAGTGTTGAAAGTCACATCTGCGCCTGTTCTCTGCTCGTACATTATAGTGCACCCGGTCCAGGCAGATGCCGAAAAAGAAACTGCAAAATCATTACCTCCGCCAAGGAGGTTATGTTTTCGTCGTGTTTGTCTGTCTGCCTGTTTGTCTGTCTGTCACCAAGATAACTCAAAAAGTTATGAACCGATTTGGATGAAATTTGCAGGGTTTGTTAGGTGTGTTAGGAGAAACAGATGATTAACTTTTGGTGAAGATATGTCTATCCGTTTGTTTGGTTGTCTGCGTCAATTTTCTCGATGCCATAACTCGAAAAGTTATGAATGGATTTTGATGAAATTAACATGAGTGGTTAGGTATATAACAAAGAGTAGATTACCAAATTTTGGTAATGGGCCGTTTGTTCGTTCGTTCGTTTGTCACCGTTTTTAATTTTATGCTTGTTAGCACAATAACTCAAAAAATAATGAATGGATCTTTATGAAATTTATAGAAGTTGTTAGTAATAGTAAAAGACATAAATTATCAAATTTTGGTGCAGATCGGTTTGTTCGTTTGTATGTTCGACTCATATTTGTCATAACGTTTGTTAACAGAATAACTCAAAAAGTTATGAACGGATCTTCAAAAAATTGAACAAGCTGTTATTAATATAAAAAGGCACAAATGATTAGATTTTGGGGTTTATGCAAAGAAAAATATGGTTTCAGAGCCAATTTGAATTTTTGCTACCGTTGGCTCACTTGGCGGAGGTATGCGCTCTCAGAGTGCTCTAGTTCTCACTGTTTTTACTCGTGACATTGAGTTTACTGCAAACGGTACAATCATACCAGCGACCCTAATCTTCCATTCGCTTACTTACAGAATAATGCACAGTTTGTTGCTTGGTTTATTGTTCTGTCGGCCACTCCGCCTTCCCACTCAGAGGCAAAGACACCGATGCATTGACAATGTTTGAAGTACTGTACTCGTAAATCTTAGGTGTAATATAGATACAGAATTTTATCTATTTCCCATGGCAAAGCTCTGTTTGCTCCTATAGCTCATAACGCGCCGTTTGAGCACAAAACTTACGTAGGAAATGGGACATATACAGTCCAAAACAGAGCCGCGAAGCAGAACGAAGATAATTTAACTTCTGATTTAGTAACTAGTATATGAAGTAATTTTATTTCTGGGCGCAGTACTCCCCTCAGCTAACAATTACTTTCGTGCTGTTACACATTCACCTTTAACACCTTTAACACCTTTATTCTTTCCAAATCAAATTACATGCAACAATAAAATACAAATTAAAAACTAGGAAACAGGCCCTTAAAAGCTAGTGGCTTATTGGGCATAACATTCAAGCGTCATTATAATGGCCTAAACAAAAATTTCTAAATTTGCGTTTAAAATCATTATGGGACATATACTGCACCAGTGGTTCGGGCAGATCATTGAATACTTTAATACATTGAAAAACAGTAGACCTTCTCTCTATGTCTAACCTAATCACAGGAAAGTTAAAACGGCTATTTCTTATATTATAATGTTGGTCAGCTAGTAAGTGAGAGAAGTGGCTGTATGGATCCATAATGTATAGGTGTACCTCTGTGTATAAAGGCATATGACGAATGAGGGTAATACAAAGGAAATTGGAACCCTGAATTAACAGCCAACGAAATTTTTTACTTTGTCTTTGGCATTAAAGCATTGTCGGCACCTGAAGCAGCATGGATAGCCACTGAATTTGGTTTGAGTTCTCCCAGCGTAGATTGCGAAAAAATCAATGACGGAACTGATTAGGCTGTTCATCGCACCAGAAATGCAAAGAAAAGCGAAACAATTTTTTGTCAAAAAATTTATTTTCTGTCGTCCGTTCCTGAGCCAAAGACCAATATAATTTATTACATTAAGAGGGGAATACCGCCAATTACTGTTCGGCGAAGCAGTATTCCCGCCCGCCGAGCGAACATCTCCAACTTCAAAACAGCTTTTCAGTGCATGCAACGCGAGAAATCTAAAGATGAAAACCACGAATTCCAGAAAACGATCAGAACAATATTTTGAACACTGGCTGCTGAAACATAGAAAAAATAGAAGCTAAAGCAGAATGGAAATCATCAGCCTCAATTATGATAACGTTTCCTTGGCTACAAACACAAAGCTATTGCTGTATACGGAAGAAAAAAAATCGACAACATGGGTGTTGAACAGGAAGAACGGCAGATTAATGAGCGCAGTGATGAAACACTTAATGTGTTAGTTTGTTTGTAATTTGCAGAACTAGAAAGCGAAAGAAACAAGCATGAAGATGGAGGTACAAATTTTAGCAAGTTAGACTCTAAAATGTTTTATTCTATCGCTACTTGTACTTCAATGAGAAACGGGAAGGGTCGAGAAAGCCCTGGTCGTTGCATAAGAGCATTCTAACGAAGGTACC
The DNA here is from genome assembly GCA_001587735.2 of Parhyale hawaiensis. Taxonomy (NCBI): domain Eukaryota; kingdom Metazoa; phylum Arthropoda; class Malacostraca; order Amphipoda; family Hyalidae; genus Parhyale; species Parhyale hawaiensis. The sequence goes on from LQNS02007216.1 coordinate 13,179,836, forward strand.
ATAGCTCTTAACGATACGTGATCGGATGCAGCCGTACACCTTTCTAGGGCCTGTTGGCCTACATCCGTTAATAATTTTTCGAATTTCGAGTTAAACTGCAAACAAACTTTCTGACAAACATTAAACTAATGTGGCGGAACCACTTAAGAGAATGAATACAAACAAAAGCTAAATAGGACAATTGTTGATTCTCATGCTTACCTTCGAGGTTGGGTAGATTTCTCCATTTTGAGAGATGTTGACGATTCGAAAAGTATGCTTATGATAATGTTACACTTTTCACTGATTAAAGACACATGTCGAACTGCACCGAAGGGAGGCTTAACGAACAGAGAGCTCTTCGCCACGTGTGTCGCCTCATCGTTTCGGAGCTTTGAGTGTTGCCGTCAGGCAGGCATGAGAATTAGCGATTTGAAATAGCTACATTGAATTTTATAATTAAAATTACTTTACTTCAAATAAGCTCTCAGATTCCAACCTTTTTGCGACACTAATACAAAAATGGACCAACCGATCATCACCAAACTGTAATTACATATTTACGCATATCGACAATTTTAACAAATCCTGTTAATTTCATAAAGATCAGTTCATAACTTTTTGAGTTATTTTGCTAACAAGCACAAATTCAAATACAGAGACAAAAACACAAACGAATAAATAGATCGTCACGAAAATTTCTCCATTTACTCTTCGTTGTATACCACACAGCTCATGTAAATTTCATAAAAATCCGTGAATAACTTTTTGAGTTACAGTATTAAGAAAAATGAGGCAGACGAGCAAATAAACAAATGGATGAGCGGATCTTCATCAAAAGTTAATCTGTTCCTCCTAATATACCTAACATCCGTGTAAATTTTATTGAAATCCGTCCATAACTTTTTCAGTTGTCTTAGTGACAGACGAGGAGACAGACAAAGAAACAAACTCGATGAAAACATAACCTCCTTGGCGGAGGTAATATGACCAAGCAATTATATCTGTTTCCATTTATATCCTACTAAATCTACGCTTCATGTACTCTTATGTTTTGCTTCTCCGTGTTTGCGTCAGAACGTGGCTGCATCACCACCTTTGTGCAACCCAGTCAATCTTTCACTGTTTTCACTAGCTCGAGAAAGAAAAAAAAGACATAAATGCGAGGATATAAGTAGACAATATTCATTCTGAAATCAGCATTGATAGTACTGACGCTGCCACAATCCGTAACCTGTACAACCACCATCTATTATGCCAGAGTATTACAGGTAGTTTGCAAATGTATTATTATCTCCGCCAAGGAGGTTATGTTTTCATCGTGTTTGTCTGTCTGTCTATTTGTCTGTCTGTCACCAAGATAACTCTAAAAGTTATGAACCGATTTGGACGAAATTTAAAGGGATTGTTAGGTATGTTAGGAGGAACAGATGATTAACTTTTGGTGCGGATATGTCTATCCGTTTGTTTGTCTCCCTCATTTTTCTTAGTGCCATAGCTCAAAAAGTTACGGATGGATTTTTATGAAATTAACATGAGTTGTTAGATATATAACAAAGAGTAAATGATCAAATTTTGGTAATGATCCGTTTCTTCGTTCGTTCGTATATAATTGCATTTAATTTTATGCTTGTTAGCACAATAACTCAAAAAATAATGAATTGATCTTTATGAAATTTATGGCAGTTGTTAGTATAATATTAAAAGACATAAATGATCAAATTTTGGTGCAGATCGGTTTGTCCGTTTGCATGTTTGACTCATGTTTGTCATAACGTTTTTTAGCAGTATAACTCAAAAAGTTAAGAACGGATCATCAAAAAATTGCAAGAGCTGTTATTAACTTTCAAAAGGCACAAATGATTAGATTTTGGAGCTGATTAAAAAAAAAAAATATGATTTCAGAGCCAGTTTGAAATTTTTGCTACCGTTGCCTTGCTTGGCGGAGGTAAGCGCTCTCAGAGTGCTCTAGTTACGCTTTGGTATTTGAATATCACAAATCATTTTTGTTCACTCGTTCTCGTAATTCGTATTTTTACAACTTAGGAAATATTTATTGCACAACTTTGTTCCTAAAAGACTAATTTATCGCAAGAATGTAGCAGCTACCTAACAGAGTTTATTGCTACTATTTCCTGCAAAGTAATGAATATTTATTATTGAAAATATGGGATTCCTGACCATACAACTGCAATAATTATTTGCCATATTTTTGACCATCCTAGTATATGTTAGAGAGAAAAATAATGGCACTAGTAAAAACTCGTAGCCCAGAATTAAACTTATTTTCAATTGAGATTTTAGCATGCAACACTTTTCAAACTCGAAGGCACATATTATTGATGCCATCTACTCTTTCTTAATGTTGTCTATTGAACATCAGAGCGGACAGTGCACTGCGACTTACATAGGTGAAACCAAGAAAACAACTGACGGTAAAACTGTCTCTTCGTAAAGAAATGTAATTCAGAACGCAATTGCCATCTCAAGTGCTAAATTACAGTAGCATAAGGAATCAATGAAGAGATAATAACCACTCAATTAAACGAGAAACATCCAAAATTATGAGATAAGTTCTTACATTTTGACTTGCGTGGATAAGGTTGTATTTATGACTATTCGTCATCACATATTTAAGCCAACACTAACCGATCAAGCGAGACCTGAATCAATATCCAGTTGTACATTAGGAACAGACTTTTTAGCATCAATGATATTACTCGAATTGCCATCAGTTGAAGCTTTTTATTGCGTCTTAATACCACTGCCTGAAGATTATTCCAGAGGAAATCTTAAGCTTCCAGTAAAATTAGAAAATGAATTACACCGCTGCATTAGTTTTAACTATCCTCATAAAATCCTGCTGTACAGGACTAATATTCTTGCATATTAAATCACGCTTGATAGGGATACGACCCAGTCGGAAATTATGGTTGTGATTATAGTAGAATATAGTGGTGTATGAGAGATTAAAGTCGATTATGGATGATGAAACGATATGGTAGATATGTCGACCATAACATAACGTTGATTTTGGTATATTTAGGTCGATATTGGTGGAGGCAATATTGGTTGTTTAAGGTTTGTCAGGAAATTAAGGTCGATGGTAGTACATGGATGTTTAACGACTATATATGGTAGAGCATATGCTAGAGCATAACTATGGTAGCTTATCAACGGATTTCCGTACGTACGTTCATGAGGGGAATTCCTCCCATTATAAGAGGCAGAATATGTATTGATTGGTATGGATTTTAATAATATGGCTAGAATGCCCAATATTATTGACCAAAATAATATTGTATGACTATAAGTTTGGATGCGAAAAATAAAAAAATTCATATCATAGTGCAAAAATTGTGCATATTTTCAGTTTTTTTCCTGCCGATGAAATGTAAAAATTGCAGGGTATATATGGATACTAACGGCCTTGAAATTATTTTTATCTATTGTTTCTCGATTTTTTTTTACGCTCAACCACTTTAGCATAGTTACCCATTTTCTTCACTTTTGTTGTTGTTGTTGTTGTTGTATCTCTTTCTAAATAGTATTCCAATCTTTGATCAAATATTGCCATCTATTTTTATGTTCATTCAGTTCATATCTGTAAAGATTTATCAAGAAATTATTCCCATTAGCTTTATGTGACTTATGTAAAGTTTCATGAAATATTTAACCTTACGTACTCTGACAACGGGTACGCCCGAAAATTATCAATTGAGTTGTGACTTCCTCTAAACTGGGTAGTGTAGCTCTATACCGACTTAGAGTTAAAGAAGTTACATATATAAACGTGCGTTAACTGCACCGACTGGTTCAAGCTCCTGCTCTAGCATCGTTCCGAAGTTTAGAGCCTTAGACCATTCTGAGCTGCAGGCCTAACACGCAAGTATTACTTAAACTATTTTTTTTTCATAAGAAAGTCATCATCAGCAAACAAGGCATGCACCGACTGCCTAATATGTCAACAGTTTAAAAAGTTTATCTTGGTAGAATATAGTTGTATCATTCGCTGAACACAGTCGATTTTGGTCGTGAATGATGTTTCTTACGGTTCACTATGGTAGATCATGGTTGTAAAGCTAAAACCTTAATGGCTGTATTTGGGTCGGGAATTATGTTAGGCAATATGGTCGAAGGTTGTGACATATCTCTACCATACAGCACCCCATAAATGGTTGAATATGGAGGATATTTCGATTGTAAACAATCAAAGTCTCGACCATAATCATAGTTATTCTACTATAATCGCAACCATTATTTCCGACTGGGGATAAGATCCAAGAAAATTTGACCCTTGCTGTATGTCAGTCTCAAGACCGCACTGTATGGCCGAAGAGGAACAGATTATTTCGCTCTATGTATAATACACAGTACCTATGTTGGTAGTTTTCTTGGTAGGTCTTGACGTGGAGGATTCGGACCGAGACAGCTTAGTTACCGACCGGCAAATGCTGTATAGTTGCTTATACAAAACTAGAGCAGCACTGCAAAAGCGCAGACCGCCGCTAACTCCAGAAGCGCACCCCGCCGCTAAACAGCTTAATGATAAGAGTAATTCCGAAACAGAACGTCATCCAGTATTTCCACTGGCTCATCAACCTGAATCACTTAGTTCTTCCTAGCATTTTTGTCAGTTCTTATATATCTTATGAAGATCTGCCTATAACATTTTCATTTATATTATTAAAAAACAGACAAAGGCGGGCAAAAATATAATTTCATTGGCGGAAGTGAGCTAATTATTGATAATGTAAGTTTGCAAACAACTGAAATATATGTTACTTGCATCACAGATATTAGATTGTACATGCCGTTTTACAGCCGATATTTTTCTGTGCTCGTGATATGTAAATAAGCAAAATATCAACAACGGAACAAGGAAAGATATTCTAAGAGCAACACCACATGGAAGGTATAAACAAATGAGGAATTCACCTAAACTGTTAACTTTGTTATAACATTCTACGGTCATTAACGGCGGTCTGGGCCATCAGCTGAACAGAAGATGAGCTTGGCACGTGCAATGTGTCTTCCGTACGTACGTGCTGACCACACACATTCACTACGGCGCTTTTCAAAGCCCAGAAGAAATTCGAAGAAAGTAAAATCAGCTGGAAGTGGACTCAATTACAGCCGCAAAGCAGCAATGGTATCCAAGATGCCGACTCAGTGACGGACGAACAGGTCGAGCAAGTTAGCAAGCAGGTATGCGAACAAACAAGCAGCCAACAAACTGCAGTATTCTGTATTACATGTGGCATCTTACAGACGACTACTGCGTTTATGTATTTATATGCTTTTTGATAATTCAGCCCAAATAAAAGCCTGCGCTCTTGAAACAAACAAGGACTTTATTTATATTTTGGACAACACAAGAAACTGAAATAAATTGATAAGACTAACAGTTTAAAGTTACTTTAAACATTTACTCAACATTTACCGTTGATTTATACATTATAACAATCTTGATATAATGGCCAACTTCTCAGCGCATTCAGCCTAAGCACAAAGCATTACGAGTAATTCCAACAAATTAAAGATAAAATTCAGCACGTTCTCCAACGTCTGTCTACAGCTCGTTCATCAATACCGTGTGAACAACACAGGTGGCAAGGTAGACAAAGAAACGAGGCCTCTTTTATGTACCAAATCTCGTGAGAAAACGTGGAGTCGTGGGCCATGATTGTTTTTCGTGACTAATTGACAATGCTAGGAAACCACAGCGAATCTTAAGTAAAAGTAAGCAACTCACCACAATCCCAGGACGAAAAAACAAGAGGAGCCAGCTTTGCTTTCAGTTCTGTGATTACCGATAACCAATGGCGGTAAAATTAAACGCCGTAGCATGTGTCAGGCAGGCGAGGCGCGCAGCTGAATGGTCAGGAGTCTACACATTATAGTGTCACCTAAGCTAAGTGTTATTTTCCTTGCTGATGGTTCTTTAAAAAATACGGATCAACCTTTAACATGAACGTGACGTCAACACGTAATACATAGAATGCAGGAATAATCAAATGTGATGTGTCACTCTGGCTAATAATATTAATAATAAAAATTCATAAGGTAATTATGAGTTATGAGGGGCATTAGATTATCAAATGCTACAAAAAGGGAGGTGCAGAGAGTTTAATTACAGAACAGATAGCCTTATAGTATAAGCTGCCGCGGCCTATAATTGTTTGGTCTTTCATTGGTAACGGTATGCGTTGCCATCGACTCTCCATGTTAAACGATTTCTAGCCAGGGCGACTATATGGATCACAAAGAGTTATGAAATCATTGTATCCTGATTTAGCGAGAGAGAGAGAGAGTAAGCAAAAATATAAAGTTGGCGCTGGATCAAACACTGATCCTGCAGAAATTATTAATAACTAATTATATTTCCTCTTACATTCCCTCTTTACTTTCAGTTTTCCTTAGCTTCAAGCTCCTTGTCTGAAAAGCTCGCAACGATTCAAAAAGAGGAAGAACAAAGAAAAACGCAGCATGCAAAGCAAAACGAGGAATACACGAATGGTAATACGATAAACCAACAAAAAAAAAAAGCATACTAGTAAAGTGAGTTGAAACAAATATTACTAGTAAAGTCTTTTATGCGATTCTGCACCATTTTGATTACTTCTAGTGGTGCAGTATTAAAATAATTATAATCGATGGTGAGCGAATAGTGGGAAGTAGTACATTTGTTTCTCACCGATTCGTTGCACGTACGACAGTTGAAATTTCACCATGGCGTACAAAAAAGCTGCAGCCATCTTTTTAAGTCTCCAATTCATAAACTGAGTTCTTATCTCTACACACTCGGACGTAATTGCAAACGCAAAGTACAAAACATGATTCAAGCCATTAAGTAGTCAATACTGTTGAAAGTTGAGACGTTATAGATTGATCATAATATGACGTGTATTTTTTTCGTGTATGGCTAACCCAGCAACGCTGCATGACAAAACGCACACGATATTCCCCAAACATAACACCTAGCGACTTTCTACACAAGATTGCCCCCATGAATGTTCATCTCTCTTCTTGTAAATGACATCATGCAGTATTTGGAAGGAGTTGCACTGCACATTTATGGAATGCAAGTGAAATAAAAGTTGCATGAATCTCTCTGAATTTGGAGTCAGTAACTTCCATAGCTATCAAATTATCACAGCAGTACTACTCAATACATTAGTGGAATTGATCATTTGTGCATAATAACAAAGATATCACAATACAATGTTACTCTTTTTCAGAAAAAAATGTATCAACATAGGTAGTGCTCCATGGGGTCCACGCACACATATATTGTAGATGCATTAATTTTCAGTATGCTGTACAATGCTGTGCACGTGTACCAAGTCGCTGTGTGTACCCAAGAAAGTGTATTATCTTATCTTATTTATTTAATCCACAAGCTAAAATAGAAAATGCAATAGAAATATAAGTCCACCCACGGCTGTAAGAAGCAGAAAAAAAAAAAAACAAGTGAATTATTTATCAACCCCAAATGGCCCAAAACGCTGTTAAGAATCCCTAAAAAATCCTTTCACGACCTGCAAACCCTTAAGGCCAAACACAGATCATGACAATGAATGGCACGAATACAAAATTAGACGATACCTATGCAACATTAAAAATAGGAAAGAAAACTTATACTCCTACTCAACGTAAAATATTCAACTGTTACACATGTGAATTGCCCAATTGCCGAACAAACAGATATATTTGACGGGTAAAAAACTTCTATATGACATATTTTTCCCAGTAATTGTTCTGTTTTCACGGTGTTTTTCACGAAATGTTTGTCATCGTTGGAGGTTATTTCATACGTTTATTGTTACAAAATTATAAGACAGACTCATATTATTTAAGAATTTGACCCTTTACGTTTTAATTTGTGACAAGCCATTACTTTTTCAGTTGAGGGTTCTATTATGAAAGTTTTCATTTCTTAACTAACGTAGACAACACATTTCTACGATGGTAAAGATGGCACATAAAGATATCAAAACCAATCATTTTTACGCCAGTTCCGAGGCCGACCATTTAACTTTAGTCACCCCTGCCACACCATGCAGTCGGGACAGCTTAACAAATTGGTCCATCAAGTTGTACCTTCCCACGGTCGTGTGCCGAACAGCCGCCGCACTCAAGCCACCACTGTTATGACACACTCGGGCGTATAAAGACCCGCGATGGTTGACTCAATTTGCCACACACTCTGCCTACAGATGACGGGGAGACGGCGATTTTGCGGCGAATAATGGCCTGTTTGTTTATTTTCCATGGTTTAGAAAGCAGTGAACACAGTGGGTGAAGTGTTTTACTCGGCGGGCACAGGCAAAGATGGTAAAGACTCGCGGTTGGAATAAGGAATTATCTGGAGCGTAGATGCTGCGTAGGCAAAGTAGAATTCAGCCGGTAGAATATAATCACAACACTGAGGTATATAACATCTCGAAGTAGTATCAAAAGATACCTATTGGATGCAAGTACGGAAATAGTGTATAAAACAGCAGTGAGCTGTCACAACGCAGATATATATACTTATAATCAGAGCCAGAGTTGCTGAGTCGGTAATTGTTAGGTGCCAGGTGTCGGAGTCGGAAACTGGCACGAAGCAGGAGTCGGACGGAGTTCATCTGACTCCACGCCTTTGATTTTCAGTAGAAATAAAATAAAAATGTACAGTGACTTTTCAAATTTTAGGAGCGAAATTTAATATGATTAAGATGGTATTTTTTATTTTCTATTCTCTAGAATATCTGAAGAAGCAGCATGTTCTACATTCTATATGCGAATTATGAGGTTAGCTGCAGTAGCAAGTTCGTTTTTAATAAAAGAGACTAAGAATGGATGAGAGACACGCTATTTTTTAAACTAAGTATTAGAATGAACTCTTCATTACAAAAGAAGTCCAGTTTCGTACATCAAACTAAATACCGACCTCTGAACCTCTGAATAAAGGTTCGGATACCAAGTGCTCTGAAACATAGAGCATAGGTCCATAAGAAAGTCCATGTGGCAACGTTGATTGCGGTAACCAAATCATAAATACCTGAGATGTTTGGTGCCATTAGCGGTTTGCGTCAATGGTCGGTCTGAAGAAGTTGTGTCATCATCAGTTTTCTTTGTTAATGGTCAGCGAAGAAAATTCGATACGGTGCGTGGCTGCAGAACCGCATGGGAAAATCTCTTATAGGAATGTTTGGGTTTCTACAAAAATTAACTCAAAGAAGCTCAATGCCTATCATGAGAAGATCTCCCGGTATTTAAAGCCGCTAATGTGGTGGTTGTAATTGATTGAGGGAAATTTGCCTGGCCGTGGGAAGATGAAGGAAGCGTAATATGGAAGAACTGGGGCTTTACAAGCGTTTCTTGTTTATTTAACGAGACTACTGCGCAATTTGTGTCGGAGAAGCACTAAAAATAGCATATAAATTAATAAATTTGAACTTTGGAGTGAAGAAATAGCTATGTAAATCATTTGAGCACATCGCTGATCATGAAACTGTATGAGTGCATGGTTATGTCACGGGTGAGGGAGCTAATACATCTGTTCAGAAGTGGTTGTGGAAATGATAGTTATGAATTGTGAAATCGGAGTACATCTATTTACAAATGACAGGAATGCTAATTGTTTCTACTACTAGAATACTTTAATCGAGTGCAGTGTGAATTGTATTCCACGTATCATTGCGGCATGTTCGCAAAAAGCGAAAGGCAGAAGAGACTCGACAGTGATTTACGTTGACCCAAACTCAGTCAACAATTACGGTAGACTAAGTCACCCTAGATGAAACATGACACTCTAGGTAGGAAAATCGAATGGAGAGGTGACGTCCAAAAAAGTAATTCAATAATAAATAAAATATAGAATCCCAGGTACACTTTGCCGAGTCCAATTCATACTGGACTCGGCCGCAGACAAAAAAAAAAAAAAAGACTGCCTAACAGTGTTCATGCTTTTGGTCCCGACTCAACCGTGCAGGATATATGACAGTGGTCATGGCCCAGCACAGTCTTCGATATCAAACCCGCAGTCATGTCTACTTCGGTAGAATACAGAGTTACTTTCAGGGCATCGGAAGCTTACAGAAAAACAAAGCGTCTTTCTTTCTGCCAAATTTTGGGACTCTATCCAGAAACGCTTCTACTTGCTTCATTACTTTATGATTCTTCGGACGAGGTCCAGCTGACGTTATGCACGCCACCCACCTCGCGCAGAGGTGATGCTGCAGTTCGTGACCAGCGGGATGGCTAACAGCGAGTTATCTCCACATTGCACGTAGCCGCTTACAGCTGGTTTATCTGGCACCATAAACTGTTCAAAGTTAAGGCTTTGCTTCAACCCTCAAGCTTAACTTTTTCCAACATTATTTGCAGGAAGATACAAGTGTGAGCAGGAAGCAAAGACGTAACGGGAGGACTCACGAGAAAGTAGCATCAAAAAAGTGACGTCATCATCGACGAATCTATGGCTGAGCAGCCTAGGAGTATTTTAACTAATTTAACCAGAAAAATCGTCTTAACTTGCGAAATTCATCTCCACCGTATAAATAAATAAAAAGAATATATACTAATTTAGCAATTATCTATAGAAAATTGCAGTGCATGCGGTTGGAAACTTCCACAACACTAGCGTCGAATTTGGTCCCTTTTGACGACCTGATTTAACTTCTTTTTCTTGATTGAAGCCTTATTTACACTTCATTTTCAGTTCACAGTGCTTTTCACAGAACATATTTATTCCTTACCAACAAATATAAGCATCATTATAGCCAATTCTGTACGCGAGAGAAACCACAGCAACAGTTAGCCTATTGCTCGAACTTTCTGTACTTGGCGACAACATTTTATAGTATTTTGCAACTCAAGTAGTTGGCCAGTGATGAGCGGGAGATTGAAAGAAGTAATTCGAAAAAATCCGGCGATATGTTCAAGAATACAACCTACGAAGGCCTGAGGTCCCACACTCAAATACTTCGACTCGTCGATGTGATGTAAATTTGCTACGCGCGGTCACGGCTAAGTTTTATTTTAGTCCTATTGAGTCCTCCCGTTGCATTCTTTGTTTCCTGGGTGTGAGTGACAATATTGGCGTATTTTTTATTAAAGGGGAGAGGCGATGTTTATACATTATTATGATTACAATAAAAACAACACCCCTGGGCATCCATGAACAGATAATGGAACCAAACCGCAGCGCAGAAACCCCAGGATGAGAATAGCACTGCTGAAAAGCATCACTAAACTATTTACTCCCATAAAATAACGTTGAACATACTGCAATGTTGCAGTTATTAGCAGCTGCACGACATATGTCGAGTAAAACAGCAGTCCTTGTAAGACAACCGGTTCTGCTGGCCTGCAACGCATTTCCCTTTATTACATGCCTAAATTTAACACGATAACACATGACATTGCATCGTGTTACATTGCATTGGTCATAGCAAGAAGACGTTAGTGTAGTAGAACACCGCCAGCTCAATAGTATACAAGTGCTGCGGCTCACCACCCAACACATTACACGTTTTACAAACACGTCGCTCTCGTGTTGTGTTCCCACGCACCCGAGGTGCCGCACTGCAGTCGCCTCATCGTGTTAATTTAACAGCAGTAGTACCGCAATGCGGCATAGGGATGACGAGCACCCTGCAGCGTGTCGGGGTTACGTACTGGAGCACACGTACGTCCTAACAAATGAAAGAAGTTAATGAAGTGGGTAACGAGGGAAGATTGAACAATAAACGTCCATCTTGATGTGGACCACACATTCAAGGTAAAAAATAAATGAAACAAAGAAATTGAGAAAGTAAGTAAATAATAATAAGAGAATGAGACGAGAAAATTGTAATAAGTTAAAATGAAAACATGTAGTAACATATTGAACGAAAAGTGCTCATCTTGAGATCTAGAGGAAAGGAAAGCAAATAATAATAATAATAATAAATGAATTTAACAAAATTGTGCAATTCCATTAAAGGAAAATCGTTAAATTTCCTGTTATTCTAAATATATACAGGTTCTCATTTTGCTTATATCTTCTAAATACAACAACCAATCACTTATCAAACAGTATATGCTCTATATAGTTCAGAATTCTGTACTATCCGCATCCTATGGATAAAATTACTTTTTCTGAAGCCCAGCAACTGCCTGAGAAGTTGGCAATTTCCGTAAAGAGCGTTCGGTACACTCGAGCACAACTCGGCAACTTCAGTCCATGTGCCAGGCTGCATTCCTTAGTACCGCGCTAAGTATAGCACCTTTGCCAAGAAGTAGATCGGACATGCGGTGCACAGACACGCATATGCTATGCACGCTGCTACTACTACTGCACTCTTATCAATTAAGAGGGGCGTGAGAACCTGGTCATATCTCCTTAGCCCCGCTGACTCGAGACCCTTGCTCGATTTATGGGTTTGTTTTCTGGCTGCGTGCGACGCGGTGAAGGATTCGCTTCTCCATTGCAAAACACCGCATTCCAAACCGACTCGGTGGCAGTGTTTTGGTAGTGCGATTGCTACGGGAGCTGTTTATAGCCTTCCCTGAGATACGCTGGCACTGGGTTGACGAGGTACGTTTGGGGCATAGTGAAGTTGAGCGACGTTTGCACAAGCCTCAGGACAGGAGTGGTGTAGTTGAGACAGTTTGCAAGAGTAGGCCTAGTGATTGCGAGTACTCTGTATGCCAAGCACAGCACATGCTTCATACGTGCTCTAAGAGTAACGAGTACACATTAACATTAACTCACTAATACGTACTATCTCACTGTCTCCATTCGGAGACGCTATGCATAGTATCATTCCAATGAGGAATGAAAGAATGCTGTGTACGTTGATGAGTGTACGCTTGGTGATCAGGTTTTCCGTTTTGATCCGGTAGAATCTACAACAAAACGCTGACAATAAAGTTCTCCCAAGACCTAAAACCAATGTGCTTTTCTATGCAGCGACGGAAAAACCTGCAGCAACCGTGCTGTATATGGACTCGCCGTGGCAGGTATTCGCAGTCAATGCGCGAGATCGCTCATCGATAGTGCAAAACAGGGAACGGTGCAAACCGATGCAGCTTTTGTTACTTCTATTTCCTGAAATTCACCATCTTTTGGTACTGCGGATATTAAAACTTTTTCATCACTTCAAATTTATTTTAATGTCTTACCTTGGGAGGTTGCCACGGCCTGAGTATATCTTACAGAAGTTTTCCCTTGATATTAAATGGTTGCGCTAAAACTCTGAGCCTTAGTTTAAGCGAAGGAAATGGAGCACCGCCATTATAGAAGTTGTGAAGCTAACTGCTGTCTAAATAAAAATATATACATGAAGATCAAGCGCTTGCTGTAGTGTCTGCACTCGCTAAAAAAGCACGTTAATAATAAAATGCTTATTATCTAGAAGGTTGAGGCGCAGTAGGATCCAGTTTGCAATGATAGAGTAATGGAATTAAAAACGTGAAGAAAACATGTTAAATTCCTAACTCTGAGGTGTTGATACACGTTTAGGATTTAGTACATTTCCAGAGATAGCATCATGAAGAAACAGTGACTTGAAATATGTTTACGTGAATATGGCCGCGTCGGACGGCAGCATATCCTCGTAAGCATTGCTTCACAGTTCGGGAAATGACTTTGCTAAATCCTGATCTGTTTTCTATTCTCAACTTGGTCTTCTGCCAGCATAACTTCGCTGCGACAGTTATGATACTGTCATATAACGAAGCAGGACTTATTAACTCCAGATCAGCAAATGTCGATTATTCATGAAACAACGCAAATTGTAAGAGACTCAAAATTTTTGTCATATGCGTTGAAACCAATGGTCAAATAAGTAAACAAAATAGCCATGAACAAAGGAATAACCACTGGACATACAGCCAGAGATTGTGGGGAACGCAATGGTACGTTTATCATGGGCCCATCCTATGTTCTCAGAAGAGAAGGCTATACGCTATAGGACAACAGTAATGTTTCAAACATCTCTCTTAAACCTGGTGGCGTTTATATAAGAATGAGCTATGTTTTAACACAAAATGCGAACACGTTGAGTGGTAGTCACAGTGACGGCTGCGTAACAAGATGGGTTGTTAGGATGCTGAGCATCGTTTGTCTTCTATGTGCATCAGGTTTTAATCTTCACTAAAGAATTGCAAAGGTCACAGCAATATATTATTTATCTAGTCTTCTTGGCACAGAGATTATGACTAAATCAGTGCACTGCCGCTGTAACTAAAATAGAAAGATGCTCATAAATTTACCTGAAATTTCAGACCGGTAGAGGTCGGCATAATGCCACCTCTCCGTCCATATGGAGGGGCGAGCAGCGCTCTGTTTCGGACGACTGCGCTACGTGGCAATTGCGTCAGTTCTTGATACGTCCAATAAAGTATGAGTGCTACTTTACTATGAGCAGATGAAGCAGGCCAGTTCTAATACTGATCGCACAACTGCGTACTAATGAAATGAATCGTAAAAAATAAGTTTTCTATTGTGGCGCCTTCGGCCTTCGTTTGATTTCCTATAATATAGAAGAATCATTACACTCAAGGATATGTCATTTAAACTATTTAGTACAGCTATTGTCATGCTTTCTTTGTAAAACGAGGAATAGAGAAATATAAATGCGTGTTTAGTGAAAATGGTTCGTAATTAACGAAAATCTAAACTTGCAGAGATGTACAATTACATTTCTAATCAGTAAAACTTTTAATACAGTATTGACACTTGCTGAGAATATCTCAAATTGTTACAAAATCATTTTGTAAGAAAAATGAAAGATAAATATCGTAAATTTATATTGATGAAGCAGGAACTTAAATCACGGTATTATATTTGTTAACCTCGCTAGAATAAAAAATAATTTTATAGTAAAATTTTTATTTGACGTTGCATGAAATTTACTTAATAGACAGTTCTCTTTAATTAATAAAGAAATTGAAAGTCAACACAATAAATTTTTTTGGCGCAATATAGTGTGAGTTCGGAAAAATATTTTGAAAATAAGTGCAAACAATGATACATCTTAATCTAAATATATTTTAAAAATTTATAATGCTAGTACTAAAATTTACTGGGCATAACATAATACTTAATCTTGTAGAATAATTAAAAAAACACGAGTAAGGAAATTAACTATGCAAGTATTCAATTATCCCGAATGAAATTTAAATAATGCAGAAACTTTGTGAAATTATTGACCAGAATCGCTAGTTTTTGTATCAGCACTTTACTCTCGTACTATTCACAGAATAAAAAAAAATCCACTGCCCAGAAGAGAACTAATGATATCAAGTAGATGAATTCTTTGCAGCTTCCCACGCTCTCCAGGATCACTTCTCATCAGAGGTAATCGGCCATAAATTGTCTTCATCGGCGCCCATGTTGTAGAAATGCCAAAATATTATCCACGGCTTGTCCAGGAGGCTCTGTCGTTATTAGAGAGAAGCCAGAGCGGGCAGCTGGCCTCGATGCCTTTTGTGGTTTCATTAGACGGGATTTTTTAAAAAAAGGTTGGAAGCGAAGTTAATGAACTTATTTTAAAGGTTAAACTGAAGAACGAATAGGGCGGGGCAGGCGTCGCGAAGAGGAGGTTGCTGCACCTACGTCTACTGACGGTTGTACACAACTGACATCTTACTCACCCTGTGTCGGGCCAAGATTATACAAAAAATAAGTTTTCGGAATAGGGTGGCAAAGGGTAAAAGCTCGTTATAAAACATGACTGATACTTAAAGAAAACTGAAGTTGATCAACCGATGTAACTTTTACTAAATCGTTTCATCTCATTTGCAGATGCTGATAATGGCCTCGAATGTCGAAACGTTCAGAATTGAATGATATTAACTTTAGTCGTACTTTAAATAAAAATTATGATTTCATTGCGAGTTCTTACCATTTTACCATTGCCATCTTATTCCTAATAAGAACAGAAATTTCGGCCTAACACTATAGAAAGGTGACCGAATGTAGACCGTTCGGTAGGTAAAGGGTTCGTAACAGCACACCTTAATTCGCTCTCGATTCCCATTTTGCGAGCTTGAACACAGTGCAGCCTACAAAGAAAAAGCAAAACAAAAATAAGTAACTACCTGTTGAGACATTTTATTAAAAGCTAAATATTAATCGATACCCAAAAACGAACCAATATTTCCGAAGATCTGTTCATTTTCAGTGGAAAAATTTGAGTAACAGATCAGTATCGTCACAAAAGGGCTTCTGTAACGTTCCGGTTGTTATAGAAAATTTAAAATTCTAACAACCAATTTTTTAAAACTTGACCTAGGAATCTTGGAGTTCTTATATATTTTCAAATTAAAGCCTTTCAATAAAACTCACGGTGCCGTTCATCGAGATATCGCCAACGAAGAGCTTCAACGTATCCTCGTACGATTCTCATGTTTCCCTTTTTTTCCAGAATTCTTTCCATAAAATTATAAAGCAGTACAAAATACGTATGTATTATATAGCTTTCATAAGACTGTTTAAAATTATACTGGTTTATTGCGCAGCTTGCTCCGCTGAAGATGAACAGATTGACTGGAACGTTCCTGTTCCAGTACTGATGACTTCTTAGCATTTAATAAAATATCTAAATAATAGGTCTTTTTATACTGCTTATTATTTTGACAAATACTGACACATATTTCCGTGTTACCTGTTAGTGAATGCGTGCATCTAAGTAAGCTCAGATGGAAATATACTTTACATGCGCGATAGTCAGCTCTTGCAAGAGTTTCGTTCGACGTTTACGTTCAAAGTACTTCTTACCGGTCACAATTACTCATGTATGCAGTACATGTACTTATGCTTCCAAAGTGAATATAATTAAATAATGCACTTTTGAGTGACCAAATCAATACTGAGCGTGACGTCATGAGCTGCCACTTACAGTGAATTAAAGGAACCAAACTTTTCGTGGTGAGAACCAGCCGCAACCCAGTTGGCTGTGCAGTCACTGGTTGCAGTGGTAACGCTCGTGTTAGAAGCTAATTGAGTAAACTTGTTTTATGCAAGTTATTTGGTATGCATTTTTGAGACGCTCGACGCAAGTAGAAATTAGATGACCAAAACAATTGTTAATTACCACGAAAAGTTGATGGTATATGGATGGAACTGTATATACTTAGTAGAAAAGACTAATTTTTTATTTTGTTCTCAAAACCCAAGTGTGTTTGGTGGCGAAACTCGCATTGCTGCGCGATATTAGGTAACTACGCCGTGCTCCGTGTGTAGCATAGCGGGTGTGGGGCGCCTGGCACCCACACTGCCAGGGTTCCCACAAGTGGTCAGGCCAAATTTTAGCGGGGTAAGAGAGTCTGTTTACAGGAGTCTTGAGTACAGCTCTGCTGCCCTTCACTGTTAACGGAACCACATTTGCAGGGCGTAACGGGAGCCGACAGTGAACGGGACGACCGGCGGCCTACAGGCAGATCGAAGTCAGTTCGACGGTCATGTCGTGGCATTGTTATCAGTGTATAAGAAACACAAAGGAGTATTCACCATTAGAGTTCGTCGAAAACGCAAATAAAAATTTCAAGGTAATTTTGAGCATAACTAATAGGTCGCACAGTCATCAGGCCAAAAATCAGAAAGCAGAGTTTTTTTGTTTGTACGTTTCATCCAGACGCGTTTGAAATTTCAAACGACACTCATAAAACTCGACCATATCAAAGCCTGTACTGATAATCTACATTTTTTTATCTTTCACAGCAAACACCAAGAAGTCTACTCCGATGTATCAGACAAACTAATAATTTTAACCCCACTAATATGCTCCAATTATATCAACTTCTGAGTTCTCAACATTCATCTTTTCACTTCTATTTAGAACAGCAAGCCAGTTGCAAGCATACGGATGCACTAACACTTATAAACTTCCCAGAAACAAATAATTTGAAAACATTCGACGTTTCTAATCATCTACCAACGCTCGCGTTCTTAACGTGTACTTTTATTTTTGTCGTGCACAGCAAGTACAGCGTAGTCCACTCTCACGATCCACACAAGCTGGTATACGGATACCACTAACAAATTTCAAAGACAGATCAACTCCTGCAGTCTTAATAATGTATACTCAATTGCGATTTCGGTCTTGCACAGTAACACCGCAATGCTTCTAATTGTAAACCGTTCCAACGCCCGTGCGCGTTCTTCACGCTGTTTACACCTTTATTAATTACTATTATCTTGCGCAGAAAGCACCGCAAAGTTCATAATTTTCAACCATAACAACACCCGTTTCCTCTACACGGTATACACCTTTACTATTTACAATTAGTATACCCGCACTAGCGGCAGCCTTCAGAATGCCAATATCAATGACACTGAAGGCCGTTGTTTCACGTCATTAGGCGGGCAGGCGAGCTCTTGTGGCGCTTGACATACTTATTCAGCATGCGTTGTCCTCATGCTACTGTAGGCTACTGACCCCTAACCAGAATTGGTAAATTCCCCATGGAGTTATTTTTCTCCGAAGGAGTGGGTGAAGCTGGAATCATGTAGATTCTGCTCTCAGATACAGGCCTTAAGGCTGAGATAGAGAAACTGAGAAGCGATTGCGAAGAGTTGCGGCAATCTCCCCCTGGACGAGTCTCACTCGCAAGCTCTACCAACGTGGACCACACTACGAATGGTCAGTCGGATACCACTCGATGGGTTCAATCCAAAGCAACTCGGTCTGCTGATCTGGAGCGAAATGAAGTAGAGCAACGACCAATGCCTAGTGGGAAAACGGCTACCCGTGAAGCTCGCTTGCGGTTATCACCCTCCCCTTGGAAAACCGTCCTCAACAGACGTCAACGGAGATCGACAGGCACATTTTTGGAAAACAGACAAATAATATAATAGTGAAAAATAGGTTTGCTGCTGTTAATGATGGTGACGATAATGTAGCAACGTCTGTTCGCCCCAAAGTTTAACCCGTCAGTGAAGAGCAGCACTGCGATTCTCCCCAGTTACGTGATCTTAAGAAGTCGGAGACTTTTGTTCAGCCTCTAAGCCATGAAAGGGAACGCAACCCTGTTCCAATTCCTGGTCAGCGATCGATAAAAACATTTCTTGTTGGAAATAAAATTATCTACGGGCAGTATCATGCCTTCAAACGGGGCTGCAGGGATCGGAAACTCATCTGCAGACCTTAAGCTTCCACTTCTGATGTTACTGCATTCTTGAAGGACCTCCGTTGTAGAAAGATGGATCACGCCATTATCCATGTTGGAACGAATGATCTGCGAACTTTTTCCGAATATTAGCTGCAACTTTTTAAAGACCTCATGGCCGCCGCCAAACTGAAAACTGACCATGTCAGTCTGACAAGTATTCTGTCCCGTCTCTGGGCTGGTAAACGCCTAGACTCTAGAATCCGCTACATCAACAGAAAAATTAAAAGAGAGGCAGAGGAGAATGAGCTTGAATTTATTGACCTATTTCCATCGTTTGAAGATAATTGGAGACTGTTTTTACCTGATGGGGTTAACTTGAGTGGTGCTGGACACCATGTTCTCAGAGAAATGCTGCTCGATGCGGCGGCTTCAGCCACCGCTGCTTTGAAAAGAGGCTTGCGCACAAGACCTAAGACCATTATTGAGCAGCTTCGCCACCCAGCCATGTTTCACGCTCTCCCAGCAGATTTGCCGGCAATGGAGCAAACAGCTCCCAATGTCCCTGCGGCCGTCCCCTGTAATCCTCAGATCTCATACCCTAGTGGGATGAAGGTTGGGGATCCTATGGGAAATGAGGCCAAAATTATCACCAGTACGCTACTCGCGGACGAGGAGGAATTAAGTCAAACTCCAGATGCATCAGTGAAGATGTAACGTCTGGGTCCTCCACCTCTCCTACCATCCATAGTCTCTACCATCCTATCGATGAACCGCACTATGTCTGAAGGCACCAATGTGCAACAACCTACCAACACCAGCCACACAGACCTTGACTCATCCAATACTGAACGCGGGAGTCCTGTAAGCGTCTCCAAGAAAAAAAAATCACAGTCTCAGATACCTGTAGCGAAAAAGCGTGGTCAAATCTCAAGAATCTCAAGCATACCAACACATGAAGGGAATCGCAGCACCCGAAAGTCAGGTGCTAGGAAAATTCCTCCAAAGACGAATTCTTGTCAGCCACCACTAACCAGAATAACGAGAAGCAAGGCTATCTCGGCGGGAAACGACCTGTTGTCCGCCAGATAGCTGCGGACGTAAAACAATCTAACAACTGTCAAGCTGAAGTGCAAAACTATCGACGAGCGAATTTTCAGGGAATGGCAACTGAAATAGGAATAACTGACTTCGAAACCCTGATGAGAGACGCCAGTGTTGAACAATGCTCACACGTTTTGAAGACGAACATGCTGAGAGCAGCCGAACTATACATCCCAAATAAACG